>JAODLC010000115.1:889748-904477 GCA_026781145.1 Hippopotamyrus pictus
ATCAGAACTCAAACTTTTTAGGATTCGATCCGGAGTCCGGAACGGATTAAGTTCGAGAACCGAGGTACCACTGTAATTATATGGGATATTTCATTAACTAAGACATTGATAAAGAGTCAAAAGACAGACCAAAAGCTATTGCATTTGTTATCACACACAAGTCGCAGTAAAGGTAAAAGTAATGTGATTTTTGAATTCAGCACCCTCAAAATACCCTAAATCCATTCAAAAAACCTTGGCACCTGAAAAAAAAAATTTTTTTTGTAGACCTGTGTTATTTTTTTCCATCCAAAATTCTCTAAAAGAATTTCTGAGGCCCAAATGGTCTAACCTGCAAGTATGAACGTGTGTAATATCAGAGGGAGATTTAGTTTATAGCTATTTTTATACACCACTACCTATCATGAAAATAAATATCCTGCGACATATTTATTTTTACACTCCCCTACCGATGATGGTTGACTTCACGCGTTTCATTTATATGTATGTTGTGCTTATTTGTTGCATTGTTGCACGAGTCATGCCTTAAATGTCGCGGCTTGCCTCTCCGCTATGCAAGCTGCAGAAGTATGGTGCAGCGGATTGTATATTTAGTATATGGGACGACAGTAAAGTTCAAGTCACTGAATTTCATCTGCAGCTAGCAGATACAGCCTGAAACAGTGTGTGCTGAGGTCCAGAGTATAAGGCTACATTCAGCACTTTGGGTGTCGGGTGATCTCTGGGAGGAAAGGGGGCGAAGAAGAGATGAATGACCTAAAGACTGCCTTGACCCTGTCGACTTTCTGTCAGCGGACTGGAATCGGAATCCCAGATCGCCGGCGTGAGGTGTGTTGACAGTTGGCTAAGTGAAAGCAGATAACCTCCAACCTTAAATAAGCAGGCGGTGAAGCCCTGTGTATTTTTACGGTACCGAAAGGAAGCAGACAAAGTGGGACGGTGAGGGTTCAGCCGAGGCAGGACAAGTAGCCGTCCGCCGCCGCTGCTTCGTCGCTCACGGCCTCCACCTCCAAGGTCTTGCCGGGGAAAGTGTCTGAGTGCTGCTGGGGTCAACATGATTGTTCACGGAAACGGGCAGCTGCATCTCACTCTGCCAAACGGCTGACAAGGGCCAAGGACCCTTGCACAATCGGCCCACCCCTCCCCCAACTCAGCCTAGAATCAAAAAAAAAAAAACAGAGGAAAGTTGGTGGATTTGGTGCTGCGGCGGCTGACAGTGATGAATTGGTACCACATGTTGCTGTCAGACAAACGGACCTCTGTATTTGCAGCCCAGCTGCCACCTCTCGTAACGACGCTGGGAGTCTCCCAGAAGCACGGCGAATTAGACGAAACTGCCCACCAGCCCGGGACTGAGCGCATGGCAATAACAGCCCGCTCGTCCCCAGGGAGGAAGGAACTGGAATGAAATATATAATCATTTCAGGTAGACTACTGAGGCCATACAACGCCGACTTTATGAATCGGCCCTCCTGGCTTTAGGAGCTTGTTTTTCTCAATGGACCTGGGACCGGCCCGGGAGGAAAGGCCATTGTAAGTCAGCCGCTGCCGCAGTGCATGCTGGGCTGCCTTCCAACAGCAACAAGAGTGTCCCCTCCCGCATCTCTACCCGATCCATTTACCTCCCAAGTGGGGAAGTGGGTTTCTCCCTCTGCTATGAATCCTGCTCCTTTCACTGCGGCCGGCTCTGCCCTCCGTTGCAGAATCTGTTACTAATTAAATGTATGTGTTTTAAAGTTTGTTTTTAAGTGCGGAAGGCACCTATGAGAGCGGTGATGTCACCCCACCTCGGATGCCGGCTCATGTAAACAGCAGTCTCTGAGGCCCCCGTCATTAGTTTACTGTGGGCCGCCAGCACTACAGCCTCCTGGGGGCTCAGCGGGGCGTGTCCTCATTATGAGCCACGCTGTTTAATCGCAGAGTGTCTCTTTAGGGCTGGTGGGGGTTGCGTTATTTTTGGAAGCCATTTCAGCACGTACGGGTAGTGCACAGTGAAATGAGAAAGAGTGGCAGGTTTTTTAAAAAAAAAAAAAAAAAACCGTAAAATATGTTTGAGATCACAAGTTTGTGAAGGTGACAGTTTTATGGTAAGGGCTGACTTCATCGCTGGGCTCCTGCGTGCACGGCGGGAGGGGCGGTCTGCCTCCCATCTGGCCCTGTGTGCTTCCCAAACCGCTCTCAGGCTGACGGGAGGAGACAGAGCCAACCCTGTGACACAATCTGCTCCGAAAGTGAGGTGCAGTCAGTGTGGCAGGCTCTGTGGCCCCTCATGGAACAGGACATTCTCTCCTCCCGACGGGGTGCACTGGGGTCAGCTGCAGTTCACGGGGGCGGGGTGAGCCGCGCTGGAAGACTGCAGACTCTCTTTTGGCCCCCTCCCCCCCGGATGGAGGTAACGAGGCAGGCTAGCCCTCCACACCTCCCCTCTCTGTAATGCTGCGTACGGAATGTGCGGCTTGAGAAGAGCGGGGGAGGATGTAAAGCGTGTTGATTTAAGTGCTGTGCGTGAGGGTCCTCCCTTCACAAAAGGCGCATGCGGTTGCTGAGGGGCCTCCTCGTCCCTGAGCGGTGCTTGCTGGGATGCAGGGAGTGCTCCATCTGCCTTCAGGCCCAGACGCTCATCAGAGACACACGTCGGCACAAAGGCTCCCCTCGTGTTTGTTTCAGTCCAGCTTTCTGTAACATTTCCTACCGATCGCCATATTGAGTGTCCTGTTCAGGTTACGGTTCCTTGTAAAGACGTGTGGCCTCTGCCAAAGGCCGAGGCGCAGGCCTGCGGGTACTTCTGTCCTTAGGCGGAGAGCATTCAGCAGGCTCACTCTGAAATGAAGAACGATGGGACAGGGGATCATTTAGCTGTCCCAGCCACGGCCCGATAGATGAAGTGCCATTTCTGGGTAACAGGCTTTAGAATGCAGTGAGATGCTGCTTTGATGTTACAGTTTGGCAACTCCTTTGTCGAGGTGCGGGTTTGGGGATTCCAGACCTCCAGCACTTAGAGCAGTACCGTGCAGTGTGTTTCAGCTTGGGGTGACTGAGTTATTCAGGGTCACTTGTCAGTTCATTTTGCCTTGGACTGGGTCAGAGGTCAGACACGGGGTGACTTAAACCCTTAACCTTTTGCATTCCTCCCACCCCCAATAGTCTGAACAAGACGTGGACAGAATCATCCTCTTTGTTGACTGCACTGGTCAGAAATGACCCTGGTCATTTCTAGCAGACTTCAATTTGTATGTTATAGGGTACATTTTCCAAAGAAAATTCTTTTTAAACAATGTTTAAATATCAAGCAGATATATCCATTTTTCATATCCAGTATGGGCAGATGGTGATCTTGAAGCCTAAAATTCACAGTGTCATTAGGCTGTGGGGGGAAAATCAGAGTTCCCAGAAGAAATCTACATGAACACAGGGAGAACATGCATGTTCAGCTCTTCGTCAAGACAGGAAACGAACCCACAAACCGCGTGTAAGGCCACAGCACGACTTAGAGCTACAGCACCCCTCTTTAATGGTAAAAACATATGAAGCGTTTGCAGGTGCAAGACATCTAAGTTACTCTAAAGATGAAGCCTTTGGTTAAGATCTTGAGAGGTGCAAAATAAATCAGCAGAAGGAATGAATAGCACCTTTCTCTCTTTCTCTTCTTCTGCAGAATTCCATCCGGCACAACCTTTCCCTCCACAGTCGCTTCATCCGGGTCCAAAATGAGGGCACCGGTAAGAGCTCCTGGTGGATGATCAATCCAGAGGGCGGTAAAGGAGGCAAGGCCCCTCGCCGGCGCGCCGTCTCCATGGACAACAGCAACAAGTACACCAAAAGCCGCGGTCGTGCCGCCAAGAAGAAGGCTGCCCTGCAGGTGACCCAGGACGGGGTGGCCGAGAGCCCATCTGGCATCTCGAAGTGGCCCAACAGCCCGACATCGCGCAGCAGCGACGAGCTGGATGCCTGGACCGACTTCCGCTCACGTACCAACTCAAACGCCAGTACTGTCAGCAGCCGCCTGTCGCCCATCCTGGCGAACCCTGGGCTGGATGAAGTGCCTGACGACGAGCCTCCCCTCTCACCCATGATGTATTCCAGCCCTGGCAGCCTGTCCCCGTCGGCTGGCAAGCCTTGCCCCACCGAGCTGCCTCGACTGGCTGACATGGCGGGCACCATGAACCTCAACGACGGCCTTGGTGATGGCCTCATGGACGACCTCCTAGACAACCTGACCCCGACCCAGCAGCCATCCCCGGGAAATGGCAGCGGCGGCGGCAGCGGATCAGGGGGTGGGCCGGTCACCCAGAGGAGCCCGGGCTTCACATTCGGGGCTAAAGGCAATGGGCTAGGCTCGCCAGCGGCCGGCAGCTACACAAACTCCATCTTCGGGCCGTCCCTGCCATCCTCAATGGCCAGCTTGCGCCAGCCTCCCATGCAGACCATCCAGGAGAACAAGCAGACCACCTTCTCTTGCATCTCCCACTTTGGAAACCACACGCTCCAGGATCTGCTGAGCTCGGAGTCGCACAGCCACAGTGATGTCATGATGACACAGTCGGACCCACTCATGTCACAGGCCAGCGCCGCCGTGTCGTCACAGGGTGCCCGTCGCAGCATCATGCTACGCAGTGACCCCATGATGTCGTTCGCCGCCTCCCAGTCTAACCAGGGTAGCCCCATCAGCCACAGTAGCCTGCTTCACCCCCAGAACCAGGCGCAGAGCACCTTGCTGACAGAGGGGCAGGCTGGCCTTGCCGCCTCCATCAGTGGGGGCCTCGGGCTGGCTGGGGAGCCCAACAGCCTCTCGTCCATTAGACACCAGCTTCAGTCGCCCAGTGGCAATGTATCTATGCAAATGAACTCATCAGACTCTGCCCTGTACTCAAACCTGAACAGTGGTGGGATCTGCCCCCCGACGACAGGCCAGGACCGTTTCCCCAGCGACCTGGACTTGGACATGTTCAACGGCAGCCTGGACTGCGACATGGACACCATCATCCGCAATGATCTGATGGACGCCGATGGCTTGGACTTCAACTTTGACTCGCTCATCTCCACCCAGAACACGTCCAACTTGAGTGTGGGTGGCTTCGCAAACCCTAATCAGACCTCCCAGAGCTGGGTGCCCGGATGAAGGGCAGTTAGCTTCACGGGGCAGAAAGGGGCAACGGGGGTAAGTCTGTGCTATCCCTTTTTTCCAATAAGGAATGTCCAAGGGTACCGAACGCTCTCCCAATATCTGTGCATCACATTTATCGTTCATTTGTTTTGTTTATTGTGAACATCAAGGCTGATTTGTTGTTGACTGCTAGTTGTCATAAGGAAAAAATTACCTGTGGAAATGAGTTGATGTCATTACTCGCTGGACACTCATGAGCGCATCACCCAGCAAAGATAAACAGGGCAAAAGCAGTGTGGATGAAAATGATTAGAGCATTCACAGTTTGGTGTAATAATATTCACACTCCTTATCCTTCAGTTGTTCATTGAGCTGCTTCCAGCACTGACAGATATTTGTGCAACAGGAGTGGAAACATTGTCGTGTAACCCTGATCAGGCACCATTTAAATGGTTATAATAGAGATGATTATATGTGCTTTTAAAAAGCAAATGGCAAATTAACTGGAAAAGGGGCCACAGAATTGATTTAACTGAAAGGTCTTTCTCTTGCTTCTGATTTCAGGTCTCTGCTGTGCATGTGAAGACCCAACATGATCTCCTTTGCCAAACCAGCTGTCAGCATGATGTGGGTACAGTTTACAGATCACAAACTCACAAAACGGTGACGCAAACCCCCATTTCCACAGAAACCAGTACACAAAATTGAGAAGACAACTGCTTCAGCAAATCACACCTTTCCCTGCAGGAGCCTAAAAACGGACTCATTTCAAAATTATGCAATCTTGTTTGGAAATGTAAACTTATACATACATATTGGAAAACTATAGCTTTTTTAAGAGTAAAACAACATTGCCAGTATATTGTAGCCACTCACAATCCAATAATTTCTGGAAAAAAATAAAAAAAAAATAAGTGTGGTGTTATCTAATACAGTGGTTTCTGGGATGTTTTCATAATTTTCTTGAACTTTATCTCAGCGATTATAATGTTAAATGTTTCCACTGGCTGTGTTTTATTGCCATTCACCAGATGCATCAAAGCCTTGCTTTGACCAGCTAGGAAACGTATGTGGCTTCCCAGCGCCTGACTGATCTCACCCTTGACGCGAGAGCCTGCTCAAGCTCTGTTTCACTTTAGTTCAAATTGCTGTGCAACTTTGTGTTCTGGCTAAAATAAGCCTTGTCATTGTTTAAAATCCTCCCAATCGATTTGCATAATCCAAGATGAAGATTAAGGGGTTATCAAATTGTGATGAAGTCGTTTGGCAAGGGAGCCCCTTAAGAGGGGGGGGGGGGGTGTGTATATAAATACATGTAGCCAAAACAAGTTCTTGCATTGTGCAAGGTTTCCACACACCTCCTTAGGTGCTAAACAAACAGTGTTCAAGTCTGTTTCTGCAGGCTACGTCGTTTTCCAGTGCAAAGTAGCCCTGAACTTTAAAACTAATCAAAATGTAAAACAAAAAACAGTTATGTAATATATATTAGATGACTCTATGGTAGCATTGCTGGTGGGAAAAATACCTTGAAGCCAACTTACTGAGATGTTGAGATAAGCTATCTTGTATATTGCCAAATAACTTGAACGTGTAGGAGATGCAGGCGGGGGGAAAAAAAAAATCATAAAAGCTCGGCCTGTTGCCGTTGCTGGAAAAGGAGGGGTAATTAAATATGCAACTGAACTCCCGGTCAGGGTGCTGCGATCCGAGTTTCTGTCACAGGCCCGTGCTCCTGGCTTGCATATGAGAGGCTTAGCTCCAGCCTCTGCAGAGAAGTCGAACCGAAGGCATGGAGGCCAGCCAGCCAGGCATCCAGTCCACGAGCAGGCTGTATTTCACATGCACTCAATGCCTCCCATCCCTAAGGAATGCACTCAGGGGGACTCCAGACTTCATCCCTTTGCAAGTGCACACCAGAAACCACTGACTGTCATTGCTTTCCTAACTCCCATATCTGTGCAGGATTCCCCGTGTGTCTCGCCATTATGAGCAGTTACACACTCCTGTCCACATGATTTCACATGGTAAACTTACTTTGTTGTGCTAGATGCGTATGAAAAATCCTAATGTAACTGTTAGTACCCAGCTTTTAATTTTTAGGCTAGTAATCATAGACAGTGACACATGGAGGTTGAAAGGTGAGAAAAGCGAGTGATAAAAATTATGCATATTTTGCAATTTTAGTTATTGTGTTAAAAATTATGGCCGCCACTAAAGCTACAACACAGAAGTGCTGTAAAGGCACTTGAGGGCCGAGCGGTCACTATTCTGTGTCTCCAGGTGTAAACAGTGGCATTTCCTTGCTCTGTAAGCTAGTGTAATGCGTGCTCATTAAAATGAACCGGGGCCAGGCAGTGCAATCCAATGCCGAGTACACAATTTGCTCCACTCCAGCTGTGCTCACACTCCAGCCTTTGGCCCCCCCACCCAGACACTCTCTGAGTCATTGCTGAACCCTCCCCACACCCCAGCACCACTGCTCATCTTGGCTAAGGCTGGCAGCGAACAGCTCGGACTCATCACGTGGCGCACACTGGTTATTCTGATCTAACTTTTGACTCACAGCTAGCTAGCCCCTCCCCCCACTCTCATGTTGGCTAGGCCAGATTTCGCAGGAGCGGGGTGGGAGAAAGCAGCTATGACCACCTGTTTGACTCTAAAGACGAGCCCACGCTAAGGCCTGCGCCAGCGCCCACAGAGCCATTCACACGCTTCGCCTCTGAAAGTGCTTTGGAATAGCTGCGTAGCAACTGTTTATGCCATGCAAATAGCTGGAGTGCCTCGCTGCTTTATTAACGTACTGTTCTGCCCCCTCAGTGACTGTGAAGTGTGGGTTGAGCTTTACGTCGCTTAAAAAAAGGAATGGCAAAACAAGACCTTTTGCCCCAGTTGAGATGTATCTGTCAACCAGTTCAAGAAAAACTTAGCAATCTCTCAAACAAATGCACTTTCTTCGTGTCCCTACACAAACACAATGGCAGCTCCCACAGTTGACACTGGGCTTGCGTAACAGGCATGGCGCTGGGTCCTGATGCAGATCTCCGGTGCTCAGAACAAGCCACCAATAATGTGTCTTATTTTGGAATAGAGCACTTCTTGGCAAAAAACTGGCAACTAGTCATTCCCTCACAAACATCAACACCATGTGTGTGTGTATATGTGTCTGTTTGCTATTGGGTTGGAGGGTAGCGTAAACAAGTCAAGTCTGGAGACAGAGCAGCTGAGCGAGTACCACCCCAGGCTTATCCAACTGGCTGCCTTTCTCCTGAGAAGGAGTGGCCAAGTATGAGCACTGCCCTAACCTCTTCCAGTTGGGGCAGATTATTAAAACATGAAGGCACATTCTAGAACTTTCTTCTCATAAAAAATGAGTTCAGTACAGATTCAATGTGATTCTGAAGCTGTCTGAGGCCCTTGAACAGGTGCTCAACATTTGCACTCTTACTGTTTCCATGGGGTTGGAAGCCATTACTTTCAGAACTCACACACCCCATGAAAATCCAGATCACAGCACCACCATTAACAGGAAACTCGGTCTAATGTTATGCTGAAACCCTTCTCTTGTATTAGATATCTTGTAGTGTTTGCTTCTCTACTTGATGTTAGTGAGTATTTTCCTGTGTATACCATTTTGAACTGTAATCTAGTTTGTATAAGAAATGGTTTGCATGTAAATGAAGCTCAGTGATGTTCAACAGTGTCAGTTTCGGAGTCATTTCTTTCCATTTGCTGTGGATTTGATTTGTTTTGAAAAACCAACCATTTAGCTCCTGAAGCTCTGAATAATGTGGCAGCCATGCTGCCTCTCTCTCCCTCACTCCCACTGCCCATATTGACACCACATGTTTGGCGGGAAGCCCCTCCCCCACACCAAGGAAAGTGTTCCTCTTGCCTTCATGACTGGACTTAGTAAATCATTGTTGTAGATCCATGGCATATAGTAGCATGACACACAGTTGAAACAGTGAGACATCATTAATAAACATTAATGAACAAAACGTCATGAAATCTCTTTGGTCTTCATAGTCACATCTGTGAACTTGCAGAACCAGTCGTGTTTCTGAATAGTCCATACTAAGCAACCCAAACACAGTATAACACAGCGCACATTGCCAAGATAACAGACCCAGAGTGGGAGAAGGGCAGAGGCCCTGGGGGTGTTTCTTCACAAGCCATTAGCCCAGTGCTAGAGACAAATTTGATAAGGATCCCAGCCCGCGATTGGTGCCTCAGCTCCCAGGAGGATCCCTATGGCTGTCCTACTGAGCAGCTTCTGAACCTTGCTTTAAGTGTGTCCAGCTGTTAATGGACCCACAGTGGAAGGTTCTGGATAGAGGCATAAGGGAAAGTGTTTCTTTCCACAAGTGGATACAGGTTTGTGGCTCTGAGGGCTTCCAGGCATGTCCACGATCAGCCACCGCGTGCAGTCGAAGGTCGTCTCTTCCAAGTTTACCACCTTTACACTTTACGTTTGGAAAAGAAATAATCTGCATGAGAAAATATACTGCAGTGGTTTACAGCAATGGTTTACACTAACTGTCATGCAGTTAACTGCTGAAACGCCAACAGCAGTGTCTTAGCAGGGCGTTGGGTCACTGCTAGCACCCCGTAGCAGGCTCAGTGCTCCCTGCCATATAGTTTACATCTGCCTGGAACTGGAGTGACGTAATGCTATTCCCCCTTGAGAAACATCATCATTTGTTCTGGTAAGGTACTGTATTGTGAGCCCCATGTGGCATGTCCCATAAGTGTTGTAGGCAGAAGGATTTGGTGACTGGGATGGTAATGGCATATGGTTTAAGTCATTTTAATGCTCATCAGACCATTGCTGCCCAATGAATGGGACCATTGTGGTGCTGGAAGATTCTACTCCCATCAGAGTAAAGACCCATCAGCAAGAGATGAATATGATCACTCAGAATGGCCTTGTGTTAGCATCTACCTTGCATAATAAAGGACCGATTGCAAAAAAAATAAGAAATAAAAACATGCCAGGAAAATGCACCCTACACCATAACAGAGCCTCCAGACCCCATCGCTGTGGGAAACAGGCTCTCCATCCCATAAGCTTCTTTTGGCATGTGCCAAACATGCACTCATCTGTTGGTTGGGAGCAGGGTGAAAGATGACTCATCTGACCATATGACTTTTTCCCCCACTGTTCAGCAGACCACTGCCTTTGTTCTCTGGTCACTTTACTCAGTGCATTTTTGGGTATAATAAAGGGTGTATACAGTTCCTGAAAGACTTATATCATACTTATACCATAAGTCAAAATTTGCAGAAAAAGACTTGCTTATCCATGTTACATTGCAACTTGGAGCAATGCACAGACATCATGGTGCAGAATGTGTTCTTGTCCACAGTTGTCGCTGATAATGCCTCTCCCTTAGCCAAACGCATTAGTAACCGCTCCTCACAGACTGTGTCATCCTTATTGATGCACCAGGCAAAGTTGCCAAATCAGCAGGCGCTTGGGCCTGTCCAGCATTTTTATACACCACCTGGGTTCTCACTATCCATTTGCCACATTGCTCCTGGCGATTAAAATGCAAATGTGGGGAGTTTCTCAACCATTTTGCAACACTAGCGAAAACCAAACTCACAATACCGACCATAGCAGTTCATTTTGGTGTTACACTACATATGTTTTGGAGATACACTGTTTACTTTCCAAGTTTTCATGAAAACATTCTATTTACAGCACAACCTTCACTTGGAGAAGCCAGATGACACTTCTGATGGGTCGCTCTTGAATGAGTCAGCTCTAAGGGCTGCCTCTTTTAAGTGAAAGTCTAAACAATGTAAGCCAATTTCAATCCATACATTCTAGATTTGATACTAACTTGTTCGTGCTAAACGTGGCCTCTCTAATTAAGAACTACATGGTGCATCTGGGAAATTCATATGCGAGAAAGGAAAAAGACATGCAGAAAAAACATGTTCTACCAATGGAAACATTTCTAGACAATGCTGGGCTGCTGTTTACAAGCATGTAGTATCACAGCCACACAAATCTGACCTTTTTGCATCCGTACAAGACGTCCTGCTTTCAGCGTGGGGATTATTTTGTGGCAAATATATTTTACGCATGGCTAAAAAAACTCCTGTACAGTTAGCCACAGTGGCTAATACTTCTGAAAGGTTAGAAAGAACCCTGCACCACCCTAAGAATGATGAAACATTAATTGCCTAATTAACTCTCTAGCTACATCTGTGGGGGAGTGCCTCTTTTCAACATACCTCATTTATTTGAGTGTTTATTTTGGCAACAACTACCCGCTAACATAAAAACCGTGACGGAGCGATTTATGCTCCGCTACGTTAACCTCAAGAATGCGAGCATCCTGTTAGGGGATGTGATAACTTACCGATCATATTAACCCCAGGAGTAGTATCTCAGGTACACAACTACAGCCAACCAATAACTGATAAGCAGAGAAAAGAGAAGAAGCATAAGAAGCTTCCAAAATGATTCCAGTAATATAAAATGCATCCCTGCCATCCTCTCTGCCAGTACTTGCAGCATAACAAGTGTAACATGGCCCTTGTTATGCTGTGAGTACTGGCACAGAGGACAGCAGGAAAGCATTTTATATTACTTGAATCGTTTTGGAAGCTGTCGTCATTGATCACCTATAATTTTACAGGATAATGCATTCACTTAAAAAAAAAAAAAAAAAAAAAACTCTGAAAGTTTCAGAGATAACATTTGCACGTGGCCCATTAGTCAGCTCTGTGGTCAGGCTGTCAGAGTCCAGCCAATTGTGCAAGGCAGAACACTGAACCACAGGGCGTGGGAGGGTGAAGATGATCCAGCAATCTGCAATCTTCGCAATCTGTGCTGAGTGGGTGCGAAGAGGTGACACAGCATAATGAGAGATCTATGATTTAACCTCCCCCCAAGCATCAGAAAAAGAATTCCCACTTCCTGCATTTGTCCAGCAGCTTTCCTCCTATTCCACACTGTCTCTGAAGACCAGTGTGCCAGCTAGACCCCGCTCCTGAGGACACTGCCGGGTGACACGCACCGTTGCTATCTGCTGATTGGTCGGCTCTGCGGGGTCTGCACGGAAACATACTGAATGTTCCCACCCACCATCTCACAGGACCAGAGGTAGGATTCTGAGTATTTATGCAGGATGTGTCACTCTTCTCTTCTCCACCTGTTAAAATGAGGCTCTCCCGCTTTTAAAAAATAAATGGAAAAGCAGCCTCCAATATCTTTGTGACGGAGGCTCCACAGAAGGCCTATCACAAGAATCCACAGTGATCTGATGAGTCACCTGGCCCCTGCAGAACACAGGAGGGGACCCATGACGCAAGGAACACAGGCTGCCTGAATAAACACAGAATGCTCCATGGCTTTTAGGGCTCGTTCCCACTATCCGCGATGCGCTTTTCATCAACATGCGGGTTCTGCGATTCGCTAGAACATCATGTATTGCATAGAAAGCAATGTATGATGTTCCCACTAATGCGTTGCAGTGAAAAATGGATACGAACGCATTCCAAAATGCGTTTTCTTACTCCCTCTTTTTCCCCACAAATACTAAGGAGAATCATATACAATCATAGAAACGTGCAATGCAACGCAACATTAAAAACCTTAAAGACATTAAAGATGCACAAGAACGTGGACAAGCATGAGATGAAAATGCAGAGAAACGCATGCGAAAAAATAAGAAAATGTAGAATGACGCGTTGGGCTTTTCATCGCATTTTTTGTCTTCCCTAGTTTGAACGTAACCTTAAAGAAATTAACCTTTTTTAACCTTTACAGGTAACTAATCAACCTCCACTTGGCACACCCACCTACTTATCCTATATAATAGTCTGCCAAAGAGGTAGTTGAATTTTTATTAAATTAAAAATTTCCAAGTAATAATAATTCATTAATAATTTAAATCCATTAATGTGTCTTAAAGATTCGTAATGATGGTTTGTTTGGGCTGTTTGTGAGAGAGGGTCACAGGCCTCAGAGGTCATGACAAGCTAATGTTACTGTGAAGCAGTGAAATGCAGAATCTAATGATCCAGAAGACGTGTAGATGACATCAGGGCCTTCCCAGTTCGCCTATTGTCACAGCTACAAGAGCCAGACAAGCGAGAAGAGAGGCTACATGTGGGCGCCATCTTAATGAAGGCCAACGTGGCAACTGTTCAGAATTTGTAACCTTACCTGGGGTTTGTGAACAAAAAAAAAGACCCTTTTCAAAAACAGGTCAATGGTATCCACAGTATTCCTGAGTTCGCGCCATTGCCCCTGATTCATAGCGGAAGACGGTTCTTTACTTCCGCTTGCGCTGTTGTTGAGAGTTGCGAAGTTACACTTTCACTATTGATAAAGGTTTCTCACTGCAGTTTCTTTTCCCTGGCGTAAATGGCAACATATCGGGGATGGATACACAGTAGAGATGTTTTAAAAAGTGTTGTCTTTGTATTTTTAACCTCGTATTTTTGTTTTTCTTGAATTATTGTGGCAGCCGACAACAGCACACGTTGAACCCGAGCTCATCCTCAAACAGGTAAAGCCACCAATTACAGCACAAAGTAATCGATTTATGTTGTTAGGAACGAGTGAAGGCTGGCTCTCGCTTTGAGTAACCGGAAGTATAAAACCGGACTGCGGAAGTAGTGGTGTGTCATGGCAGCCTACGTACGCTCTTACAGAAACCTGTGGACAGCTCCAAATCTAAAGCTCAGACGAATAGTGCAAGCTTTTGTGATACCAATGTGAGTGAATCAGACTCGTTCCTCTGCATACTTCTACCACAAGTAACACCTTCTACTTTGACTGTCAGACTGAAATAACCTGGTAATGTTCAACTCCCTTAGCCATAACCCGCCAATTACGTGGGGTGGGGCAGCCCAGCATCCACTCATCTGTCCAGAATGAGGCGCCACCAGAAGAAAGCATGAACTGACTACCCAAGCTTCATGACTCTACACGAATTACTCCTCCAGTGAAAGTCAGGCAATTGAGATCCACACAATCAATAAGCCAGGTTACACAAGAGGCCTCAACTAATGGATACTGTGACTGGTGTGTCACACCACCATATGCATAAAATCTGAGAAAAGAAAGTTTACTTTTTTAAGGCAATCAGAACAGTGAGATCGGCATTTGCATTTATCACAGTTCCCGTAATGTAGTGTCACCTTTTTTGTACTTTTTGTACCTTCTTTATTTTGGATGCCAAAATGAGGCCACACTTCAGTTCTGTGGAGCTGGTCTAATGTTACAAGTCAGCTAGGTTTGCTAATGCTAATGTTAGCAGTGTGTCCTTATGTTACTTCCTGTCTCAGATAAGGTACCTTTATTGTCAATGTACAAAAACAATACAATGTCATTCGGAGTAAGCCTGTAGATGCCAAGTTAAGGATAAAACTACAAAAAGAGTAACACTTAGGGGCTATAAGTACAGGTAAGACACATAATAAAATAAAATATAAGTCAAGGGAAGTGATGCTATGATTATATAATTCCTTGTCTTATGAGGAGAGGTTAGTTGAGCTCAATCTGTTTAGCCTCGAGCAAAGGAGATTAAGGGGGGATATGATCCAGGTCTATAAGATTCTAACAGGTCTGGATGCTGTTCAGCCAAATGGCTATTTCAATATT
>JAODLC010000115.1:904515-915917 GCA_026781145.1 Hippopotamyrus pictus
GAAATTAGCGGGAGAACATTTTAAAATGAATTTGAGGAAGCACTTCTTTACACAGCGTGTAGTTAGAGTATGGAATATTCTTCCTGTTAGTGTAGCACAAGCTAAAACCCTGGGTTCCTTTAAATCAGAGCTAGATCAGATTTTAACAACTCTTGACCAGAGAAATGGTCCCCACAACATCAAAATAACAGGTTTTTAATCACATTGTGGGGGATATTTGGTCCCCACAATGTAATATAAACCTAATCCACACTGACGCATACCTGCGGTCACACACACAAGGATTCATGGATTAAGTATGTTCAAGTTCCAGGAGATTATTTGCAATGCTGTACACATAAACATGGCACTCAACCTTAATTACTTTAGTAAATATATAGCTGTAGAAGGATACAGCTGTGGTAAGACCTTTAGAGTTTAATTTGCATTGGATAAACAGTTTGCAAAACAAAATTAGCAGAGGAAGTTACTTCTGTGTATAAGCATCACATGCATTCAGACAGGAAATCTTATACAAAAGGGTGAACACATGTACACGTGTTACTTCATGACTACTGAAACTCTCTACTAGAAAGATTACTAGCTTGTACTGTCAAACCACTGCACATGCTTCAAAAGGTGGCAGCAGGTCTGGTATCAATCAGCCAAAATTCTCTCCCCTCCTTATCTCTCTTCATTGGCTCCCTACAGGCACTCACATCAAGTTCAAGTCCTTGGTGCTGGCTTTAAGAGCCATTAATGGACAGGCACCTATCACCATAAAAAAGCTCCTTAAGACCTCTGTTCCGTCTCACCCTCTTCGGTCAGCAGAGCAACCCTGCTTGGAGCTCCACCCACCACACGAGAAGTGCCACTCCAGATGGTTCTCACGTGTGGTTCCCTGATAGTGGAATGAGCTGCCGAACCACGTCCGGTCTTCACATTCTTAAGACCCTTCTGTTCCCTAAATGTTCTTAATGTTGTATTTTCTGGTCATTGAATAGTAGGCTTATTAGGTTCTTGCTATATTTGGGAAATGTTGTACAGCTCTTGTTCCAATACTGCTTACACTTGTACCTGGGCATTCACTCGAAGCTATATATATATATACACGGATACGTATCTTTGGACAAAAGCATTTGCTAAACAAAAATTAATGTAAATGAATAAAACTGGGAGTAGCTTGCTCCCTTTTAATAAACTATGATCTGCTCACAGCTGAGCCAATCCCGTTCAATAAATATCGATCTTGATCTGTACCTACGCCTGCTGGGCTGTTTTACAGTCAATTCACTGCTATCTGCAGAAGATTTTGAGGAACTCTGGTTAGCCTCGGTAGTTAAGGGTTTCTAAGACAACCGCACAGCAAAACATTCACAAGACAGGCATCACGTCTAATCATTCAGAAAAGGACACTTTGGCAGACACTTCCCTCCATGATTCGTTCAGTTTCACCAGCCGGAAAACAAAACCCTGTCACCACAGACAATACAAAGGAAAAGGCAACTCCCCCATGAAAAAAATGGTTCATGCCATTACTTCCCTACCATACAAAGCAGATTTCATTTACACATTCCCTTTTCTGGTTTCTGTCCAATACTGTTTGCATGTTCATACAGTGATATGTACTTTAACCCATAGTCAAGGGTCAAAAAACACAACAATTCCGTAAATTTTGTCCAGGTATGCTTGACACGAGATCTTAAAAAAAACAGCATCCTGTTCCAAGTAGTCCAACCAGTGTAATATAGCAGAAACACGGTATTTCAAAAAAGTCACTGACAATGTTATTAACAATATATATTCAGTCTAAAAATCAAACATACAAAACAGAACTGAATTAAAATAAGCTACGGTATATATCCTAAAGTAGCATCAAAATGTACGTAAGATGTTGAATATGCTCTTTAAGGGACCTGCAGACCATTCTTTTCTATGTTTGCTAGTCTATTAAAGGCCAATACTTCGGGTAACAGCCATTACAGAGTCATTTTATTTTTATTATTTTATTTTATTTGCTACCATAGAAAAAATTATATTTTTAATCATATAAAATCTGTAGACAATAGTACAACACAGCCACCAGAACCTTTCACCAAAATAAAGTCACTCAACATTATATACATCCTAAGCATGATGGGATGTTAATTGATTAATCAGATCAGGAACCATATTTGTGCAGATGCACCTGCTTTCGATAGTTGGTATCACTCGTCTGCTCAGACATTTACTTTGTATGGTAGTTACCTGTATATAACAAGCATTAACAAGTACATTAAGTATACAAAAGTATACAATCATGTTACAAAACCACAAAAAAAAGCATTCACTGCTTACAGAGCATTCAGAGCTGAATTGGAATTCACAGACGTGAATTTTCTGCCCTTTCAGAGGATATACATCTTTCTGAACAAGTTTATTTTCTTTATTCAACCAACTGGCACAATGATGATACACCACCCCCAACTAAGTTAATTCCCAACTGATGGCTCATGTCCCCTTGTCATCAGTTTTTATGTGACACACACGTCATTTGTCAACGGAGAACCAGCTAACAGATGAGAAGGCCTTGCGGTCTCGCCATACCTAGCCCCAGCTGCCTCTTCACATGGACAGCTTTTGATGCAGTGACTCAGGTGCCGAAGATGAATGGCATGAGATCATGAGCATGTGCCGGGGAGCATTAAGGAGGGGGTGGGGAGGGGTAAAATAAATCAATGAAAGGGATGAGCATCAGAAATGCTGCACTTCAAAGGAAGAAGATCTCAGAATGATCTGACTATAAAATCATCAGTGCACTCCTGCTCCTGGAGGACTACATGGTGAGAGGTGGACTACAGTATCTCCTTCCCCCAGTCACACACGGCACAATTAGTCTCCTCTACCACACAGCTCACCCTCTGATTGTGTGAGGCCCATGCAGATATGCATTTTTAACCAGCAACAGATTAAATTATTCATGCCCCGCCAGCGAGACGCCCAGCGCTGGCGACACTGAGGCTTCTGCGGGGCTAGCGCAGTGAAGAATTCACCAGCTTCCACTCCTCCTCTCCACACCCCCAGCTGACCCCTTCACCATTAGTTTCTCTGATGGAGAACTTCAAGGTCACTGTTTTTCATGGAGCATTTCACCTAGCATTGACGGTTGGTGGGTTGGCGGGGGGGGCACAGCAGCCACACTCCCTCAGGGGATTAGTAAATGACAGGCTATGCTGCTGGGCCAGTACAAAGCCTGTCCCCAAACCAATAAAGACACCAGAGAAACGCCTCTTTCTGTAACCGACAAGGCGCCAGAGAGCTTAAATGTGGAACATAAATTTTGCTCCAGCTCACTGCTGGGTAAAAGTATGTGCTGTGGCAGATGGGGGAAGGGTTGCTGAAGGAAGGGCAATGCTGGACTGTTTATTTTCATTTGTCTCTTTCATTGTCCCCAATTTCATCTGCTCCCCAAATGTAGGCCTAGTCATTTCGCCGCCAAACTCTACCATCATTAAGGTGATGCTGATCTCCCACATAATCAGAGGTAGAAACATTGACCACACCCCATTAAGTGAAAATGACTTGTGGCAAACTGTGACCTGCCAGTTTCTAATATTGCCACCATAAATGGCAATTCAAGATTTCAACTACTTCCTATAATATCATCAGAGTAACATCAACGGTGAATTTGTCAACCGTCACTTAGATGTTTACGTTTTAGCCATGGCAGGTGACACTTACACATCACAGAAGAGACACAAGGGCCATCCCTGTGTGACTTTGGTGATGGAATTACTGCAGACGTCTGTCTGCTCCATACGCTCCTCTTCAGGAGCGAGATCATGTTGCTCAGAGGCCTGCGGTAAGAACAAAACACAAATACGACGCAACGGCCACATGTTATTTATGCCATATCATTGAGCAACCGATACCTGTTGGCCAGGTGGTTGTGTGCCAGCAGAAGCCATGTGTGCAAAACCTCATATATTCAGGCACACCAGGACAGATCAGTAATACCTCATAACCTACAGGTTCAGCATCAAAAGCATAGGACATTAATTGAGAGGCAAACGGTACAGGTAGTACAGCACACCAGAAAATAAGTACCGTCACTCATGACCAAAAAGTCAACAGCCATGTGCAACCATTATGAGTTACTGTAAACTTCAGTTTCTTGCACCGTACCGGTATATACAACAGAATAGCACGAGGCAATATAGGACAACTCTAAATGTATGGCTTTCAATCATCGATAACAGCAGCAATCTGACCCGTGACCAGACACTGATGATGTCACCTAGCAGACGTCACTAAAAGGGGGCTCTGGTGGCAGAGGCAATCAAGGCCAAAACACTAGAATCATTATGTCCCATGCCCTGGATCACAAACGGCTCTGACCGCAAAAATGGCTGAGTCATACACACTGCAGGTGCAGTCACGTTACACGGGGCAGCAGTAAAAAGCACTCGGCGGTTCAATAGGTAGGTGTCGAACAGGGAGATCACAAAACCCAGAGCTCAAAATGACATGCTCTGGGGAGGGTGGGGGGAGCATGCCGCGGTAACACGCCGATCAACTGGCAGCACACTACCGCTTGAGCAACGGTGTTTAGTGACTAATCCAGCACACGCCCATAATTGAAGAAACAAGGTGTACAACAGGGTGTTTCAATGGGCAAACCAAACGCATTCTAGGCAGTTCCAGAGGTCCATCCATAGCTCCATTGTGCTTGCAAAAAGGCATTGTCTTGGAGTAACTTAGTCGCCCTGTCACCATCTATGCGCTTGTCCTTTTTATGTACATTGAAACCGGTCGGGCGTGTTTGTGAAAGGTGTGGGGAGATGGACAGTAAAAATGAAGTCTTTTTATAGACACATTAATGAATGGTGTCTGACACACCTCACAAACTGAGGTGCGGAAAGACGGAGACTCATACAGTATTTAAAAAATATGACCCATTTTTTTGCAAGCTTTCTGAAGAACGTTAGTGGATTTCAGTGTAACTAGTTGGGAGCAGGCGTGTCACTGGTCACGAGCTGCGTCAGATATCACTTTACAGGTCATATAAAACATAAGTGTATTTTACATTCCAGCACACTCAATGCATTGTCTCGGCAAACAACACCTGTGGGCAGGTTTAGGAAAGTAAGATTTTTAACTAATAACATCACTGAAATTATGTGCACTGCCGACAGGCTAACTTACCTCACATACTAAATGTTTATCAAACAGAAATCATTTACATAACTACAACTGAAATTTTGTAAACATCCTTAAGACTTTCCAGAGGTCATTTTTTTCATGCACTGGCTTATTGTTTCTTTATAATCCTTTCTGAAAAATACCTGTACAGCATAACAGCCCGAGGGAACCTCCCTGTAAAAACAGGCTCCGTTACAGGGTTCCGTTCCAATGACCCTTTCCCGCCGTTCCCACGGAAACCATGCAGATTACACCCGGCGGCCGTGTCGTCCGTCATTGACGAGCTGTTATTCTTGTTTCCACATTATAAGTTGTTGCCGCCTTGCTCCCTGCTTGGCTGATCATAGCCTGCTGCTCTCACCGATGCTCTGCAGGGATCAATTGTGATGCCCTTCACTATGTACGTGTCAAGCAGCTGCGATTGTCAGGTGTGCAGATGATAGCGAATAGTATGCATTTTGAGGAGAGCGTCTCAAAGACAATGCAGAAGAAATAAAGACCACTTCTCTTCAACATGAATTTGTGTGAAAAAGACTTATTCATGCAACTATACTATTTTAATGCCTTTCTCTTCTTGCATTCTACAGCGTACATTATGTCAAGCTCTATATTCCTTGAGACAAAATACCTACATTTCGTAGTCAATATTTCTACTAAAGATTTCAATATCTGGTGTAAAATTCAGCTATTTGCAACAGAACACAGCATTAGGGCACACATATCCTTCTTTGTCCTGAATTGTGGTTGATCGTCACTCTTTCACTCTGCAATATTAATCTGCTACGAGAACCTAAGCATAGAGCCGGGAGCAGCTTAGCTTATTCTAAAACCTAGATCTGAGAGTTATTACTCATGTCTGCGTGAATAATTTATCAGGCTCAACAACCTCTGGAAGTCCAGCTCACATGCAGGAAAGCCAGCGTCAAACATCATTCCCGGACTCCAGTCTCAAAAGAAAAGAATGGAATGACTTAGAGCAAAAAGGCGCTGAAGAACATCACGTGTAGCATGAATCTGAATGCATTTCAATTCATCTTCACATCTTGACATGCCCTTTACTTAAACATTTCAATGCCCTTCTTCACTATATCGATTCTTTATATTTTTTCCATGCATATTTTCAGAAAATTCAGCAGTTCAGTTACACATAAAATTAATTTTTTTCTGCATAACCCATTTATCCTGTATTTGACAACACATATTATGCACAAATCCTGACAATATATGCATGTACAAATAGAATAGAATGATTTTGTTCCTTTTCTGTTCCTTTATGCTTTGTTTAGGACTGCCAAATAAAAGAAGTATCAAATAAATTAATCTAAGGAATTTTTGGAAATAATCCAGGCCAAATATATCCCATGCCGAGTGCCACAGAAATTATTAGTGATGATTAGTGATGTCATGCAAGCTTGTTTTCACTAGTGACCAGTGATATGCTTTTAAATTATATATATATGGCATGTCCCTTTTCCCATTTTTGAGTGTTATACAGCAATCTGTGGACTATGATGCACCCAAGAAGCCCTGATTTTCACCTTAATTCAATGGTAGCCTGTACGTCATGAGGCTTATGACTGTCCACCAGGGGATGGTTGCTAGGGAGACACACCATCTTGAAGGAGGGCGATAGCTTGTGTGAGCACATATTTATTCAAGTGAGGGATTATTTTGCAGCACAGCAGTATGTTAGTTTGTACTTCAATTTTCTTCATTTACATCCACACAAATGTATTAAGACAACAGATAAACATTTATGACTAAAGGAGGCACATCAGTCAGTTAGGAAAAAAAATGTCCCAGCTCAGTTTTCCCTCCCTTAGTGACAATGAAATTACAGCAACCGTCTGCATGCACTCATTGGTGGAAAGCACCTTGTTGATGTCTTCTGATTGGATATGGCCATGTGACAATATGAGCCAATGACTATCCTTGTATCTAAGAGAATGGAGCCTGTAGAGCTATTTAAATCCAACTAGAGAGGCTCAAAATGGTTCGTACATTTTACTTTTTAAAATGTGGAAGGTAGGGTGGGGGTTGATAGAAAACATTTTGTAAGAACATTCACCTAACCAGTATGTGGTGTAGTGTTCAACATGCACATCTTAGTCAACCAAAAAGTTCTAAACTCAACTAAACACACCAGTTTTATGCTTGCCTCTCCAAAGCTGTTTATGAACAGTGGAAAAAATATCTATATAGCACACCATCTTGGCACCTGTAACTTTGCCTTTCACATTGAGGCAGCTGCAGGGAAACCAGATGGACCTTTGCAAAACCCTAGGAGCTTGATGAGGTTTGTCATCCATCAGAAATCCCAATGTCAGGTTGTGCAAAGGACTGTGAAGTTCTCGGTGTGTGTGTGTGTGTGTGTGTGTGTATCTGGCCACGTTACACTTCTGATGCATCGTCACTGTTTCATCTTCTGCAGTGGTGTTTACATGGCCAGACTGTTTTTCAGTTTGTCAGGTGTCCTTTTAACAAATGTGTCGGATGAAAGACCTACCATTTCATGGGCCACCTATTTCAATTCAACATGAAGAAAGAGAAGTGTGTTTTGATCAATGGCCTCTAGGTCAGATGAGATATTGGTAGTATTCCTAATCTATCTTATAAAAAAGAGGTCAGTCAACCATTGTAAAATGGCATGTCAGATGGAAAAGTTCACCCAGAGTATTCAAAATTGGTTAAATTTAAAGGGTGAAACAGCTGCTCTATCCAGTGTTTTTTCCTCTTTTTGGAACACAGAGTGACCTCTTGTGGTATGGAGTTCTAGGTCAACTTTAATTCAGCAAAAAAATAAGCTATTGCTGTTTTGAGAAGCTGGAGGACTGGGCCCCAGAAGGATTAGCCAATACTGTCTAATACCCTTTAAAAGTACTTAATATCAGCCATATTCCAGACCACTTATCCAGTACAGCAGTGTTTCCCAATCCGGTCCTCAGGGACCCCCCAGACAGTCCACATTTTTGGGGGAGCTGGGAGGGAGGAAAAATGCAGACTGTCTGGCAGGGAGCTTGGAGGGAGCAAAAACATGGAACGACTGGGTCCCCGAGGACCAGATTGGGAAACAATGCAGTACAGGATCACAGTGAGCCTAAAACCTACCTCAGGAAGAACAGCGTGTGAAGCCAGGACCCTGGATGGGATGCCAGTCCATTGGACACTATGGGCAATTTATCATCACAAATTAACTTATGAGTATATTTTTTGACTGTAAGCGAAAACCGGGAGTAATCCCATAGAAACACAGACACAACATTCAAGGCGCACACACACTTTTCTCAGTAATAGAGCTGAATGTTTTACCAAAGCTGTGGGGGGGGGGGGTATCCCCCTTTTTCAAAGTGCAGCATGCCGGTCTGGGCACAGCAGGGAAGTATGGGAAGGCTAGAGGAAGGATTCAAACTCCCAACCCTGGAAACGAGAGTGCTACCCATTCAGCCACTGTGCTAGAATACAGATTATCCACTACCATAAACATTCCAAGGAAAAATGTAATTTTTAAACAATGCTGAAAACACCTGTCTGTAAAAGTTAACCACAACTAAAATTAACCCTCACTTAAAATGTTTTTTCTAATTCTGATCTTTTATTCAGTACTTTTCATTAATAATTTTGTTTTTTATTGAATACATAGGCTTTAAATAATCCATTGGCAACTGCTGATTAGATCCATAATGTCACATAATGTCATAATGTCACAGTAAAACTCCTTTTATTTGGCCGGGTGACACACAGTCAGCCATCATTTTTTGACATGCTGCACCAAGCATATTTCATTTAATTATATGCTGAAGAATCAAGTTTTGAGAACTGAGAAGAAGCTGGAATCGTAGAAGGCACGGAGCAAAACACTGATTGTTCACTGCTGCATCAATGAAGCAGAGTGACAGGAAAAGAGGTGGGGAAGATGAATGAAAGATTTAAGCCAAAGGCAGAAAACAGAGAGTCCAACAGGTTTTCACTTCATGACAGCATTACCTTTATCGCGATATGCCCGTTATATTTCATAACACAAAAAATCAGGGGGCAATGAACTTTGCCCTCTGGACAAAAACTGGCTAATATCAAGCATGTTCTCATGCAAGACGTTAGTTAAACTGTGCATGGTTTGCTGAATGTCAGCAGTTTACCTCAGTCTTTTCCCTACTCACTGAAAGCTGCTTCCGCTCAGCTTTCAAACAGCCCTTTGTTGCCCTTGACGCACCCCCACTTTCCCCCACCTTGCAAGAAAACCCACCCGTGATTCATCATCTATAATGAAATACCACCCATTTCCTAGCTCCTCCTTTTCCCTTTTAAAACAAACAGAACAGTGTATATAAACAAGTTTTTATGTTCCAGATAAAGGCAAATTTACTGACTTTAAGGCTTTCTTCCTGAGCCCCTTTTTGGCTCCACCGGCTTAGCATTGAGCTATTAAGAGAAAAATTGTGCATAGAAAGTAGCCAGTAGCTGGCAAAGGAGGTACACTATGAGATTTATTCCGCCAAGGTCCTCCAAACTGCATTGTAGCCTGTTCCATTCAAAGTAATGAAACACAAATCAATCCACCCTAGCTAAAGGACAGCCTATATATTCCCACAGTCTGTCTCAAGGAATTAAACTGAATCAAGGTTGCTGGCCAAACTTTTCACCATGAAAAAAGTACTTAAGTGGAACTAACTTGTCAAATAACCTCTTTAATGACTAATCACTGCAGATTATAGTATTTCATTTAAATTATTGAATAGCCTGTTCTACCTGCAGAGCTCTGGGAAGACCTCTTTACAGTAGTGTGCAAACGAGTATATCTTCTCAGCAAACTTCACCAAACTTGAGATCAAACACTCTCCGCCCCCATGTGAATCATGCATATCTATGGTTTAGGTTTGGAATATTACAATTTTCCTTTAATTTAAATCTATAATTTTAGTTTCTAAGTTGGCCTTAAATTCTATTACATGTGGTTGCTATTTAAATACCTCTGTATTCGATTAACGATATTAATTACCAACCTCTTTACTATCACCATGTATTTTTGTTACGCGAAATATACTTTTATATCCTGCATATAAATGGTGTCTGCCTTCAATAATGAACTTACCAGCCAATTTGATACATATGTACAGCCAAATATTTGACAAAATGTGACCTTTTGAGTTTTGGTGCTCAAATAACGGAGATGCACGTGACCACCCGCCAGCACCTAAAGAAATCACTCAGGGCGCAACTCCCTATTTCTACAAGTTGAAAGTCTTTGAAATGCTGAACGTTCACTATCACGTTAAATTATATTTATATGGCTATTGTCATTTTTATTAAGTGGGCTATGCCCGTGCTTACTGTCACACTTCGTACCATAAATAAACTCACCTCTTCCACGACAGTCAAATCTGTTCACAGGTCGCCAAGACGCGATGAAACAAGTGACGTCACTGGCTCTGTATCACGTGACAAAATTGCTTGCAGATCGGTGACCAGTTAACTAATGCGTTCCGTCTCTAATTGGCTTGTATGGTGACTTTGTACACATACTTTCATTGTGTCTTATTAGTTTTTCATTTCTTAAATAAAACTGGGAGTGCGGAGTTGTTCAAAAATTCAAGGTAAGGTAGCTTACGTTCTGTTCTCCCGGAGGAGCTATTTACTATGTCCGTCTGACTTGTTAGTATATATTTTGCGTGTCTCTTTTTTAACTAATGGTATGGATTTTACAACATTTTCGAAATGACAGCTAATGCTAAATGCAAGCCATAATGTAATGTTTAGAATGCTATTAGTTTGTATAGCAGTATTATAGTTATATGACTAAAGGCGGTTTTTGAGCACTTATCATGAGACCTGTGTACAGTGGAAACCATGGCGACGGAGCCCACATGCGCAGTCTCTGCCTCTGGCTGTAACCTGTGAAGCCAGTCTTCGCTTTCATGCACTGGAGCCACAACCTTACTTTTGTGGAGTCAGCTGATAAAATAACTCTTATTTAAAATGTGGCCTGGCACACTGAAAGCGAAACATCCGGCCTGGAACCGTCGAGCACATCGGGGAAGTAACATATCTGTAGTTTTTCTGCTGTTCGCAGATCGACATGGCTGAAATGACACTACCCTAAAGCACTGAACACTGGTTTGTAAAACACAGGGCAGTCTTGCACTAGTGACACATGTTGATTCGTGGCTATTTTAATGGAAATAGTTGCTTAGAATGGTATCAGAACTACAGAATATGAACTATAATGTATTCTATGTCCTTTACAC
>JAODLC010000115.1:916017-933720 GCA_026781145.1 Hippopotamyrus pictus
ATAATTGTGTCGTGTGAAAATAGAGATAAAGGACATGGATAGTGCCGCTAGCAATATCAATAAAAGAATTAGTAAAAAAAAAAAAAAAATCCAAAATCCCGTGTTTCGCTCTATGTGATATTTCCTTCAGGGATCATGCTTTAATTTAGAAATCAACTTATACACGCAGACAACTTGTTGTTCCTGAAGCTGAAAAATGTCAGCCAATAAGCCCTTCTACATGAGTCCGAGTCTGGGGAGGAAGACGAGCGCCGAGATCGTGAGCGAGGCTCGCCGATCCCTTAGGACAGTCCACACACAGAGGCCCTTCACGCCAAAGGACGACCAGAGGCGGCTCTTGGGCCAGTATCCATGCCGGGCCCTGGAGAGCAGACCCCCTTCATCTTTCAGGTCAGTATTAACCTGTTTTAAGTGTTGTTATGGTCACCAAGAAATTAATCGGTAACACTTTACTTGAACGGTTACAAGTACTTAGTAATAGCTCAGTTAGTACTGAAGTACAAATCATGAACAAATATAAGTGCTACTTAAGATGAAAGATGTGTCATGGTCCATTAATTATGAATAAACATGACGTCAGTATTGAACTTGTGTTATCCATGACTTATTCCTTCCATACTTTCGAAGTAGTTCCTTCAGTAGTTCACTAAGATTTAAGGAATTAACAGATATAATAACTGCTTCGGATAAATGATGCCTCACAATTCATTAATGGTGAACAAACATGAGATCATTATTTTACATGTGTTATTCATTATCTCTTCCCACAGTAGTTCCTTCAGTGGTTCACTGAGGTTTACATAATTAACAGATATAGTAACAAATATAGTAACTGCTTGAGATAAAAGATGCATCATGATTCATTAATGATGAACGAACATGAGATCCGTTTGTAACTAACACTTAATTTGTGGTTAATTAATATGTAAGTAATAGCATAATACTACATTATTTGTGTCCCCTCAAGTAGCCTTACCAATAAATCAGGCTGTATCAAAAGAACATGTCCCTACCGGCCATTCTTAATTAAATCTACGCCCTTGTAACTAATGTTGTTTATTTTGTACTCGTGTTGAAGTTTAAAAGATGCAGTGATCCAGTATTATGCTGAAATACTCTGAATGTCTGAAACTTTGGGAGCACTGCTAAATACCCCAATAGATAAACATATCTAGCAGCACCAGCCCAACAAAGTATTCCTGCCTGAGAGTTTCGGAAAAACACTCTATAAAAAGTATGTTCTTTTTAACGTTTGGTTTTAATGTCAGAGCACAGCTGCATGCTTGACTCCTTGGAAATTATATAAGTGGTCTTTGTGTTTCAGTCTTGAGGGTTGCCATTTTGAAGAGTCTGATTCGAGGCCCGGATCGGGCAAACGTCTCTCCCCACTGGAATACGTATGTGCGAGCTGCTTCTCTCGCCCCATACTGGCATTACATGACATAGAGCATGGAGTTCTGGGAAAGGGACTCCGTCTTGACAGTTTTTTTTTCTTTTTTTTTCTTTGATCAGAGACCCCAAATGCCGCCGCTCCCAGGTGAGGGGGACGGTGATCGTGATTCCCCAGAATTATCTCCTGCTACCCCCACGCCTCCCACCAATCCCCAACAGCCCAGGACGGGCGGCGCAGGGCGGGCCCGTCTGCTCAGCGCCAACCCCGCGAGGGGGCGGCCGCTGATGAGACTGCCGGCGCACGGTAAGTGGGCGGCAGCTTTTGTTTCTTTGAGAGATCGCTGAGGAAGGTGCTTATTGTATGATTTAAAGCATTAATACTAAGCAGTGCTAGGTGCCACAGTGCTGTTTCATTTAACACCACAATGACTGCAATTTTTTTTTTTTAAATTTACATCCATATACATTGTTGAGTGGCTCTATTCCAGTACGTTTTGCTGTTAAATGCAATTTTCCTCCCCTTCCAGGTAAACATAACTCTGATCCTTCATATGAACCAGGCCGTTCACTGAGATCAAATACCCAACAGGGTGGATCTCCTGATTTCTGGGTATGTGAAAAGGGAGACCCCTCTTTGTCCCCCTGTGAGAAAGCCCTTCCCCTCAGACGTGGGACCGAAAGGTACGTCTTGCACGATACCCAGAGACCCAACGATTCATAAAGGTTTCCATGGAGGCCACTGCCATGTGCCGCCTTTTCTTAAGTTAGCCACAGCCTTGCCTGGCTACCTGTTTCCAAAAAGAAGCTGTTTACTGGTCTTGTCATGTCTGGTGCTTCTTTATACATTCAGATTGGGTAGAGGAGATTCCAGCTCTGTCAGTGCACAAGTCGGTATTGCTTTACATCTCATGGTGAGAGACAGAGATTCTGACACCTCCTGTAATGTGCGTTACCCCAAAGCGCCCCTCAGTTGCTCAACTCCATTCAGATCTCAGCATTACCCTTGAGGACCAGAATACCATTAAGACCTGGTCATACATTGATTTCCTATGACCACAGTCTTTGGCCAAGAGAAGTAATAAAACATTTTTATGGGTGCCCATCTCACTGTAAACAATTTAATCTTACAACCCAGAGGGCAGCAGAATATATTTTTCCTCTCAGAAGTCTATTGAATTCCTGTGGAAGCTTGTGGTCTGAATTTTTGAAGTCATTTCTGAGCTACAGTTTGCTAAAGGGATCTTATACAAGGATGTTATCTAGCACACGTCTGACTTTCTGCTCAGTTACTTAGAGTGTTGTATTTTTAATGAAGGAAATTCCAATTAATCACCTTTCCCAAGGGTACAGCAGCAGGACTCCTGATTAAAACCTGAACCAGCGACCTTAAGGTTTGCGAATTGATGTCCTCATCCATTATGCTAACTGCTGTTCTCCTCTCCCAAGATGTAGAACAAAGAAGGTTAGAAAGAAAATGTGATAAGACTTGCATGTGGAGCTGTACTTCTGTGGATACAGAAAGCGACATTGTGTGACCAGTTCTCGATTCCAGCCTTCTAATGATGAGAGTCTAAATCTAATAGAAGCCCATTTGAAGGCATCTCCAGCAGGCTAGCTTAGGCCATTGTTTTGACTGCCGTCACAGCTTGCCTGAAGACAGATGACATCATGTCTCCGAAAATGCAATCGAAACAAAGAAACGTTATTGGGCCAGCCAAACGGTGCTCAGATTCCCCTTGTCTTGCATGTGCAGTATGCTCTGCTTGGTCTAGGGTGCCTTTTGAGAAAGTTGATGCTCTGCTTGGTAAACAAAATTTCCTGGACAGTTTGGTGGAAAAGAAAGAAAAGAAACAGTGTCTAGACTGGGTTTTATGGATAAAAGGAGCAGTTGAATGGAGACTGACTTCTTTTTTAACTGCATTCTGTCTTAAAACTTGTTGCATATATGTTTATGCTATAATCTATTATTATTGTACTTTAGATAAGTGGTGTGCAGATTTTTGAAATAGAAATTTGAGAAAAGTGGTTACATTTATTAAACTGCAGGCCTTGGATTCCATGTTCCCCAACACATAAATGAAAAATCTTGCGGATGGCATTTCTGGGGAATGCGCTGTCTCCTGCATGCATTTGCATGCTTCTCTCTGGCATGTTAGAGTTGCGAGTCCATTCACCTTGTTTACAGTCATCCTCTATTCTTTTATATACAGCCTTTGCCCGGCACTGTAGTCTTTTCTGGTGAATTAGATCTTCTGATTATCTGACCAAGATAAGATAGCTGATCTGTTTTAACTGAGTCACATTTTTATGCCTGATGTCTATAGCACTGTTTGTATTCTTATATGGGACAGATGAGATGGGCTGATGCAGCAGTGCCATCTAGTGGAGTAAAAATACACATCTAGTGAGTGAGATCCACCAAAAGACCGAAGGTGAAAACATCAGTTTTCATATAAACGTACAAAAACTATCAATATTCTTATTTTTTTACATTATAAAGTTGTAATAGTAACTATGGGAGCATAAGATTATGTTTCACTGTTACTCTGTTACAGATTGATACTCGCAGGGAGTCTGTTTTGTTTGTGATTTGTGTCCTCTGTATTTCTGGTCAGTTTGGATGCGGATTGAAAGGTGCCAGCCTTTGTCTTTAGGTGACCTTCTGCCTCTTCTGCCATAAGAAGCTCACGCGCTGCTGTGTATCTGTCTTCAGGGCTTCCCCCAGACCTTCCCGGCCTACAAGGAACTCAGGATCTGTGCCACGAACAGGTTTGTCTGGTGAAATAAAAACGTGACCGCTGACCAACATGCCGTAAAAACATTCCACTTCAGAATTAATTAGAATTGCCTATGAGAATGAGAATAGTCATCTACGTACGTATGTATTAAACACAAACAAAATATGTACCGGCATTTTGATTAAGGGAGAAGTTAATGAATCTAATCTAACCAGGCAACATAATCCAGTTAGGGTCATGGTAATCGTTGGTCACAGAGTGGTGGGCGGGGGATTCAGTCTCCAGGTTATTTAGACTAGATGACTTGGGATATTTATAGGAAACCTGCAATGGGAATGAATCCCATAAAGACATGCAAATTGCAGATGAAAATTTGCCATAGGAGATAAGTGCCGAATTTACCAGTCGGCTAACAATGAAATAAGGGTGATTAAATACAACCCTTCATTCGTCAAGATGACTGTATTTGTAACTAGGTCTTTTCAATACCCAGGTGAAAAAAAGAAAAACTGAAGAAATATTTTTGATTTTCTGTTTATCAGTACATACATACATCTGGGGGGAAAAAGTATAGAATTCATTAATGTCAATCTTTAATAAAAAGTCTCAAACTGATGATGATCGGTTGTCAAGTCAGATCTTATCAGCAGCCCAACCAAACATAATTCAGAGTTCGTCTGCAGCGGGTTTCCAGGAGCGCTTTTGGGAAACTCTTCTGTATGGTAATGTCCCTGAATCTTCTCATTTAGGGCTCATCTATGCACATGTCAGACAACTTATGAATAATAAGGTCAATGTTATTTTTGACTAGGGGTTTGTTTTTTTTTTTTTTTCCCTTCCATCAAGAACGCAGCTTTTTTTGTCTCCCACGTATGAGATGGTACACGATTTGCACCTTAAACCGCTACATTGTTGCTATGGCTTTCGCTCCTGTCGCCTGGGAGCAGCAGCCAATAGCTGACAGGCTTTCACATGTGAGCAACTGCAACTGCAAGCAAGATATGCAAATGCCTGTTAATGCGACACCGTGAGAAGGCAGCAAATGTGAATTCTGACCTTTAATGTCGCATTTCCTCTAAAGATATTTATTTTACAAAACGGACCAATGTTTGTTCAGCCAAGTGCCATTACAGTGTGTTTCAGAGGTTAGCGCACATATGAGCCTGGCAGAGAGCCATGTCCAGTGACATGTAAACAGTAATTAAAGGAGCACAAGTTTCCATTCACTCTTCTACTGTTCCCCCTCAAGTGGTAAAACACGCTCTGCCCCATCTCTAAACAGGGGTGACTTTAAGAGATCTGACAGTGTCGAGCCAGGCAATAAACCATTCGTACAGCTCGAACTGTTCGTACTGGCTTACCAACGGGATGGAGGGCTACAAACTAACAAACAGCAAACAATTTCCCTTGTATGCCAGTTCCCCTGTGCTGTAATATGGTAGGACTGAATTTAGCACTATTTTTTTTGCCCCCCCCCTCCCCTTCTGCCAGCTCGGGGTAACGGTAACTATGCAGCTAAGGAGGCAGAGGAAACCACAGCCCAGAACAGCCGACTTTCAGACCTCCTCCAGGAGATTCACTCATTGGCGCAAGGTGCAGTCATGGGCGCCTGGATTTCCATCCTGAACTTCGTGGCAAACCGAGACAGGCGGGCCTGTTTCTGTCATTCTTTATGCTCTTTGTTCAGTCTTTCGGCCATTTAATGTCCTGCTGTTTGTTCTGGGCCAAAGTTCTGTTGGCCGTAGCCTTACGAATGCTTTCCAGCATTGTTACTGTCACCGAGCAAAAGAAAAAGAACCTACAGAACTGATTAATATCCGACCAGAGAAAGGATAAAACCTCGAATCCATACAAAACAACTTGGCACAGACTTTCCTGGCATAACGTAACCCTTTGTCAGTGTGGCATATTTATATTAAAAAAAAAAAAAATATATATATATATATACATATATATATATATATATATACATATATATATATCTTTATATATTTATTTATTTTTTTACCAGATTGCTTTAATTTTGCCTTGTCCCTTTACACATGTCACAGTAGACATTGTGTTCCTGTCCCAGTCACCAGTAATTCATTTTTCTTCATGCTTTATCCAAAGTGACTAATATTAGTTGGATACAAGGGATTTGAACCCATAACCTTTATGTTATTAGTGCAGTGCTGTACTTGTTGAGCTGGTCTCTTTAAGCACTGTGGCCTGTGTATCGGAAAGACAAACACTTAGGGTAAATTTGACTGGACTGAGCACCACCAATACAAGCCCCCGCTGTGCCCAGAGCAGCCGGAGAGGTGGATGAGCTGTGCTGCACGTGCGAGCGCCTCCGCATCGCCCTGGCCGGGGGGGCCATGCTGGGCAGGAACTCCAGCATGAGGCCCACCCTCCTCCGGACGCTGTTCAAGCTGATCGACGTGGGCTCCGACAAGCTCAGCCTGCAGCTGGCCGACCTCGCCCTGGTGGTAAGGGTCCAGCTACGCCCCCCCCCCCCCATCCACACCCTAACCCCACCTTCCTGCGGCCCGGCGAAAACAATCATCGCTGTTCCTGCCCCATACACTGGTATACTATATGCTGGTACACATTATGTGATGCTAACAAATCAATCAAATTATATTTAATAATTAAAGTTTTAATGTATTTTTTTTTGGGTCAGTCTGTGTGCGTGTGGGGGGGGGGGATCAGGACAAATATATCAGTGCCAGTGATATTCAGTGCTGCCATTAAAGGGAGGGGGGATTGATGCTTGTATTTGGTATTTAAATTGGAGACAATAATTCATGCAAATGAGAAACTGAGGAGGCTGATTCCTGGCTATGGTGTCTGGGCTGGATCATGTGCTGGGCAAGTAAATAAAGTAATTCCTGTTTGAGATTGCAGTAGTGGGTCAGTAGACGGTCCGGCACACGGAAGCTTAAGTGATGCAGGATGTCGTTCACAGCCAATGAGAGATAGCAAGACAAAAGGACACGTGGCTTCTGACTCGTCTGAGTAGAGCGACTGGCCGTAGTGGTTCCTGTGGCCACTGGGGGCAGCGCCTCTAGCGTGCAGGACGCACAGAGAGTGACGTGTCGCCCCCCCCCCACCCCGTTCCAGCTCGGCATCAGCGGAAACAACCTGCTGAACATCTGCAAGCTGATCTTCAGAGTTAGCCGGGACGACGGCAACGACGAGCTCTTCCGGGGCCACCCCGTGACCGGTGAGTTCACAAGAGCGGGGAGGCCGTGGCTGTGGAGGGGGGGAGGGGGGTCCAGCAGTCGCTAACAGCGTCTCTGCGCTCGGCCCAGCCTCTCTGCTGATTCTGCTCCGCCACGGCGACGCGCGCTCTGACGGCGAGGCGCTGCTGTACTGCGTCGGAGCGCTGAAGTTCCTCTCGGGCGACGCGGGCCTGCGAAGGCAGCTGCAGGCTGCGGGCGCCGTCCCCGCCCTCCTCCTGCTTGTCCGTCAGCTGAACGGGCTCCATGGGCAGGGAGGCGGGCGCCAGGTCATCTTGGGCCACATCCTGCTGCAGGTCAGTCCCGCCGACCGGCCCATCTGCGGTGGCGTCGATTTTCGGTCTTCGCTGGGGCCCTCGTTCACACAGAGGGGCCTTATCATTAGCTCCGGGGCCCGGTCAGCTTTCAGTGGGGGCCAGTGCCCCGCCCCTGTATACCCCTCTGGCCATCATTCAGCTTACGATCATCATCAGTTTGAGACTTTTTATTAAAGATTCCTTGTGACCCTGTGTTGGATAAACAGAAGATAGGTAGATGGATTATTCTGCAGCTGATATTGCGAAGTCAGACGTCTCAGGGCAAAATGCCAGGTCATCTGCAGCCTCTCTGCTCCTCTGCACATTTGAATAGTGGAAATTTAAAGCTCCCTAAAGTCTAAACACTGCCCCCTCACGCCGCGATTGGCCCGATATGCGCAACTAAGGCGAAGGTGGGGGGGGGGGGTGTTTATCACCGTCAAGGTAAGGGGGTGTTCTCAAAGCCGTCAGAGTGCCATCCACGGCCATCATCCATCATCGGGGAACGGCATGTGCCTCGTATCGCGAGCGGCTGCGTACGTACCGTGACAGCACGCCTTTGTCCCCCAGGGAGCCGTGCTCGCCAAACAGGAGGGGAAACTGGTCATGCCGTTCCTCTTTCAGCGCAAGGAACACGGGGTGCTCCCTGTGCAAACACGGAGACGGGCCTGGCTGGCACCGGCCCAGAAGCCCTGCCTCGCTCTTTAAGAACCCTTATCCGCCGAGTTACATTCACTGATTAGCCAACGCATTTGTTTATAGCAGTGCGAAACGTTTCACCCTTTTGACCGCATTTTACGAGTGATCCGTTTGAGTACTTCACCAGGACACCTGCAGTCTAAAAACTCAATAGCGGAGACAGACAGACAGACACACACACACAGATGCACACAGACAGACAGACACACACAGCACAGCCCCCCCCCGCCACTTTGCCCGGCTCCTCCCTATACAGCTGACCGCCACCCTGAGGAACCTGGCAGAGCTCCCTGAGTGCCGGCCCGAGTTCCTGACCCGCCCGGGACTTCCCGAGCTGTGCGAGGTGCTGACACTGCACACCAGAGACGCAGACGTGTGCACCAATGTGGCCCGGATATTCAGGTACCTAACCCCCATGCTTCCTTGCTTTCCTCAGACTTTAAGGTTTTAAAAAGGGAGGAAAGCCCCCCCCTCCCCTTAGCTTCAGTGAAATATTCAACTATATTAATAGGCAAACTTTAAAGTCAAAGAAATGTCTGATAAGCTACTAGCCAAATAACCCTATTTAAATTCACTGTTAATAATGGGCTATGATTGTTTACCCAAAACTTTTTTAAATGATTTTCCTGTCCTGTATAATAATTATGTGTTCCTGGAATGTCTGTGTCGATTCCCAATATGTAATGGGATGCTGTACATAAACACTTCCTTCACCCCCCCAGTAAGCTGTCCTCCTACCACGACTGCTGTTTGGCCCTGGCCGACACCCCCAGCTGCTACCCGACGTTCTCAACGCTCTTGCGGAACCACAGCACGCGGCAGGTGAGTCTGGCTGCCTCCCCGGCCCGGAGCCATCTCTCTGTCACCACCGCCCGCACGTATAGAGAGTGCCTTCCTGCGCGTTGCTCCCGAGTGGAGCTTCTGGCATGTCCCCCCCCCCCCACAAATTTCGAATTAGGCCACAGACACGTCAGCCAAAAGCTCTCGGTAGGGTTTCTGCACACATGACCTCCCCAGAAACATTCTGTCTCAGGCGGTGGATTTAAGCGCGTGCAGTGAGCTGGGGATGTTGGGGTGTGCGGAGGCCTGTCACACAGTGTCTGCGAGCCTCTGGAGCCAGAACAGTACACACTGTACCCAGGCAGCTGTGCTGCGGTTCGCTCACTCAGGGTTAGTTTTCTCAACACACCTTTGTTGCAGCGTTACAGTGACTCCGACCCGGTCTGCCTGTATAAACGAGGCTCATTTTATGACATGTATGTAGCCCAGCGATGCGGAGACACAGGAAGTGGTTAGCGGCTAGCAAAGACATTTCCTATTTAAAAATGCCACCACTTCTGCGCTCCAGTTCCCAGGGCCGACGCCTGCCGGCGTAGCCGACGGAGGGCTGTGTGAGCCTCATTTGTGCTCCGCTCAATGAAATTGAGGAAAAAAAATACAGACCGGGATGGGTAGAGGGGTGCAGGTAGGACTTGAATTTCAAGAGGGCAAAGCCAGTGAAGCTGAGTCAGTGTAAACATTGCGACTTTCGTTCAAAATGACTCTGACTCACGCTGCCACCTCAGATAAACAGATGCTGACCGTGTCATCTGGTGCATATCCCACTCCCTTTAGGACCTGGTGGTGCGCATTCTCTTCACCCTGGGAAGCCTGACAGCTAAGAGCGACGTGGCTCGCCGGCAAACGTGTGGGGAGGGCAGCAATCTCCTGGACGCACTCCTGCCCCTCTTCCGGACGTGCCACGCTACGGGCACCACTGCCTCGGAAGATGTTTTGGCGAAGCTGACCCGCGTCCTGGCCAACGCGGCCATTTGCCCCACGACTGGCGCCGCCCTGGTGGCCAACGCGCAGTGTGTCCACTCGCTGCTCGATGTTCTCGGTGAGGTTCCCGACGGGCTGCGTGTGGCCGCCGGAGGGCTTGTCACCAATCCAAATCGATATAGCCTGCGGGCAGAGGCTGGTGGTGGAATCCCAGCATGCTGCCCACTTCCTCCCACCTTAGAGCCCTGCCGGGCTTCCATCACCTCTGCGCGGGCTTGGAGGCACCGCAGCTGGTGATATCCTGTTTTGATTGTTCGGTGACATTAGCCAGCAGGCCTTGCGGTCTAAGGCAGAAAACACAGAGAATACCGTGATGAAAGGCATTTCCAGTCACTGAAACTGACTCACAGTCATAATGCCAGGTACTGTACATCTGCGGTTCCTGCGAGGTGTCAAAACAAAGAATGCGATGTGCCATGCAAATATATCTGCGCATTTAAAATCATTACTCGCGTGCAGCACGAGATGCTCATCTACAGCTTCCCGTCATCGTAATTTTTTTCTTTTTTGCATTTCCTGTCATGAATCATGTCATGATTTTTTTTTCTGAAGAATTTACAAAACCTCTGACATTTTATTGCATTTTATTCTATTATACATTTTCTCTGTTCTTTCCTTTAAAGAAAAAGGCCCGAATGTGAGCCGACTGTTGCCTGTTTAGCTTCTGTAAGCTGCGTCTTACTCTCATCTTGTGATTTCACACCTGACCTTCGTTACAATGTACTTCTGTCTGATCCTAACTGCAAAAATGCTAAAGTTTCACTTTCCGCATGAAATGCAAATGCTCTTCCTAGAAATGTCCCTGGACCCATGGTCGCACCTTCTTGTTTATCGCAAGTTATGCATCGAGAGATGGTTCTCATAAAAAAGCACATATCATTGTTTATGTTAAAGTTGTGGTAATGTTCCACACGAGTGGCTAGTGAAGAGGGAGTACAGGGTGAGTAAATTCCAAGTATGTGTGACTTAACTTGACGGTCCTGTGACACTTTAACTGCACTGCTGCCACGGCTCGGAAATGCAGGACAGCACGCATTTCCGTATTGCTGTTAATGTCTTTATTTACTGCGTGATTGTTTTTATTGCCTCATATATCATTTAACGATCCCCTTTATTTATTTTTGCATTTTTTTTGTTAATTGCACTATAGTCTCCAGGGATACTGAAGTTCTTTCTGTTACACTTATCCGTAACGTGAGGAACGACAACGCTGACCTTGGCCTTAGTGACAGCATTAGAATCTGCAGCTTGCAAAATTAGCATTATAGTTAATGGAATTCTATGTTCTGTTCATCGCTCTTACTGTGATCTGCTAAGCATTTGTTTCTAATTGGATTCTTCCGCTCTGCAGCTCTTGGTACGGGTGGCTTTATCACCCTGCTTACGTTGTTTTCCTCCCCCATTTTACAGAGCGCAGCCTCTCTGAGGGCCGCGAGGAGGTCGTCATCAACACCACCGTCGCCATCAACAACCTGTCCTTCTACGAGAGCGACGGCTCCGTGCTGAGGGCACAGCCTCTACTCATCGCTCGCTGTACGTCTTCCCGTTTGGACCTGTGAGCAAACCAGGCCTTTTTATGGCCTCAAACAACTTTCTATCATTGACACAAACAATGTCGCCCGTCATTTCGGTTGTGAGGTTCATGTTCAGGTTTCAGAATGACTCATAATGTGCGCTGTCAGTTTTGAATAACCCTGAATCTGAGACTACTTCGCTATTTTTTTTTCCTGATTACAATGCTAAAGGGTGGGCTAGCAGCTTGGGATGATTAGAACCCAAAATCATTTCTGCTCAAGCTCCTTCACCGCCATACCCTCCCCCCCCCCCCCAACAGTGATGTTGAAGCAGCTCTTGAGCACCAACATGGATGTCGTGCTGGAAGCCATGTGTGTGCTGGGGAACATCTCGCGCTCCCAGGAAGTCCGGGACTTCATGCTACATCGGAAAGGTGGCCAACCGTCATGTAGCTCTTTGGGCAATTAATCAGACTGTAAAATAAAAAGCGAGATATGCATAATAAGTATGAGTAAATACCAGGTACGAAACAGAGGCAGATTTTAGGGCATTTTTATTAGCGTCACCGTGAGAGTATAGTCAGTGTTAGACACACGTGGACTGTCTGCACGCTCTCTCCTTACCCCTTGTTACTTTTCTTATAAAACAATGTTTCTGTTCACCACACAAAAGGGTCCCAGTCTGTGGGAAGCCACAGTGCTATCTTGTCACCACTGGGTTTTTGTTTTGTTTTTTTTATTTTTCCCTCAAACAGCTCACCGGTTTGCAGTGGCTCTGCTGGACTCGAAGCGGCGGGACCTGTGTTACGCCTGCTGCGGGGTGCTCACCAATCTCTCCACGGACCAGAGGCTGAGAGCCGTCCTCAGGGATGAGGGCGCCGTGCAGAGGTGAGCCTTTCTTCTCGAGAGACACCTGTCGGCCTATTTCAGCCTGTTAAACTTTGCATGAAGGCTGGGTTCAGCATGCAGTCATTTGTGTGGGCCTAGTACAAGACCGACTGCATTTCTTAAGAACATACAATGTACTGGAGCTCTGTGCCCCCAATATAAGCAAAATGTCACCATGGTCACAAGTAATTTCTGGGCTGTTGCTAAAATTTTGAGGATTTTTTTTTTTTGCCCTTAGAAGGAAGTATTAGAGTTGGTGTGACTGGCTTTAGAATTTCAGGCCTGATAAAAGCCATGTGAAACTGGTAGCCCAGTGAGCCACAGATATCAGAGCAGCCCAGTCACCAACAGCAAGGGTGAAACTCCGACGTCGAGTCGGGGGGATGTGATCTTCATCTGTGCGCCTTTTGTTCCTGGGCACCTTTGGCAAGATTCGCAATATAAGCCGAATCGTTCAATTCCGATTTTTTTCGTTCAGATCTTGACTGTTTACATTCATAATTACAAGTGACCTGTATCTAACTGTAATGTGAATGCATCTGTCCTCCGAAATGACACACACTGATATGTTTTTGTACGAGTCATCTGCGTCACCAACAGCAGAATAAGATGTCAGATCTGTGACGACTCATTGTATTAACACCGGCAAAATGGACGCACTGGTAGTTGAGGTGTCCATCGGATTTTGCTCTGGAGGACAGCGAACAGTTTGTCAGCTGTACATGATCGCGTGGACGGCTGGCTTTTGCTGCTTTTGCAGCTTTCCTCCGTTGTTGTATTGCTGCGCTTTCGGTGCTGGCCGAGCGCATGCATGCACGAAGGCAAAGAACCGTATGAATTCCCATCTGACTGTTCTTATTCACGCTGTACGGCCGTGCATCAGATACTGTATGTATCCTATCTAGGACCACATACAAAAGTCACTCAAATCTGATTTGAAACGATTGGATTTCTGTGTCCACACAGCCCTGAAAAGTGATATGTGTCACATTGAGGCAAAAAGTCAGATGAGTCACTTCAGCCAGGAAATGTGAAGAACTCCCTAGACACACCTGGCCCAACACCCTGGACACCAAGTATAGATACACCTACTCTGGCACCCCGAGGGCTGATTAATTAGACACGCTTAACAATCTCAGACTGCCGCTATTGTGCCTTAAAACTTTGTAAGAGTTTCATTTATTCATTTATCTGATGGTATTACCCAAAACAACTTAAAGTTGATGGAAAGTTTGCAGTCTGTCTTCTCTGGGATTCGAACCCAGAATGTGTTGTCAGTGGAATATTCTACTTGTTCAGAAATAGGTGCTAGTAAGCAAACATTTTACCGTGAGTGGGATTCAAACCCACACGGACATCCCTTGGATCATAAGACTAACATCTTAACTACTTGGCTATAAATAAATAAATGCTATAAATGAGTAATACCATCAAACCCAGTGAGCACTAACAAGTGGCTGAGCTGTTCGCTAAGCGAATATATAACTTTAAATGTAAAACTTCAGAAACCATGCAGCTTGCAGTGATTCAGAGTTAAGCCCAAAATACATGGAGCTTACACAGAATGTGCATGGCTCACTAATTATAATAGCCATAATAATATGTCTGAAGTACTTAACAATGACAGGCGTAAGATTTATAATTTATTAATTTTATTTTGTGGTTGTTGCTGTTAAGTATGTCAGCCGCAAAGGGAACCCATGAAAGTACCATTGATGACGGCTCCCCCTGCAGGTTGCTGGATTGCCTGCGGGACTGGGGGCCATTGGACTGGCAGCTGGCCAGCGTAGTGTGCCAGGCGCTGTGGAACTGCAGCGAGGACGGCGGCGTGCTCTGCTTCGGGGAGCGTCCCTGCCGCTCGCTGCTGCGCCTCCTCTCCCGCTACCTGAGTACGCGGTCCGAACAGACACATTCTCCATTTCTAAGCAACCGAGTTACAGGAGTCTGTCCTGTCCAACCCGTCCTGTGATGTAATGCTGTATGCAGCCCTCTGGATTTTTAACTTTGAGTTACATCAGCATGCCCTGAAAACAGTTTCGACATTTCAATGGTTAAGACTTTATAAACACCCTTTGCAAACACCATTTTAACTGCAGGGTACATTAACAGGTTTACTCAGTATTTTCCCTCCCTGTGAAACTAGTGAATGTGCAACGTATGTACTGAAGCGAACAATAGATCTTTTATTTCTTTCCTATCAATAGACAAAGACCATATGCTGCATTGGACCACGAGAGAAGGTGCCGGACAGGAAGTCGGCATCTTTTACCAGAGGTGCTGGGAAAGCGAATTCCTTCCTGTGGCGCAGAGGCTGCAGGACAGGATCCAGAGGCAGGTTGGCGCCCGGGAGCCACTCGCCGTGCCATCCTAGCCGCGCGATTGGCTACCGTACCCGTGGCGTGACTCGCAAAGGCTGTGAAGTGTCCATTTCACACGTGGGCGGATCCTTCCTCTCAATGACGAATCCAATGCTGCACTTTAGAATCAGAGCATGTATGTTGTTTGTGAATGTATGTTTCTTTGAAGTCCGAAGAGGGAAAAAGCAAACGTAGGCGTGGCTGCATTCCCGTCGTGGTGATTTCTGTGCAGCTCTGCAGCAGCGGGCAGGACGCTGGCCTCGCACCTCCAGCGCTGTGGGTTGTATTCTGACCCCAGTTCTGCATTTCCGCATACAGTTTACCCACTTTGATCTGCTGGTTTCCACCCACAGTCCAAGATGTGTGGTTTAGATTGATCAGTGTCTCTAAATTGCCCTCGTTGGGAGCTTGTGACAGACTGGCATCCTGGCCAGGAAATACCCTGGCTCATGCCGTGTGCTTCCTCGGAGAGGATCCAGGCTCACCACAATCCTGGAAACAGTTCTGGGAAAATGGATGGCGCGTCTGTAAAGGCAAAGAACCACATGACCGATTGATGGATGGATGGATGGATGGTAGCCCTGTCTGCCCTACATAATATAAATTACCGCATAAAAAAACTCGAAGACAACTGAAACCTTTTAAAAGTTTTATTACATCAACATGGGAAAGAACAGTGATTGAGGCACAGAGGAGCAACAGTGTAATATTAGTAATACGATTATAGAAAACACCACGTGGGGAAGGTCACCAGCTTTCTGCTTAGATACATTTTTCTGAAGCCCTACATTCCAATAATAAAATAATAACTAAGACAACAGAAACTTTCTCATTTGTCATTTAAAGAAACGATGAGGGCCAGACTGTAGGAAGAAGGGTCTTCTGAGACGGCTTCCATATGCAATCCAGCATGTAGACAGGCTGATGAAATATACATATCGGAAGGCAGAACGTATGTGTTAGACACATCATCATTCACCTCTTTTTTGGTTGATGGTGTTAGATCATTTTTCCAATTTTAGGAATTTCAAAGCTGTGAGAACATAACTTTGCAGCAACCGGATCAAGAGCAGAGCACTGTGGCCCATGCTACCATCATGGCGGAGACAGTGCAGCGCCCCCTTCTGCCCGTGCTTTTAAAGGTCATTTCACCAGGTCTACATTAAAAAGAGACTCTACAGTCCTTATGAACTTGGCTTCATTTTCCTCACGCTGAAATTAAAAGATGTGCAGTTTTTCCCCACGTTTGATTCCCTTCACTCACAGCCCCAGAGATTGTAAACACAATGAAAGAGATGCAGTGAACCTAATAAGCTGAATGATCCAAACTTCTTTCAGAACTGTAAATGTAAGTTAAGTCTCTACTGGATACAAATTGAATAGCAGGTCCTGACATTGAATAATTCCGATTTATATAAAAAATGGTGGGAAAACCGTCATTGTCATTGCTGATGTGTACAAATACAATGCATGTCTTAATGGTTGCAACCGTGTTTAACACCCACAATCCCATGCAGCATCTGAGCCTCAGATATGGTTACAATCTCCACAACACAGTTTCTTTACATTCAGAGAACAGTAGAAGCCCATTCTCCAAGACAAAGCCCATAGGGTGAAATCCAACTATTTGAATATCGGGATGCCAAACTCAATGAAACAAGGACAACCTTTTACAATTAACCCCCCACCCCCAAAAATGACACTTTAAATGTCTGTTAAATTCAGTGCTTTCGTGTTGCATCACAAATGTTTTATTGTAAACAGTTTTGAGCTAATGTGAATAGAATTCACCTACACAATGGAAGAGAACTAAGTCTGAACTCAAATATATTGAAAATGTTTTATTGTTTATATAAAAATGCCAGCAGCCATCATCTCAGACTTTTACAGTTCTTAAAAGCATACTGAATAAGTACTTATCTCAATCTTTCAGCTACAGCATTCATTTTAACTGACTGCCAAGTCCAGCATTTCACTGGTAAAGTAAACAAACATGGGACTCCCAGTCCTTAAAAAGCTATATATACTGCTTAGATCAGAATAGCGAGAACTAGCATGTTGTCTGACTGAGCTGCAGACAAATAACTGGAGGAAAAAATACAAATAAACCAACCTTCCCTATGCTGCAGTCCTGTGTGACAGCATAGAGCACCTCTGCTCACAAAGAGCACTCAAGGAGGTATGTATATTCAAATTGGGGAAAAAAAAAAGATGTGGGGGTATAAAGAGTGAGGGTTAGACAAAGGAAGCACTTTCACAAGGAAGACCCTTTACATGGACAGAGCTCCACCCCCTCCCCCCATAACAAGAACAGAAAACTAGCATCACGTCTTCAGTTCCCTTCTAAGGCGTCCCATCAGACTTCTGCAACACCGAAGGTGAGACTCTAGGTAAAATACGAGAGCATCGCTAAACAGCTCCGTGGTTCGGTACAGTGGACCACGCGCAGGCTCAGATTCTCCCTTACACTCGTGTTAGCTTACATGAACGGCTCAATGGTGCGCTACCTCAGTCAAACCCGAGACCGTCGGCAGCACCTGCTACACCTACTGCGCTGCACTGAGGCACATAAAGGAGCCTGGTAATGCCAGTGACTCCAGCTGCCCACACCAACCCAACCTCTGCCATTGCTTAGTCAGCTTTTAATGCAACACTATGGACTTGGATATGCGATGCACCCTGGCCTGGGTTCAGAAGCTGCAACGTTTTCATGAAACACGCAGAGGGGCCACCTGCAAGTGTGACAACGCTTTGGACCCTCCCCAGCCACCGCC
>JAODLC010000115.1:959269-974118 GCA_026781145.1 Hippopotamyrus pictus
GGTACTGGCTGGCTAAAGTTACAGGAGGCCAACAAAGGCTCACGGAGCTGACGCTCACTCAACAAAACAGCTTTTAGTGCAGGTGTTCCAGGCCACGTCCCTGGGGGGGCGTATTTACGCTGGCTCTAATCCCAACTGGCCACCCCCCCCCCCCCAATCCAATTAGTTTTTAATTATCTGTAATATTTATGTGACCACATTCCCCACTGATGCTGCCGCAGTCAAATGTGGAATTTCAGGCAGGGAGCAAGAAGATACGTCTCGCCAAATAGAGGAGAATCAAATATAAGCCGAATGTTTAGATTTACCAGAAAAAAACTTTATGGCCCACTATGAACCCACAACCCTATCGGGGCTGAGACGCCACACTTTTAAGTTACAATAGCATCAGTCCCTGGGTCAAAAATGCAGGGGCTTTTAATTTGTCCCAAGGCTCAGCGCTGAGGGGAGGGACGAGTCAGATCTCAGTCCCCTAAAAAAAAGACGTCTTAACCTCTGTGTGGAACCAGGCCCAGGCTGAGAAACACAATATCCCACCCACCTCCTTCCCCAGCTCCCACCCCCCTAAGTACCTTTCAACATCTTGTGAAAACACACCCACCTTTTTCTAGGTAAGAACTTCTTAATGATACTTTATTTTTTTAAAAGTCACCACAGACCTGGGTTGTGTGTGTGTATACACACACACACACACACACACATATATATATGTGTGTGTGTGTGTGTATACATATATATAAAGTTAAGTAAAACGTGCACAGGGGAATAGTGTGCATGTTAACCTGGACAGTCTCCGTTTCGTCCGCCCACGCTCGGCTGGTTTTAATAACCGGGGCCCCGCCACAACCACCGCGCTAAAGGCTCAGCCCCGCTTCCTTCTCGAGGGGGTCCGTGCTTTTTCCCTGCCGAGCTGGAAAAGCGCCACGCAATTTGTTTTGCAGCTCGATCGGCGGCGCCTTCGCTATGCACCGTGGTAATCTTTCGCGCCTTGTACGTCGGTTAGCTGCTGACCACAGTAAAACAGGGTACGCCAATACACGCAAGTAACGCAAGGATGGAAAATTCTGTCAACGCAGATTGTTTCTAGTGAATCTCTGCTGCCCTCTGCTGACGGAATCTTTCACACCAAGGCTCGAAAATGCCAGGAGTGTGACGGTAACAATCAGTCTATTACGACGCATTCGAGGAAAAGCCTTCAAGACATCTGGGCTCATTCATGTTCTTTTCCCCTCTGAGAGTGCCTTACGGCGGGGTGAAAATATTTTTGCACACATTTTAAAAAGCTCATGATTTATGAACATTCCTACAGCTTAAAAAACTTATAAAAAGCAAAACATGTGTTTATTTATTATACTTGAATATAATTAGACACACACACACAAAAGACTAGATACACAGACAAAGAGATGCGTTGGGTAGGAATACATTCAGGCAGCTCCCTACCCAGCCACAAAAGACATAAAAAAGGACAGTGTACAGAAATTCGTTGTGCAATATCAAATCCCCATATGGATTTACCATCCCATAATATACAGGCTCCAAATCCTATTAATCGGCAACAGATGGGAGACGATTGGACTAGCGAGCCTGCTTCTGACATACATCCACCGCTGAGAGGAGAAAAAGGCACGTAGGTGTGAAAGTCACGGCTTAATCGCATATGTCTCCGTTATTGTTCGGGCACCTTAATTCAGGCTGATCTGCACGGCCACAGTGTGACTGGCGACCGCCGAGTGATATTCTCCCTCTGGAATAGTTCGAATTGTTGGTGAAATGGCCACACTGGAGCCTCTGTGTGTCTCTCCTCGCCCACTCTGGAGAGGCACAGTCACTGGGCTACGGGACTCTATACGTTGTGGCTTCCACGAGCAGCTCCTGTCGTTGTCAATCACTGACACTCCTCAGGCTGCTCCAGTTGTTGCGCTACAGTCTGTTCTCTCGCTGAGTTGGCAGAGTTCTCAAAGCCCGCCGAAGCCCCAGAACGATCAGACGCCGCAAGTTATTCAACTTCACATATTTTTGCACATTAGGATATTAGAGTCTTTAAACAAGGCAATTCTGTTTAATTCGATGTAGAAATATATTTTCACGTATATACATGTCCCATACTTGGGACATCATCATAAAATAAATACTAAAACAGGAGTCTACATGCTAGTTTAAATCAGTTATAAATTGACACATGCACGTATTTCATGAAGGCATCCATCTTCCTACTGCTTATCTTGGTCAAGGTTACAGGGGGCCTGGAGCCTATTCCAGGCAGCACAGGGCTGGGGGGTACACCATGGAAGTGAACCAGGGACCAGCTATCCTAAACGAATGCCTTTGGTCTGTGTGAAGAAACAAACACAGAGCCCAAATGGGAATCCCCAATCCGAGAGGTGTTGAGTTGACGCTGCTGCCCCCTGGAGTCACAGTGGCGCTATTACGGAAGGAAAATGATGTTTGTTCTGTCGTTTAAGAAACGGTGAAAGATAAACCGTTCTGAAAAAAAAAATACAGAAAATATTCTGTAAAATCATTTAAAAATCGTCATTAAGTTGTTTATTCTTTGACAGTAACTGTAGAGGCTGAAATGTATATTTTGTCTCCATAGTGGAGAATGAAGAAAGAGTGTCTTTTTGGATGTTGGTTTGGTGTCAAGAATTTCAATTCTAATAGAAAAATAATTTGATATAAAATTGTTTTAATACATGCTCTACATAAAAGTCTGTATATAAAAGTATGTAAATATTAATTGTATTCGGTTTAATAACCATACTGACTGGCCACGTATTTGGACCATAATAACAAAGTTACAAGTGGGTCAGACAAGCTCATCAAAGTGAAACCTCTGTGACACTGGCCAAAAAATTGTTCAAAGAGCCTTTCATTCAAATGAAACACACAGCATATGGACAGTAGTTACACTAAATTAGCTGTTCACTAAACAGCGCACAGCTGTGCTCTGCTAGGGATTTGACCCCAAAACCCTTTGGGTTTCAGCCCTGCTACCAGGTTATGCTGTTTTAGTGTCCAGGTATTTCAGTGTGAACCTTTTTTGCGTGCAAATAATGGACATGCTAAGAAACGATAGCGGAAGCTAAGAGATGCCAGTAAGCGGGTCACATGTCTGCCGGTCAAGTGGGAAGGCTGTTTGTTTAAACTGGAACGACTGGGACGATCCCTGCTGGCTCGCGGGGCGCCGCTATTTAAGTCATCGGTGTCACTGGAGCCAGGTTACCGTGAACACTGACCAAGAACAAGAGTACCTTATAGACACACAGCTAATTTTAGAGCATCACAGCTATAATTACCGCGCTCATCAGAGCCCACGGAGCTACGAGCTCCTGTTTCCTTACAGCTAAATATTTACTAGAGTGCCGTTGAGGAAATTTACCAGCCCCAGGCGACAACAACAGTGTCACGTAGTTCTACTGAAACACCCAATGTCACCTGCGTGGCTGGGAGATAGATAGAATTCTCTAGACTGGGTGCCCAGTTATGTTGAGATATTACAAAGTGAGTGACCATAAAACAGCGTAAGAAGTAAATTACACACCCTGAGGTGGGTTTTTTTTTGTATAAGTCACCATTCAGAGTTGCGACGTCCATCAAAAAATTCAAAATGACAGTAAACACTGACAACAAAACTGACATTTGCAGTAATTTAAACGGCAGTATAAAAAAGTCCATAAAAAGTGTACAAAACTCACAAAGGCGCACGACCACCTACGACCTTTTTTTTCCTCCAGATTAATGTCATAAGTTTACAGTAGGACCAGCTTTGACCCAGTTTAACTCCCAAAGTTACAGTGGCCGCCGCCAGGCCTGGCCGCCCACGGCATTCCACCCCTGCGAGGTGGCCCGTGTTACGGGTCAGACGGCAGGGCCCTCGGGGCGGGCTGGCGGAGGGCACCGTGACGTCAGGGCCACGGGACACGGGACGTGGCCAAAGCGGGCATCCGAGCTGAGCATGTGACACTGCGGTCCATGTGGAGACTGCGGACTGAAGATCAGCTCTGCAGCAAACTCTCATGCAAGGTCGGGCGATGCAACAAAAAATGGGGGGGGGCCTCTCCACCAAACATGGTCATAATTTGTTCTTCGAGGTCGAAGGATTAATTGCAGGGGGAGGGGGATCCCATTATAGTCAATGTGAGTAACAAGCAAAACACAACAGACAAACAAACACATGAGTTCTCTCACTCTTAATTAACGCTACTGTTAAAATCCCAGTGTGAGCAACGGGACGCAGGAACCCAAACAGGAAAAACTCAGTGTGTGGCCTCGGAATCTTGCACAGCTATAAGAGATTCCTGAACTCTGACCTAGGAAACCACTTCTGCTCAGGAAAAGGAGCCCCCCCCCCCCAACCACTCTGCAAAACCTCCACTATAATCCAGGAGAACGAAACAGCACACAATGCGTCGTTTGTTAGCACTGACACACTGCTAGAGAAACCAGTAGGACGAACAGGTATGCAAAGAGAGCTCAATGAAAATGAGGAGGGTCATTTTGCTCACATACAGGCGAATATTGCAGAGGGCCTATTATAAGGGGTATGACAGATAAACGAGTAAAGACTTGGAGCCAACTGAACAAGTACCAGTATCTTGAATCAGTTTTGCAGTAACCGATTCCATTCCATTTCGGATAATCATTTTTCCAGTGCAGGGTTGCAGTAAGTCTGGATCCTACTCCAGGCAAGAGACAGCCTGAATGGGATGCCAGTCCATTGCAGGGCATCCATCCAACCGTTTTCTATACCCGCTTGTCCTATGCAGGGCTGTGGGGGTCCAGAGCCGATCCCGCATGCTATGGCCACAAGGCAGCCAACAACCCAGGATAGGGTGCCAACCCATCGCAGGGCTCACATTCATAAACGATATACGATTCAGAGGGAGCGTCTGACCATAACCGCATGTCTTTGGACCACGGGTGGAAACTGGAGTACGAGGAGGAAATCCCACTCAAACATGGGGAGGACATTCGACCTCTGTATGCCGAGCCAGAGGAGGAATCATACCCACATTCCTGAAGGAGTGAGGTCATAGTGCTTGGCGCACTGCTGCCCCATGGTCAGAGCACGTGTGTCTGAAGATTGATGGTCCGCTCTAATCTGGCTTTATTGATTCAATTGATTCAATTCAAAAAAACATACCCAACATATTCCATAATAAATCTGAGAGATCCAAACGCACTTTGTTGTGGAGGTAGCATTTTCACTAACAAAATATGACCCTATGACCCCCACTGACCCCAAGGATTTATCTCTGCAGATTGCCCTTGAGACTCCCACCCTAGTAGTATTTTCAGCTGTGGCCTTCAATGATAGACATGCACAATTGTCCTCCAGTATTAACACTGCCACATTGATTTTGGTGGGGGGGGGGGGGGGGGGGGGGCTTGCTTTATTAGCATCTTATTGCTATGAGTTGGACTCTATCACGCCAGACCTCCATAAACGGAATTCAAAGTACTCAAGATAATCAAGCCGGCATGAGAGGAATCTTACTCTAAACATTCCCGGTTCTACTTTGGGAGGACAAGGCAGGCAAGTGCATTAACCACCAATGTCAAAACATGTTAACACGGTAAAAAATAATTCTCAAAAATCTTAAGTGTCATTGATAAAGATTCAATTAAATACTGGTCCTTTTGACTGTCTGTGATGGGGCAGCGAGTTAAAGGTTTGTGTCTGATGCGTGTTTTTCCTCGAATGTGCAAAACGAAAAAATCTGGCATCGCATTCACACAAAAGAATCGAAATCCAGAAAACATGACCTTTGGCAAGACTTCAACAAATGCAGTGTAAGATGACTTTGGGAATGCATCGCGGTGGGGAAACAAGCCCAATCTTAGAGGGGCCGCCATCCCCTCCACAGGCTGCAATAGACAAACCACGCAGTCTTTTGACTGTGGATGCCTGCTTTCGAGCTGTTTGAATTCCGGTTCCATAGCTGGACATACCCCTTTCACCTACGTAGGAGAACAACCTAAATTAGCTATCATTAGATACACTGAAACGCTTTTCCAGGAGACAGCTGCAGTCCACGACAAGGATGATGTCATGTAACATATTTTTAGCATTTGCCATCGGGGTGAACAGCCATTAATCTTAACATTTTCTTCTGCATGCCAGTCATCCGTAGACTTCAATTGTACAATATAACCCTCGTCTTTTTAAACAATTATACAGGTACATATGTGTCATTCTAAATATCCGTCTTCACACTGTAGACAGTGGAATTTTTAATATCAAACACACACTAATGTAAATATAAAACTCCTTTTTCTCCAAAGGACAGCTTCAAAAACCTATCAGCGGCCGGCAGAGTATGTATTTTTGTTGTCAATACCGCTAAAAAGAGAGTTAATGTTATTTTTCTTTGTGAATTAAATCTTTAGGTGGAAGCCCGATAAGCACCAAACGGCAGCGCACAGGCGCGTTTCCGGAAGCGGCTTTTCCGATTGCTGTCCGTCTCCTACCTGCACTGTCCGCAGTATCCGTGCGCATCTCTCCCGGACGTCGGCAAACGGGCATCTCTTGGACAGCATAAGCAGGCGGGCCAGCGTGTCGTTCAGATCATTCGAAGAGGCGACAGCTGAGTCGGCTGACGAAGAGGACTCTCCGGGGGGGGCGGCTTTTTCCACCCTCATCATCACTTCTTGCCGTATGCTGTCCATCGCCGCCTCCCTGGACAGCGCGTCTCGGCTACCGAGCGCCGTCCACCAGCCCTCGGCGTCCTGAATGTCCATCCAATCTGCGCTTTGCCCTAACTTTAAAGATGCTCGGTTAGCCAATTTATAGTGATGTTTACACCTTGCTTCAAAGTAATCAGTTCTGTAAAATGACGACTTAATCATATAGAAGTGTTTTCGATAAAAACTATTGGGTCCCAGCAAAACATAGCGACTCAGAATGTTTCAATACTGAATGACAGGAAGCTGGCAAAGACTGATTGGAAGCTGGCAAGCAGGAAAATGCATTTGCAAGATTTTGCAGATCCTCTGCAAGCAGGAATGACAATAAAGAGCCCGTGCAATTTACATTTACAACAATTGATAACATACATACAGTAAACATATTTCCTTTAGCCTGCAGTATTTATACGCAAAGCTATTTATATGAGCGCACAGACAACGGTTTAATAATGCAAGCTACTCAATGCTATTTATCCTACTATCCTTATAAAAAATGTTAAAATAACACCCGTTACATTTTATTATTTACAAGATAAAATAACCTAAACTCAAAACTGTCAATACTGTTACTCTGTTTGCCGTTTAATAACGCAACTGTAACTGATGAGCGCTGTTTTTGTTCTGCAGGTCAGCTAGACTCCAAATAGTTCATTCAATTTTCACAAAAACATACATGGTAGTGAATAACACTGCCATTTAATTGTTATAATGAATAAATGAAGGTACAATTCAATAACACCTTCAAACCCTCTTTCAGATTAAACTGTAAACTGGCAAATAATACAAACCGCAGAGGGACTTACTTAGCTCACATATATTTCCGACGATCAAGAAGCTGTAAACCCCGGCGCTATAAGTGGGGAAAAATAGACCCATTCGTTTCAGTGTCACTTGAGTAGAGGATTAACTGACACCCGCGACGTTCAATGGGACATCACAAAATTCAATGTGGGCGTATACTAAATGGCACTGATCCAATTAGCATCAACGCAGGGCACATGTCGCCGTTAGTTTCGCAATGTCCTCTGGGAATTTGAGTTCTCAGCTTGTTATTTTTCGCGTCTGCTTTGACTACTGGAAGTGCTACATTAAAACTACAACTCCCGGTAATTCGCATGAAAGACCAAATTATTGGGAAGGTTTTTAAGATGGGCTTGAATCCCGTCTGTGGTGTACCTCTCCCTTGTACTCTATGTTTCCTGGGACATGGCTTTAGTCACTTTCCCCATACCTTGCATTGGGTCTATATAAGCGGTTGGAGGATGGATGGATGGAAGCTGTAAACAGATACACTTTCCATAATTGGAAGTAACAAGTAAGTTTCACACAATTAACAGTACAGCACAGTACATAGTACATGCTATTTGTACAATAAAGGAGAAAATAATGCCGCCATTCTGTAAAATTCTTGTTTCCCCACAAAACTAGCACATTAATAATGCATTCATCTTAATTTAGTCAAGCGTGGATAAACATGTCATCTGTCACTTGATTTTTAGCTTGCTTACTCTGTAAACATCAGTCATCCTTACGTCAGCCTGCCTTGTGACAGTTTGACCTCCAACTATGTTTCATCAGGTAAGAAATGTGACGGTTACGCTGTGAGGTCAGTTTCCTGCATTTGCGTGGGGGAGACTACATTAAATACTACACCCGACGGTATCTTCTTGAGACCTGTGTAATTCTCTTTATAAGATATTTCGTTTCAGCGAACGGACAAACCCTTTTAAAACGCTGCTGCCTTAGATCAAGCTGGGTCACGCAGTCCAAAGATAACCCATAAGGGATACGATGTTACAGCGTCGAGTTTGTAATACCTATTGAACTAAGGGAAGGGAGTGAATATTGAATAGTAAAAACATTACAGTTGACATTTTATATCGTAGCCTCTCGAGTTTTATAATAGATGTGCATGCTAAACCAAAACAGTGGAAAAAAACATATACGTTATGTTAAAAATAGACGCAGCCAAGGACGCCCCAAAATTTAATTTGGCTTCATTCATCCCTCCAAAATATACAGAACTTTCTGTAAGTTAATAAATTGCGCCCCCCCCCCCCCCCCATAGGGGGCGGAGCCTCGACGCGCGGCGGGGGAGGAGGGAAATTTAAACTGCGTCCGACTAGTATGCTAACTGGTAGAATAAGCATATTCGGCAGATGGTGGAGGGTTATGTTACACAGCAGAGAGACGGCTGCTAAAACGTTACAGATGGATCTCCTAGAGGATCAGGTAGGCGCCTGGCGAAGTTACACACAGGAGCTTATTGCGCAGTTACGAATAACTAGCATGCTAATTAGCGCCGGACAAACACCACTTAGCCGAGTCAGTATATAAGACTTGTTTTGCGTTGGGTGCAGTGCAACAAGCAGCTGGTCAAGTTTGTATGGCGATCAGAGTGGTCACCAAGCAGCCAGTTAAGGTTTCTGTGTTAAACAAACCGTGCTCGAGATGCTGTGTTCCGGTGTTCTGACAAAACGTCATACAAAACCCCTAAATGCCTTACCTTAACCCTAACCCCTAAAACCTAACCCTAATCCCAAGACGGTGGAACTGCACATGCGCAGAAAGGCTCCATAGCACGTCTCGATAGGTATGATGTTTTGTCAGAACACCGGTTTTGTTTCTCAGCCTCTCATCTTCCTTGGATATTAACCAAAACATTCTCCATCTCTCACGCATCTGGCGTGACTGTCACGCAAGAAATCATACGGCAAATCTATATTATTAATCATTGTAAACCTTAAATTAGCTACATCAAAAGCTGGTGTAGTTTGCAAACCATACAGACTATTTACAAGGTAACAAAACTGTTAGCCTACATGCAAATGCCTGTGCATATGTGTGCAGACTGGTCTCGAATTAAAAATCTCACGCCAGCCAGCTGACCTAAGTTGGCCACCCTGTGTATATTAACCAAAATATCGATAATTTGTAACAATTATATTATTAACCTGGGTGTTTCAAGGTAATGTTATATGTTTTTTTAAATGTTTATTTAGAGTCAAAGTCTGGCATCGCCCTTGAAGCACAGCTATCTTGGAAGTTTCCATCTGCCCCCGGACCGGATCCCTCCTCCTCTGTCTGCCAAGGGCGCCTCCGATGTCGGTGACCTGAACCTGCACAAAGGCGAATTGCAACCGTGTTCAGCAGCGCCCAACGCTAATGGCAAAGGTATGGCTGCGGTGTTGGCTATGAAACGAATATGAGTAATTATGAGTTCGATTTTCAGGGGGAATCATAACATGCGTACTTGATCGCACTTGTGTTCTCGTGTATTTGTTTTACGTCATCTTCCATTGTCGTAGACCAGTTCCAATACACGAGTACAGTAAAAATCCCAAAATGTTGGTCTTGCCCCACCCCAAATACCAAGGATACATCAGTTGCATCCTCGCCAAATGAGACCAGTTCCATGATTCATTATGCCCCAAGTTAGTTCCTGGAATGCAGGTTAGCAAGACCAGTCTTGCCAATACTACAAGCCTGGTTTTTGCATTCTTGGTATTGAGATTCACCCTTGGTATTGTGGCCCTTCGTAAAATATGTACTGTAAACATCAATATTGGGCAATCACATAAAAACAACAGTGCTAGGTGTTTTATTGTCCGACATGGTGAATGTTTCGTAATTCTCGCTAACAGCGGTGATAGCTGCGCTGAAGAACCTTCAGGAGAAGATGCGCCGCTTGAGGTTGGAGAGGGTCCAGGCCGAGAATAACGTCAGGCAGCTGTTGCGGGCAGCTCACTGGGACCCGGCCACCAGGGAGCCTCCACAGGACCCAGCCACTGAAGGGGCGAGTGCACCCAGCCAAGGTGACTCGTCCTACCTGCAGATTGCGAAACAGAAATAAACACTTACGCTGAACGTACATTCAAGAGTATGTTATAAAAAAATCCCTTAAATGCCTTTTAATATGTATTGATGAAGTGCGATTAAGCATGTAAGGCATTTATTTAAATATTAAACGCATTTTAATAATACATCCTGCTCTAAATGACCTACATTTTAATTACCACCCTAACATATTGCCTTAAGTGACATCCTGCATCCTGTCTGTCTCAGGGCTGGTGCACCAGCTGCAGTCAGCAGAAGCTCATTGTAATCTGCTGGAGAAGCAGTTGGATTACATGAAGAAGATGGTGGAAAAAGCAGAAGAGGACAAGCTCTCGATAGTTCAGAAACAGGTGCAGTTAATTCACAGGGCAGCTGAACGGTGTCACTAAGATGTGCAGGTTCTAGAGCCCTATTATTTAAATCACGGTGCTCAAGGTCCAAGCACTGTCGGTTTTCCAGCCTTCCTTTACCTGTGAGCAAGGTGTGAAGCTTCTGACCAATCAGAATAAGTAATTATTAAACTATCTGGGAGAACTGAAAACAAGGCCTGGATTTGGAATCGAGGTCCAGATTCGAAGAACCCTGTTCAAGAGGAAGGTGACCCATTTTTAGCCTCCTGTCGTCTGTGCAGGCCTGCCTGCTGAGGTCAAGGCTGAAAGACCAAGCAGACTTCCAGACTAAACTGGAAAAGCTGGAGAGGGAGTGTCTGAAGTTGACCAGCACCCAGTCTGAAGCTGAGGTACTGCAGGACATGTGTTTATGGTATCTTTACATATACAGTACTGAAGACGTGGGACCACAGAGTAATTCAGGCGCTAAGCTTTGGGCCTGTAGGTAGGGTTAGGGTCAGAGTTTTACCATCTGCTAGAAGTGAACAGGAATCTCACAGCAGCATACAGTCTAGCAGCATTCTCTGGCGATACAGCTTTTTGGTCTGCTTTGACAGCTCTGACTTCAGCATTGAGTGCCGAATGGTGCCATGTGATCTGTAGTGTGTAAGTAAAGCTGTCCACCTGGCAGGGAGTGCATCAGAGGAGCAGGCATCCTGGTTTGACACACCAACGGGCCAGCAGCATTGCAAAATGACAACGGGATGAAAAAGGTGACAGGAAGCTAGTTTTTACTTGTTTGTTTTTTTTTTTATAACAGAAAAAGTTAGAGGTGCTGGAGCAGAAGCTCCTTGCGGAGAAACACGAGCGACTAGCCCTGCAGGAGAAGGTATCCTGGGTCAGTTTCTCTAAGCCACCGTCTAGATATCTCCGGGTGTCAGGGCCCCAATCGTCCAACTTATCCCTGCTTTGGTGGCGACTCCTCTTCCAGCCCCAAAGAGGCCACGAGGATGACCACTGCCTTCACAGATCGCCTGCTTCTGATTCGGCGGGACGGAAGAAAAAGACGACGAAAGCAGTGAGGGTACGGACCAACGCCGCTTACCTGTCAGGAGGGCCCAAACGCTTCAGATGGTGCATTTAGGATGCGACTGAGCAGATGCATCATGAGTTTCTGACCTGTGTTTAGAAAACGGCCAAAGTGAAGAGCGCAGCATCGACGTGTCCGACTCTCCCCAAGGCGACGGTGCTGCCGTTCGTGACAGGGACGGTACGTCGCAGCAGCGTCATACGCTATGAGCCGTCAGAGGCCCGTAACGACGTCCTAGCATGTGTGTGCGAGTGCACGTGTGTTACTGTCATCAATGATTTGCATAACATTCAGTGTGACACTTACTCCAAACACCTGGAAGTCATGCTGAATACTGAATACTGAATATCAAGTTCTGTGATAATTCACGTGGAAGTTCCCCCCCTTAACCTGTGACTTTTCTGTTATGGGATCCTCCCCTTCGGGTTGGTGATACTGTTATATTTTATTCATCGTCTGACTTTTTTTTTCTTTCCTTCTTGTCCCAGTCCACCAGTTCGAGTCACTCTGTACATGCCAACATCCAGAGTGTCCTGCACATGATGAAACAGCACCCAGCCCAGCCACGGCGCCTGTCTCGCCCCAGCCGGAAGCCCAGCCCATTCTCAAGCAAAGGAGCCCACAGGACCCTGATCCCCAGCCAGGGGGCCTCTGCCTCGGGCAGCTTGTCTGAGGTCTTGATGGCTCTCCAGGACGAGCTGGGCCAAATGAGCTTGTGAGTGCCCCAGCTGCTTTCTCGCCCTTTACGGTCTTATCAGGTTACGACACTTCTGCTCCATAGTAACACGTAAATATTAACAGATGTAACACAGCTGCAGTGTGTCTGGGTAGTACACCTGTTTGAAGTAAATAACGATTATTATCGCAATATAATTTAAGATCCAGCGTGTCACTGCCGACATGTTTTGCATCACAATGAAATAGGCCCGGGCGATTAAAATGATTGCAAAATGTATCAAGATGAACATTTTTGGAGTGTGCTACGAATGACACACAAGCAGCCAGTCTTGTAGTAGGTGTTGATGCAGTGCAATTATTAATACATATATATATGAAAACAGTCTGCATTACACAGTGCAGCTATTAAGTCGTGGAAAAGTGCTGTGAGAGCTCACGAAAAAAACTGAGATTAGACTGACTTGCTTCAGGCACGTTTTCCTGTCGTGATCGTGTGGGTGTGTGTGTTGAAGCGAGCAACAGGAGCTTGCGAGGCAAATCAAAGAAACGCAGAAGCAAGAGCTGCGGGAGGACCTGGAACGTGAGCTGGATTGCCTGGTCAGACGCATGGAGGATAAGGGGACACAGATCTCCCAGCTCAGGAAGCACCAGCAGGAGGTCAGTCTGGACTGCTCAGATTGGACTGGTTCAGGCTCTGTCTATCTAACGGTTACTGTTAGCTAACGTCCATCTTTTCTGCAAGCAGGTGGAGAAGCTGAAGCGGAAAGCTCTGGAGTTGAAAAGCAGCACCGAGAGCCCCAGTAAGGGGACTGTAAGGCAGCTGAGGTTCGCCAAGCCACCCCCACAGTCTCCTCTGCCTAGCGATGGAGTCCCACCAAGGCCCCAGAGCCAGGGGAAGCGGGGGGCCACGCCGCAGCCCAGGCAGGCGCAGAGGCTACAGACGAGCCTGAAGCGGAGCGATATCCAGTGGGAGACGTAGCCAAGCGAGCACCTCCTCGGCCTTCGCTGTCGCTGCCCTCGTGCCATTTCATGTCAACAGTAGCCCTGGAGGTTCCCACGAGAGGTGAACCATGTGGAGGAATGAGAGATTCAATTAAAGTGGCTCACGTAGCACCATCAAAGTCTCGAGGATGTTTTTATGGATCGATTCTGTTATCTTGCATCTGTTTGTTTGACAGATTTATATATGTGTGTGTATTTTTAAATAAACCATTTTGGTATTTATATGAGCAAAACCTTGATGCTGCTTAACTGTTAAATATCAATACTTGATAGGGATGAGTACTGAGAGCCGATACTGAATTGGTACCGGTTCCGGACTAGGTGATACCGAAACTTTGGATAAGCTCCTGGACGAACGGTGCCACTATCAGTATTTTTGCCGTTAATTCATTCCAAGGACCCTTTTCCACTGTACTTTTGGTACTTAAGGAATGTGTTAGTTTTCCACTGGTGTAAAAATTGGTACTGGCACTGAATAAACATCACAAGATGGGGTATTTGGTACTGAATTTGAGAAAAGGCTGTGTGTGTGTGTGTGTGTGGCATTAATACCAACATCACATGTTATGCACATGAAATTCTTACATCGCTAGTAAGCTTGGATTAAAATCAGGTGTTTTCTTACTTTCAGTTCTGTACGGACATTATAGTGCAGGGAGTTTGTTTCGTCAAAACAATTAATTAATTACGCTGCCAAAATTTCAGTGGTTTAAAATACGGTCCAAACTTTAACCAATACATCCAGGGACTAGCAGGATTACAGGAAACAAACTTTTTTGCAAAAACATTATATTAAATTTCTTCACATTGTGTCATGTCTATTTTATGACCACATTATGGAGAATAGTATTTTTGAGTATAGATAAGTAAATAATCATCAATTAATCCAGTGGTTCCCAAACTTTCTCTGCAGGCCCCCCCTTTTCTAGATAGGAACATTATTGAGCCCCCCCCATTTAAACTACACAGGTTCAGATTCTAACTTTATTTGAAATACAACTCCATTTTCTAATTGAGCTAAACAAATCCAATTACAAAATACAAATGGTGCAATTTCACCACTGTGGGGGAAAAAGAGCAATCAAAAATAAAAGTCCAGCATAATTTTGAAATTATGCAAATATAGATTTAACATTCCTGTTAATATTCATTGGCGTACACAAATTAAAGTTTGTCTTACGATTACCGCATTTTAATAATAGCAGGTTTCAGCCTATATTCAT
>JAODLC010000115.1:974218-1034254 GCA_026781145.1 Hippopotamyrus pictus
TCATGATATGGTTAGATTTTTTTGTCCGGCGCTGCAAAACGTTGTCACGCGTCACCATGTCACATGGTACAAAAACCGACTTAAGACAGATCGTACAGCAACTCTCAGCCGGCTGAACAAACTGGAACTGCCTCTGTGACGACACAACTTTGCCCTTATTGGCTGAAGAACGTGTCGTTTGTATGACATTTGTATCCCAGGAAGTTCTGATGCGTTATCTGCTATTTCTCCTGAATATCACGTAAAGCACTGAGAACTGGTTTTCAGTTAATTTACCTGGTAAAATAAAGTTTAAATAAATACATAAACGCTGTAATAGTACACGTAAGTTAGTGGTTTATTTATTTTTAGTTATTGTAATGTTACGCTGTTTTTAATTTGTTTAATCGTCCAGTCTGTGAAGAGATTATTTTGCCCCTGAGGCTATCCCATTGGTGCGCCTCCCCCCCCCCCAATACCTCTGCGCCCCCCAGTTTGGGAACCACTGAATTAATCCATCCATCTTCCAAACTACTTATCCTACTGGGTCGTGGGGAGTCCAGAGCCTATCCTGGAAGCTATGGGCACAAGGCGGGGAACAACCCAGAATGGGGGGCCAGCCCATCGCAGGGCACACTCACACACCTATGAACAATTTCAGTGACCCCAATTAGCCTCAGCATGTCTTTGGACTGAGAGGGGAAACCGGAGTACCAAGAGGAAACCCCATGACAACATGGGGAAAACATGCAAACTCCACACACGGAACCCAGTCAGAGACTCAAACCAAGGTCCCAGAGGTGTGCGGCAACAGTGCTAACCACTGCACCACCATGCCACCCCCGTGGGGAAATTCTTTTACGCCTCCCTCAACTTGCTCTTTGGAGAGTAAGCTGTCCATGAAGGGCGGCCACCCATGGCAGCGCCCAGGGAGCTGCGGGTTAAGGGTCTTGCTCAAGGACCTGCAGAAGTGCTGAGGCTGGGTATTGGCATCGATAAGCAGCATCAGTATCCATATTGAAAAAATCTTAATGATACCTATCCATAATACTTGATACATGTATTATAAAGCAAATTGTACCACTCTGCATTAAGGAACATAAGCTACTGTTACTGAACTTGTGGTAGATTTGAGTATTCTTGGATCCCTGCAGTGCACAATGGAGACTAATTCATGGTTTAGACAGCTCACTGTCAGTCAGAGCTGTTTTCACAAGTGTATCATTGGACAAATTAATCTTTTCATTATTGTTAAATAAAACAAGGAAGAACAAAAGCGGTTGTTTTGGAAAAATTGACACGCAGCTGGGGAAGTCAGTCAGTTTGTCAGGGACCAGGGGATAGATTTACCTGACATTCTTGTTTTGACTGACTTCTTTTTAACCCACATTGAACACAGATTTACTGACAAAACAATTCCACTAACTATTCAACACACCGGCGATTAATCAAAATACAGGATGCATGACGAGAGTCAGTTCTAGTGTCAACACGTCTTCGGCCTTGAAGCCTCTGTATTAATTCCTTGACAGTGAATTGGCACCCTTCCTTTAAAAGGTCGACACACCTTTGATTATAGTGTGTGGTTTAGTAGACTTCATTCTGCAGAAATGTAATAAGTGGATACAGAATAGTTCTCCTCAGTATTTTTGTGGAACAAGTTCTGAAATATTAAATGACTTTTCAGGCCTAGCTACTACTGGAGTCCTTGCATTATGGATGATATCCAGTAATTAAATATAATTTGCCAGCCTGCCCATGTCATAGAGAAAAATGTTTCGGCCTAAATCAGATGGTGACCTCATCCAAGAAGTAATCGGTATAATGCAGCCTTACTTCCTGCTTAAGTAGTTGTATCCAGTAGGTGGCACTATTTCATCAGACATGTACTGTAAGTGAAAGTTATCCCACTTTTCTAAAATAAACAGCAGTCATGCAAACAGCATGTGACACCACAATCAACTGCTTGAACACCACCAGCAATTTGTAGCTTGAAGCACTGATGTCTACAGCTTTCTGTGGTTCTGGTCCACATGGAGATGCTCCATGCTCTCTTCCTAATATTCACAGCTGTAGCCTTGCTATCAACCTCTAAGTCATGCTGAGACATTATCTCCCAGTAAGAGCAGAGCCCGTCTGAACAAACTGTGCAAGTTCACGGACAGATAGCGTCTGATAAAATGTGTGCCGTACTTCTAAGTTTCATACCTACCTTCACTTGTCCCAAAAAAAAGGCCTCGTCATATGCTGGACCATTTCTTCTTACAGAGTAAAACAAATTCATAGTCTCAAGACAGCTACTGTAGATTCCTCCACGAATGAGAGTGCAGGGAGGGTTGGAGTAGACTGAGTATTTATTGTATTCTGTGGCTCACAGTTGCTTCACTCTAGAAAAGATGGAACACTTTTTGGAATAGGAAAAATGGCTTCCATAGCTAGCAAGTGCACAATGGGATGTAGCACAACTCAGGATCTTGACTGTCAGCCATTTTCAAATCATACTGTCCATATGCAGTGACCCCTGGGAAGGGTTTTGCCTTCCTCTTAAGGGACTTCCCCCATTTTCAGCATATTTTTTCCTCTCCATGCCTGCTTCTCATCTCTATGTTCTTGTGGGAGTTTTACCTGCACAAAAATGTTCTGAGGGCAGAAGGAAAAAATCATTGGTTCAAAGAGAGCATCAGATTGTATAGGTGGGTCCAAGCAACTAGATGAAAGACGGGCCCAAGACATCTGATGGGTCCAACCAATCTCCTCTACGATCTGGTTCTCTCTCTGAACCACTTTTCTTCCGTCCTCAGAACATCTTTGAGTTAGTAAAATGCCCATGAGCTCACAGTGTCATGTCCACCACACTGAGAGCTGGTACCTCCCTGGTTTGAAGCCTAACTAGCCAATGGCTGACTTTAAACTCTCAGTAGTTTTCCTTAGAACAGGAGCCGATTTGAAGAGTAGTAGTTATCCCTAAACTTATAGCCAGCTGACCCCCTGAAAGTCTTGATTCAAGAAATGATAGTTGACACTCCTGTCCCTTTTGAAGTTTCCCAATTAGATGGCTCTCAGCAAAGCTCAAGTCCAATCCAGTGAAACAGAGCCACTCAGGACCACCTGAACCTGAACAACCACATTCCCAGACCACTTTGCCTTGGTCTAGTCCAGATACTCTGAGGAGACCAGCTTTATAAAGCAGGCAGGGGCCAAGGGAAGTCAGGGTCACAGACAGCAGCAGCAGTACTGGAGAGGAATCCCGCAATGTCACTGTCAAGGTCCAGAGAAAACATGTTACAGATAAAAAAAAAGAAATACCCCTTCCATAAGTCAAGGGGGACTGGAAAAATCCATGTTTTCTATGACAATGTCAGTTTCAATATTTCCTCTGTGGGAAAAGCATCCTTAAGGTTTTTAAATTCCGCAGCTTATTTTCATGCTCAAGTAAGGGCAACTAGCTGAGTGGCTAACACTGATCTGAATGAACACAACGAGCATCTTTGTCTCAACCGATAAACATGCTTTTGTTTCTGTGTCTCAATCTTGCCATATTTATGGCGTCCGTACTACCATCTGATAGCAGACGACCACAAAAGACCTCTGAATAATGAACTGGAAAAGCCTAAATGGCAGCTTGACAGAATCGCACGTTTTTTCAAAGAGGAGTTATTCTTGCCAAGTCAAACTCAGTTATCTATGAACTAGGTTAATAATGTATCAGTGGTGCAAATGATCGCGGTGCCGCTGAGCAAATTTTCCGCCTGCTTAAGTAAGCATCTTTGTGCTCAGTCAAGAAATGTCACTGGAGACCAGCAGGACAATAGCTTGAGTTACCAGTTTGTCAGAAGCGGCGTTTTTCCACCAAGAAGAAGCAGAGGCAGGACTGCCTTATGGACACCTTCGGGCAAACTCCCCAAGTGGATCACCATCCAGTATCGTGGGATTCAGTTGTGTGAGAGAGAAAGTTTAATCTCTCAATGGGTACCATAATGAGCCCGACCCAATCAGACCCTCAGGGAAAGCCTTCTTTAACTGGCAACAGCACATGTTGATTTATTCACACATTCACACAAGATCACATTGGTCGGGTTCTGCATTGACCCATTGTCTTTAGCAGATATTCACCTACCACTCATCAGTTTAATGCCTAACATTTTAATCAAATCAGTGGTCTGACTGCAGGGAACGTCATGCCTCCGCATATCAGGTCAGCAGTCCGCAGGTCTCCGGGGATGGGAGACGATTAAAGTCAGATACCCAGCCGTGGTTTGTTCTGTCCGATTTGAGCACGGTTACTCAGAGGACACAGAGTTTGTTTACCTTTCTGGGAATAACAGGAAAGCAGCAACACTGCGTCAAGAGGGACCCTACCATTACAGCCTTGAATAAAACTCAACATGCCTAGATTAAATGGGCAGCTGCGTAAACAAGCAACATACTTTCGACCAAAGAAACTTGCATCTCCTTAGCAACTGAATAAAATGAGCTGGTTGCATGCCGATTCAAGCCTGTGGCACGCGCTGGCCGAGTGAACAGCCCAGCCCTTATGGTATACCTAATTACACGTTGCTGTTTCATGAGAGCCAACCTGATCCTCAGCACTGGGCATGGCACGGAGATTTTAAGGCGTGCTCTGATGCCATGGCCGGGCTGTAAACGTGACGTTTGTTCTAGGGTACAGGCTTCCACCACACAGGAGGCTCCATTACATGTTGTGCACGGTTGCCTATTCCAGAGGCCCTTGTTTCTTCTTGTTGATGGAATGTCAACATAGTGGTGAAGGTTCACAAATGCACACCTGACCCCAGCACTACCTTGCCACAAAGCCAGGTCTCCCCACCTATTCCCAGCTAAATTTAGGACGTCCCTGACAAAATTTAAAACTTTGAGTGGGAGGTGTAACTGGAAAACAATACAATTGCCTGGGAAGAGAGGTGTGGCTTTTCCCCATGATGAACTCAGTGAATCCAGTGTTGTTGCTGTGGCTAACCGGATTATTGCTACTTGGAAAATCTAATTATTCAGCTGTGACTCAAAGTCCCTCCCCACGGCTCGGTGGTGATGCATACAAAAGACTGTTTGCTCACCCAGCGAGCCACACGGTTTCTCTGTCATACCGTCGCTCACCACAGCTCTGCCGCTATCGCATGCCTCAGGCCCTCCGGCCTAGTTCCCCCCCCCCAAAAAAAATTGAGAAAAATTCTTCCATGTCAGCAATTCTGACATCCTGCACCATGGCCATGAACCAGGCCAGGAAGGAGACTTAGGGAACAGTGTGGAAAGGCCACAATAACACTATATGCTGATGGTCATTTCCTGGTTGTTTTCAATGCTGATGTGGCAAACCCACATCACACTTCCTGTGAGCATGAGAAAGTTGGACACGATGATCTTGAAGATATGGACATGTGAAGTGGACTTCCTGAGAACTCAGATGAATTTAAATCCACATAGTATTTCTCTTTGGGGGGGGGGGGGGTTAATTTGAAGTACTTGTGTTTGAGCCAAACTGATTATATCTTATGCCAGGACACTGGGAGGAGGGCAAAACACGTCTTTGATGTGAAACACTGGCAATTCCTTTCTGAAACAATTTCTGCACAGTGGCCTGAAGCTGTTTTGGAGACTGCAGAGAATGATTCAGTAAGATCCAAGTAAAGCAGTACAGCAGATGACCACCAGGAGGTCCTGTACAGAATTTATATTCAGTAGTGCTCGTATCAATCCCAGCCTAGCAGCCACGATGCTGTCGCTGATCAGGTGACACTTCAAAGCCATTACTAAGCTACTATTAGTAACATCCACGTGTATGCTTACTAATCCTCCCAGCAACAACCACCTACCTTTTTTTTTTAAAAAAAAAAAAAAAGATTACAGGACGAATCTTGCTCAGATTCACAATGACGCAACGGCCACTATTTCCTGTTGGGCAGCAAAAAGCAGGCAGGACAGCCAAGTGCTGATAAGAGGAGCATTGTATCACCGCTGGCACAGAGTCCTTGCTGGCTGACGGGGAAACGGAGCCAGCATCCAGGAATCGGTAAACTGTCTGACGTTTAAAGCGAGCAGCACTCTGTACATGCATTTCATTTCTGTTCCATGGTCCTGTAATTTCAGAAAGACACTGTACAGATTCAAAAATCCAGTTCAGAAAATGGAAAAGTAATATGAAGAGATATTAGCTTGCATGCCAAGTACTAAAAATACTTGAATTACGTAAATTTTGACCACAAGCTTTTTTTTTTTTCGAAGAACCAAATTTCTCCTATTATGCTACTGCAGGCCTTCTAAACAAGACCAGAATTCCAGGAGATACTGTGCTGACTAAAGGCTTAAAAATTTAACACCAGCTTATTAAATACATGCCTAAAACGAACAACTATAGCTGACCAGTGGAGACTGCTAGAACTTTGCAGGCTTGTGAGAATGAACACAGCGTAAGAGCAGGAGAAATGAGTGAAGGCCCTAGACTTCCCATCAATCAACAAAACATTTCACAAGCTGGTAAGAGTAATATTGCTTCTCTAATTAGAGAACATTGTTGTTGTTAAACAACCCACAGACAAGCCATTTAGAAACTTCTACAAGGAACCAGACATTTTTAGACTGGGCCAAGTGCTGCAGTAGTCTTGTGTTCTAAAGTAAAGAAAAAACACACTCAGGGACCTAACATTAGGATCGCTAATGCTAAGATGCTTTCAGAACCTCTGCATGGTCCAGTATTAGGTTTGATACCGTTTGATAACAGGTACCATAGAGCAACGATTCTCAACCCAAATCGGTAAGTTCTGAAAGGCTCGTGAGGCAGAGTTGGAAATGAAAGCATTTTAAAACTAGCAAGCCCCTATGCTGATCCACGATCAGATTTCACAGCCCCAATCCTAGAATCAACCTATATAAACGGGTCTTGCGTCTGCAACTGCTTAGCGCCAGATTAGCAAACACTCAACCAATCCAAGAAGCCAAACCACAGATGCTTAATTTAAAATTCACTGGCACATCCAATCAGATTTGTGCGATAGACATTGATTGGTGCAAATTGCAGAGTGCTTGATGGCATTAATGTAAAGCTATACTTGAATTACTATATTGAATTATAGCTATACGTGATATAGGGTCACGATTGAGCTGGCATGGTAAAAACTGTTGTGGTGCAAAAAAGGTTGAGAGCCACTGCGATAAAGGTTCTATTCGATAGGGTTTACTGTACAGCAGATGTGTACTCAGCCACGACATAATGCCAGAGCAAATAGGTGTGTATGCTACGTCGGCGTTTACTTAGATACTTGGCAGGCTGGCATGCCAAACTGTTTGCTCTTCTGAGACGCTTTATCCTTCCATACAATGGCCTTGATCCACCTGTTCCAAGGGCAAAACCAAGCATAACGCTTCAACTCATGTTTCCAGCTTCTCCCCCAAGGAGTATGGGAAGCACCAAGGACCTCCAGCCAGCTGTCATCCTCTTCCAGTGTGGCGAGAACTACACCATGAAGGCCCCTCACTCATCCACAGTCTCCATCCTGGGAGATGCTCCTGTAGACAGGAACCCTGAATGATACCTTGTGACTGCATTTCCAAATCCACTAGATGGTGGGAATTAAGTTAATCAGTATGCTTGGCCCCCTGCTAGCTTAGAGCACAGGTCAGATTTTAATACAGAAAAAGGTCGTGAGGCACAAGCAGAAACAGGAAAAGTAATCTTTTAACAATATCCAAACCTTTATTATTCATTGACATCTTCATTCTTTAAATTTGCAAAACTAGAAAAAAGGCAAGACTCATTAAAAGGTACACTTAAAAGAAAAAAAAGAAAAAAAAAAAGAGCATAAAACATGAGGGGGCGCTTAGTGTTTATATGCACGTTATGGCAAAGCCTCCGCACCTGAGCAGGTGTCGCATGAGCCGCAGAATAAAGAAACCAGCACATACTCTGACCTCGGCGATCAGAGGCAGCAGTGACCAGAGAACAAGAAACAAGATACACACACAGAGGATATCGGAGAGAAAATGTGACCAACATGCTATCAAGTAATAGAGCAGAGAAAGAGGCACGCGTGACTTTGGAAACAAGCAGCTTACAGCGTTTCTTCAAGCTGAATTTGTGGGTGCGTTGGTGGAGATATGCTTTATTCAGCTCTTGTGATTTTTAAAGACTACAGGGAAAAAATTAAGGCACTTCTGAACTAAGGGATTTTAAATATAAATATGCACACAACATTCCATTTATGGTTAAACATGACAAATCAATTGCAATACAGCTTTTCTACAGGCACTGCATATATATATTCAATAATATGTATGAAATATTGGACACATATTGTAGCCGAAATAGTATTTAAGGTGGTAAAGACCAACTGTCAGACGTCTGAGAAGCTCAAAAACAACCCAACATGAGAGCAGGATTTTAAGTAAAACAATCACTAATGTCCATTCCCATCTAGCAACTCCATCCTTCAATACGAGACAGGACTCATTTTGTGGTGATAAGTTAAATCACCAGCAACAGAGAAGTCATTTTTAGTGCACAGCTGGTAAAGACCCACTGTCTCATGAGGGATGAGAAAAACAAATTAAAAATTAAAAAAAAAAAAGCGTCATATGATCTACTCTCAGAACAGAAACGCCCAAAGGTCCTAACTGTGCAACAAAAATATGCATTTAACCCCAACAAAGGTTCTTTGCCTAGTGCTGCAGAAAAAGTTTGGTAATTTTTTAAATGCACAGGATCAACAATGAACAGGATAATGTAGCATTCGCTGGCATGTACATTGTTGCTTGTGTTAGTCATCCTAGGTGACATTTTCATCATTTGGCAGCTTAATTAGAAGTAAATTGTTATCCAACAAGCTCTGGTGCAATTCCAGTAACAGCACAATTATGACGAACAAAGTCAGGCCAAGGCTACGCTCACCACAATACGCCTGGCAAATGACCTGTCATGTAATAGCAATACTTTCTCCTCTTCAGGATCCAAAGCACTTCACAAAATTGATAAAGCTGAAGAAAACTAAACACAGAATTCAGGAAAAACGCAAAATCATAACCATGTGTCTCAAGCCAACAATAACTCGATCCTTCATCAAGGCTTTTCCCCCAGTTTAAATCAAGCATTTCATATGGACACTGCATAGACACAATTAGCAAGATGCTAATCAAGATGCAAAACAAAAACCTGAAAATATGGCCTTCAGCCGTTTCCCTGGCATTTCCTCCATGTATCAAATAACTCAGACCAGGGACGACAGTGGGGGGGGCCCTCAACATTTAGGGGCCATTCGCGTAGTTTTAAAACTAAAATTTGATCAAGAAAAAAAAACTTAGCATTCCACCTAAGCAGGACAAAACAAAATTTCTGAATATTGTTGACAGTAAATAATGTAAAGGGTATGGTGCGGTCAATAAGAATCATTCAATGGACTAGAATCAAAAAGGAGTGGGGGATAGACATGTGCCAGGACAATGCAACAATAGGATCACTAATTTTTATAGTCCTTAGGCACTAAATAAATACCCTTCAGCAATTCAGGAACAGCCATAACTACCAAAGATAAATCATTCAGTCCTGCTGGAGATCTATATGGTATTTATGAATATTAGCACAGCAGTACAGCCTCCTTTGGCGTCTGCCTCAGTGGCTGAACCTGTGTCTTCGAACAGAGTCTTACAGAGGCTGGGGTTTCAGTGACTCACCTGACACCACTGCAAGGCACTTTCCCTCAAGTCATCTTCCTCCTACACTGTAATCATTGTTTTAGCTTGCTGCACCATCCAGGCCCTTAAGACACACACTAATTGGGAGCACTGGTTAGTTTTTGTTTTTTTTGGTCAAGCCTCGCCTCCCCTCCCCCAGGTATGTTAAGCCGCAGTGAATAGTTACGCAATGAGGAACATGCTTATTGCCATGAGATTTTCCCCTGGTGCTTTTTTTACACGACTACTTCCATGTCGGCTGAAAGATGTGCAAGTACTGTAGCCCATGCAGCCTCTGCCCTCCCCAAATAATGCAAATGCGGGTCTCCCCACCACCAGCAGTGTTTCTGGAGGACGAAGCAGAGCTTTCCCTGCTTAAGAATGTCTTATCAGAGTTAGTAAAAAAAAAAAAAAAAAAAAAGTTTACGTACAGACCGCACAAAATGACTGCTTGGCAAGAACACATCTTCTAAGGCAATGCCACGTCTTGCAAAGGACACATTTTTGGACTTCAAAGAATATGAAATAAGAAGCAACCAGCTTTCCTATAAAGCAATGGTATTTAAGCAATTCTCTTCCACTCTTTTGGGTTTTGGCACATTGACCTTTACCTCCAATTCAAAAGATGAGAAATGGGCGATGGGTCACAAAGGCTGGAACATTTGTATACAAGGACCTTGGCAATTAGCTGAACAATCATGAGAGAGCATGAATACATCAGGTTGAATACCATCACCCTGGATTCGGAAAGGATTTAAACCCCCAAGCCCAAAGAGGGGGACCGGATGCCCAGGTTGTGCAGCTCTACTATTGCTAATGGATGATGGTAGAGAACAGGATTTACTGCAACACAGTCGCAGGGATTTTGGTACTGGAACTGCCAGCCTGGGTGAAATGGGCAGGGCAGTGTGTTTGGAGGGGAGTTTCGGGGAAGGGGGTGGGGGGACTTGGGGACATCTTAAAGTGTATGGTAGTTGCGGTCCTTGGACTTGCAAAACTTATAGAGGAAGAAGACAACTGCTTGCAATCCCAGAACCAGCACGATTCCCCCGATGAAGCTGGCTGCATCAAAGGTAGACGTCTTCTGGGGGGACGTGGAGGGGGCCACCGTGGTTGTGGTTCTGTCTGGAGAAGAACGACGGAGGAGGAGAACAGTGACTTTGGGAATGACAGTCCCAGCTTAAGGTCCCCATCAATCGCCAGCCTTAAATCATACATGCAGTTTGAGAGGCTGCCGTTCGGAAGGCCAGGCAGCTCCGCTTCCTCTTAACACAGGGCCCATTACAAAAGACTGCATCAGACCTTCTGTGGTTGGTGCACCACATCCCTGGATTATATTCACACAACTTCACACTGAATGGCAAAACATAAGCTAAGGGTAACTATAACTTATGCAGGATAAATGAACTCACTTGTAACAGGAACAGGAGTGGTACCATTAGAAGTTGGAGAAGCTGTAGGGATTGTGGTAGACATATTCTGGGGAGCTGAAGAGTAGAAGTTTTAATTTTAAAATTAAGATTTATTCAAAACGTATCATATGACAACAATTATTTTGTTCAAGGGAAGCTCAGAGGAGCCTTAACGAGCTTCACTGCTACAACCCTATGGTACCTAGTCCAGCTCTTTCTTACTTAACGCAAAACAAACTGCAGCAACCATGTCCTGAAAGGACAGAGGAAAACACAAACAAAAAGCAAAAAAAGTTACCTGTGGTATTCGGAGTGATTGTGGTAGGCGGCACGGTTGTCACTGAGGGAGAGCCTGAAAGTAAGGGGGACAAAAACATCAACAGAAGCAGGAGGTGAGATGGCAGTCACCAGCTGCCCTACCCAGCCCCTTACAGACCAACAGGATGCACGAGGCAAAACAAGATACTGTCCAGTTGTACAGCATAATACTAGTGTGCTTTAAAGAAAAACTGAACACGCCCTGTGACTTCAGAAAAATGGGATTGCTCACTTCTAACTTAGCCCGCAAAAATTCACAGTTCAGAACATAACGAGATATCCCCATCATCACCGGTGACCTTACTTGGGCATGTGCCATTAGTGAGAAGCACACAGCCAAGCACAGAAGCATTCTGGTGGCTCTCGCTGGCGTTCACGCAAGATGAATTCTGGACCGTCTGATTTACTCCAGAAGCTGGAAAAAAGGAGGAACACTTTAGTTATGCAATGGCAACTTGCAGACAGGCTTATAAACCAGTATTTCCAGAAATATCTCTTGCATGCAATCAGTATACATTCACATGGAACCTAGTTGTCCAAGTGGAATCCCCCTGCAAATTCTACCAAAACCCCTGATGAAATTGTTCATATTTTTATTCACTAGTTAGATCGATATCAAAATTTTTACTTTGATATCAAAACCAGCTTTGGTACCTCAATATCAAAGCCAAAATCAACAGTGTAAAACATTCCTATTTAAATATATTGCTCTGACAAACAGGCCTATTTATGAATTAGACCAACAGCAAACCGCCTATATCGTTTTGACATTATCAGCAAAAAATGCATAGATTAAACTCAATACATAGAATCTGATATTAATATAGCATCAGCTGTAGAACTAGAATTTTAGAATTTAGTGATCAGTGGTCATTGCCGACATACCACAGCACACAGCGCGCAACAACGAAATGTGTCCTCTGCACTTAACCCATATGTGACGTCGTGACATAGCAGGGGGCAGCTAATTCAGCGCCTGGGGAGCAGTGGTGGTACTTTGCTCAGAGTACCTCAGTGGTGCCTTGCTGGTCTGGGATTCAAACCTACAATTACAAGTGCTCTTCCCTAACCATTAAGTCAACACTGCCCATCTCGGACTATAAATCAAATAATCTACTGAGTAATCGAGTGATCATTTAAATTATATAAGCACCTATACAGAAATTGGGGTTAGGCAGGTACCAACCCTGGATGGGGCACCAGGCCATCGCAGGGTCCACACTCGCTCTCACATATTTAGACTCCAATTTACTGAAGTTGCATGATTTTGGAATGTGGGAGGAAACCGGAGGATTCGGTGTAAACCCACAAACACATGGTGAGAACTAGCATATTCCACACGCAGTGGTGGTGTGCCGTGGGTAAGTCCGTGAATGTCTTTTAAGATGTTGTTGCATTGCAGTTGTGCAGTTGCAACTGCATTTTCTAGGTACTTGTGTGGGAGCCCTTCACATTACAACGGAGGCGTTCACTCTCTTATTTAGACTCAATCACTACAATCAGTCTTCTTTCTGCCATACTGCAGAGTAATCGAGAAGGCAAATTTTTGTAATATTATTTTTATTTAAATCACAAAAGCCATACCACTACGCCACAGAATGAAGTCCAACATAACTTATGCAAGTTTCACAAAAATGAATAGAAATTTGTTAGCGTGCAAATTATGCAAATCTGTTGATCATAATAACACTGCATACCCAAATTAAGTATTTCTAGTCAAAAAGTCTCCAGTACAAAATATACAACGGAGCACAGATATAAAACTTTAGTTAATAATCAAACTTTAGAAACCATACAAGACATCCAATTTGTATAAACTGCGATTTCAGACTTAAGAAAAAGGAGCTCTAGAATTGCATACATTGCACTCTGCAGTTTTGCTTTTTTCCTTCCTTAAGCGTAAATTACAGTAACTATTTCCACACGACAGCTCTGACGCACGTATTGCTGAACAACTAGCCATTATGCGAGTCTTACTTCTGTTTACGGTATGTAGCGCTAAGGCAACAAGAATTTTCGCTATTTTTCAGGGCAAACCTCTCTGACAGAAAATCGGATTCGTTTGTTACTCTAGCCCCTCCGATATTCAATCCAGCATTGTTTTGCCATTATCAGCTCAATACCAGGTATCGGATCGGTGCTCTCCCTTGTTTATTCCGCTAGCCAATTAGTCCAGTCTAGTTTTTCCTCGCTGAGGAAAGGGAAATGAATGACTTCACATGTAGGCTAAACAGGACTAAACAAACTTGACATGTAAATCAGCGATTATTATTCCACCATATGTGTCATATCAGTTATCATGTAAACCTGACAATCTTTACACTTCTTATATAAATCAGGATGAACAAGAGACCAATACTTCGCCAAGTGTTGCCTTATTGTAGCAAAGTTTGCATGCTAGGGCTTTCACGTCTGCATGTTCACCCTTTATGTTCAATGTAGAACCAAATTCATCCCATTTCTATTTCTGCTGCTTTGCTTAATGAACTAGAGGTGGACAGAGGGCAACAGCAGTTTCTCCAAGTCGCTTTTCCACATTAGAGTCACGTAAAATGAGTTGGACTGCTTCTCTCCCCAAAGCGCAGTTCCAGTACCATCCACTACTTCTTAAATATCAAAATCTGCAAAATGATACAATTCTATGGTTTAAAATTTATCATGGCATGATAATGATACAGATACTGAAAGTTACACTAAAATTGTGGTAGAAAAGCAGAAATTGAAACATCGCTGGGTAAAATAGATATTTATGACAATGAACAAGTATGCAAATCCTTGCAGCAGCTTCGGTATTAGAGAAAAAGGGAATCTCATGAAAACATGAGCAGTGAACTCATTAGGAAGACAGGTTTTCAAACTACGGCAACAAGATCATTTAAACATTTGTTCTACAGAGGAAAAAAATGTAGCCTACTTAGTATCATTTACTGTAATGGTATAGAATGATTTAGGCCTACTTGTTGAAACAAATAATAAAGCAGAACTTTTATGGCACTATCCAAAACCATAAACAGTTGGGGGGCAGGACTGGCAAGTCTACTCCATCTGCAGCCAAACCAGAGGACATTTTTCACATTGAATGGTATTTATCATTTTCTTCCTGTGCATAGAATTTCATACATTAAAAATAAATACTTCAACTACATGTACACACAACCTCCTAGAGGTAGCGAAGCATAAAAAGCAAACCAAATCGACACATAGCATACGCACAGAATCCCACTTAATCATCTACCTTGATAGACAAATACAATGATCTAGTTATGCTCACACAAATTATGTGCAGGCAGGTCATGCTAAGGAAAACAAATCATTCCAAAGTCAAATAAGGTCCATGACCAAATAAATAATATGACGGTCACTAAATATATGCTTCACAAAACAACTGATGAGTCTGGCGCAATTCATGTTCTGCAGCATTCAATTGTTGGTCTACTTTGGCACGACACATTATTTGCTACAAGAGTATTACCCATTTCTGATAGCCCACCCCTTGTGGTACAGGTGTGAGATCTATGGGCTGCAATTCTTCTCTTTTTTGGTAGTTATTCTCAGACCAAACCACTTCCTCACATCTGCCATCATTCTCATTACAAGTGACAACATTAATTGCATGTGTTACCATGCTATATGCTAAATCTTTCTCTTTCTTTCTTTAACCAACCACTGGTAAAGTTGCCAAAATACTGATTTGTGTTTTTTCTCCACTATGTCCTGCAAAACTTCCACTCCATTCTCTGTGAAGTTCCGTTTTTTTCACCCACTACGTTTTTTTAAAACTATTTCTTGACAGCAAAATACAGTTACAAAATAACAATACAAGTGTATAGTGCTAAATATATTACAATCAGGAAGAAGCATAAGGGCATCCCGTCCCTCCATCCATAGTACACACTCTCCTTTTGTGACGTCTGTTGTGGAAGAAATATGGCCATATGTGGTTTACTGAGGAAGCTTATTTCTTTATTTAAATAATCTAGCTGTACACATGCAGTCATATTCAAAATGTTTGAGATTTATCAATGTTGACTTCATACAACTGTTGGTACGCACAAGTGATAAATACCAATTTGCTTGTGTGTGATGCCGATTCAGATGAAGAATCGTTCTGCGCACAAGTTGATAAATGGCACTCCTGTGGCCTGTACCATGAAGCGGGGTTACTGGCTTATCGGGGTAACTTGTCGGATTTAAGGTACCACAGTTTAAATGGACTTCATATTCCTTCACTTACATTTTGCCCGGACTACCTTAAATCCAACAAGTTTCCCTGATAAGCCAGTAACCCCGCTTCGTAGTACAGACCACAGGTCATTCTAGGTCAGCTGATCTTGTTGCCAAACAGGCAGCAGTTTCTTTTCACTCAGTAGAGATTACAAGAGAAAATACTGCACTGCACCATGTACAGACTAATGACGTTACTACACCAAACATGCAAAAATCATTTTACTAAACCAGCTTTATTATAATTTTCCACCATTAGCTAGTTAAGAGTATTTCTAAAGATTGTGACAAAACACTGAGAAAGGCAGGGAGAGGAAAGTATGAGTATCAGCACATTGTCATTTCTAAGTGCTGCCTGGAAATCCTGCCCAGCAATAAGCAGCAGTGTATGAGCTGTGTACTCCTGCAGTGAAACTACAGTTACCGTTCAGCAGAACCTTCAAATCCAAAAATAGGTCTAGCACAACTCTGTTCCCTGGCTTCTCAAGCAGCTGGTTTGTGGCAACAGCAGATCGAGGACTTTAGCTGAGAGACAGGCCAAAGAATTTATGTGAAGGTTCGTCAATAGCTGGATGATGCAAGAGTGCACTGATAAAGTCTCCAGCACGATGGCCAAGCCCCAGCTGGATGGCCAGAGAAGTGTACAAGGACAGCGGCTCACTGTAACCTGCTTTTTCATCGGACTGAGATAGGAGGTGTGGCTGAGGAGGGTGAGGCTTCACACACTGCTGAAAAAAGGCAGCAGGTTACTGTGCCCAGGGCCATAGGATTTGGGGAGTGCGAGCAGCAGAACTGTCCCTCACCACAGGACATCCAACCTGGTAGATGAACCACAGCGGAAATTAACACAAAGCACCGCCCACTAAAGCTGCATCTTTCTAAATAAACACTTTTTCAAACTGAGCACTTTACAAGGTCAGAAAATGATTTCCCCAAATGGAACACAACCAGTCAAGCACAATTCATCAGCACCTGCCAAATACGCATACTTGTGAAAGTGTACTCTGGTGACATCCACCTGCTTCAAAAAGGTTTTACTAAATTACACATGCAGAAAATCTCAGTAGCTGTGCATTCTTATACATAGCATCATGACAAAATAGCACAAGCAGCCTGAATGATTTACAACAAACCAGCTAGTCTGCTTTTACGATGAGAACACCAAGCAATACATGAGCATACAAACACCCGAAGACAGTATAGCTTAGATTTTCAACTGGGATTTAATACTTGCTCACTAGCTTTCTTAACACAAAGGTTTCTCTCTCACTAGGAGCCTTCTAAATGCACACATTCATAGAACTAATTCAGTTTCAAAGTTGCAATGCAACACCTCACAAAGTATCAAGTTAATGGACTCCTTTACATGAATAATTAAAACCTTGAAAGAATTAGTAGCTTGAGGAGAAAATGCCACAAATCACAACATTGACTGTGTCCTAGGCATTGTTTCCATGTGCCTTACTTATTCTTCTCTCAGTCATGTTAACGGGGTGGGGGGGGTGAGAGACAACACACATATGTATACTCCATCAGGACTAACAGGTCAAATTTGCTACACCTGAATCCTTCGTATTATGGCAAACAAAGGTTTAAAAATCCATTCATTCATCTTCTAACCACTCATTAGGTAGATTTATTATTGTCTCTGAACTTCTGAACTAGGCTGTTTAATTCTCTCAAGTTTTCATGTGTAAGCTTACATAAAAAATGAGAGCACAGTGTTTGGGAGAGGTCTGAGCTTCAACAAAGTGACAGTGCTGAAAATAGTCCCTTCATCAAGCAGGGCATGTTCTGCCTACAACAAACTAAATCCTTCATACTCATGGTCAGTAAAGTCTACCTCAGTACTACACAGTACATAGAACTTACCAATTCAAGGTACTGTCTGTAGAATATATGCCCTTATGTTTGGTTTTACCCCGCGACCCAGTAGGATAAGTAGGTTGGAAAATGGATGGATGGATGTTTGGTTTTAACAGGATCTGTTAATGTTTGACCATTTACATTTGATAAGTAATTTTAGTAAAACTATCATTCAGTTCAAATTTTTAGATAACATCAGAAATAATGGTTTTGGAAAGACAAAAAACCCACTTAACATTTGACAGCATTGAACAGGGGTAGAACATTGCAGCCCTGAAAAACCACGGGCACTTCAGGTTTCTGAAGCAACGCAAGTCATTTCAGTAATTACCTGATTACCCAAATTTGAAGGAATGAGAAGCATTAAAACATGCAAAATGAATCAACAGTTGAAACTTCAACTGAGCCGATGTTAAACAGGTTTTAAAGGTATCTGGATTTATACAAAGCCATTAAATTGCTTGCAAAACGGTTAAACAGAAGCTACCTAGAAACCAGTTATATGTACGTACTTAGCTAGCATGCTAATGAGAACGACCCGAGTTAAACTCATTAGCCTGCCAAAAACAAAAAAAAAAAAAAAAAAAAAAAAAAACACATTTTAGAGATCTAAGTTTATACACATATCAACTGTACTTGTATATGTCAGAATCAAATGCATTAAATTTGTCAGGGATAAGATGAAAGTTTATTCATGGCATAATTCAAGTTACCCCTTACTTGTGACTCATTTATGAACACAACTAAACACTAAGAAGGCTGAACGCATTTCCCAGTAGCACAACTGTACACACTAGTGAAAGGTTCGGAGACTACGAATCATAACCTCATAGTAGCATGTACAGAGATTCACACTCAGGGTGGGGCTTCCGGAAAGGTGCATGCCAAAAGACAAAAGTCACACTTCATAGGTGTGACAAATCACACAGACAAACTTCCAAAGCATAAGGACACAATCTGCTGTCTGCCATGATGAATGCTGCTGCTTCTATTGAGGATAATTTCAATACCCAAACTGGGATTGTTTTTATTAAAGTTGTATGACTGTGTGCTCTAAACTGCTTTAGTGGAGTACACAGGAAGACAGAGATATAGTATATCCCACAGTGCATGAGGGTAGCCTGACATTAACAATATGCCACCTGATTACTCAATTCTAAGTATTCACACATTAATTTATTGCAAAATTACCTGTAAAACTCATACAACATTGCTCACTACATTCAAAAACAGTGCATAGACACTTAATCAGTTAGTAGAAGCAACTTTAAAAAAAAAAAATCCACACCCTCAATTATTGCATTGGTCCAATGATAGTCCTAATTGTAGGTTGATGATTCCCACGAAGTCCATCGCCCATAATTCCTTAAGACCACGTTCCACATCTGCTAAGTCATTTCAAATATTTACAGGAGATGAGTCATAAGTCTCCCTTATAAACTTCCTAGTACCAGTGGGCAATATGCCGAAAAGGTCACATCGCAATATTTTTGATTAGAATTACAATTCACAATACAAATCAATTTTTTTTTTCTTGTTTACAAAACAACTAAATTGGAATTTATGTAGTAATGGTAAACCATTTAACCAGCAATTCTATGCTAACAAACACTGCTTGCAGCATAATAATAAACTTAATTAAGGTACATATAAAAGAAACCTCATAGGAAAAGTGCTTTTTAATTGTAATATTAAACTTTCAATAGTTGACTATAAATGAATATTTATCAATTTGGTCAATAACTATGCACTTCTGGACTTAGTTTACAATAAATACAAATACGTGCTGCAACACTGTTTATTAGACAGCACAGCCCAGATGTTATGCAGGCTGAAGTGGCTTTGTTTTACACGAGTCAATATTTGTTGTAGTGTTGCAGCCTCTGAAACATGCGGACATTACAATGCAAACACTTGTGCTATAATTATAACCGAACCGACTAGCAAGTAGGGCTGTGTTGCAATTCTTCCAATCACCCCGAAACGTTTATCGTGGACACAACTTCAAAGAAATTATCATAATATCACCCACCACTACTTACGTTTACATTTATTTAAGAATGCTTTTATCCAAAGTGACATACAATTGAGAAGGCAGGGTCAGCCAGTCTCTGGAACAATTGGAGTTAAGGGTCTTGTTTGATGGCCTGACAGCAAAAACCTTGTCAGTTCAATCGTACGGCTGGTGGTACGTTATGCTAGGGCTGGGCAATTAATCGAAGATTAATAAATATGACATTCAGAACCTCTGATCGACGTAATGTTGTCCATGTCGGTTACTTTGCTTTCCCCTGTTAATACTTTCCCCAGTATGTGTTCATGTACTGTCCCCTTGAAAACGCACTACCACGTGTATTGTCACGTGACTCCACCCTGACCAGTCTGCGGCAAGGAAGCAACATGGAGAACTCAAACACCAAGCTAACTGAGCAACAGCACCAGCTTGGACCTAACAAAAATGCTGTGTCCGTCGTTTGGACACATTTTGCCTTGAGAGAAGATGACACCAAATAAAAAGATGTCGGATGTAAATACTGCAGAAAAATACAGTGGAAACTGCTTATAGTGATCACAGTAAAAAGTGAATCAAAAAGCTTGGGACAGAATCATTCTTGTACAAATTCTGTTTAAATAATTTGCTTACAGTAATCAAGTAGTCTGCTTATAGTGTTAGTTTTGGGTCTTTATGCATAACAGCATATGCAGTTGTTAAAATATCCTATAAATAACCATAAATGGTTCACCTGTGCATTTCCTTCAATTATTTTATAAATTTACAAACGATATACAGTCATTCATTAGAAAAATATCCCAGCTTTAATAGTTGAGCATATTTACAGTACAAACATTGTTAATGAAATATGAAAAGAAAATAATCGTTCATTAACTGTCATCGAGGTAAGATATTCAATTAATCGTGATACTGATTCGAGGTCATATTGCCAAGCCCTACGTTAATAACATATAATAATTTATGCTTTATGAGCACAGAACCCTAACCCGACGGGCCACATACCACACCCAAAGCATTCTGGGATCTTCTCAGGCACAGAGGATGTCACTGCACTAGTATGTCTTAATTACCTGCTCCAGGCAGCCAGCGACATAAATCCAGTCCTTCAATATCAACATCTCAAACCATTTCAAATTGTTTTTGGAGACAATATGAAAAACGCCAGCCACATACCAAAGAAAAATCCCTAAGGGAAAAAGGTGAAACATAACACTACACAAGTTTTCTACCACTCTTTCACAGTCTTCCTTTGCCAACAATTTCCTGTAACTCCAACAGTAAAGCACCGCAGGTGAGCTAACTTCCTGCAAAGAACAGGCATTTAAGCCCAAGTCCAAGAATAAGGACAGATTTAAAGATGTTAAAACGGCAAAAGTTTAAAATGCTCTTTTAAATAGGGAGTACTCCTAACTTAAAACTTGGCCTCCATTCAAAATCAGACCAATATTTTCCCCATAAACTGCAGAAGAACTAATGATTCACCAGGTTGCACAACAATCCTGTTCTCTCCCCATGACCCATATTGAATTATTGCAAACAAGTCAAACTGCAGCCACCTGATAATAGTGGTTGAAGACAATCACTTTCAGTTTCCCCAATAGGTCTTTATTACAGGAACAGGTTTCTTCACACATGAAAGTATTGCTGCCGGTGTTCTGGCGAGTTGAGCTACCTATCGAGACGTACTATCGAGCCTTTTTGCGCATGTGCAGTTCCACCGTTTGCGGGTTAAGGTTAGGTTTTAGGGGTTTGGGTTGGGGTTAGGGTACGGGTTTAGGGGGTTTAGGGTTAGGGTAAGAGTTAGGGCTATCGATTAGCGCCACGGTAGCCTAACTCGACAAAGTAGCACAACTCGACAGAACACCGAACCAAAAAAGGAGCCATGTGTAGGGTTGTGGCTGGCAGGTGTGCAACGTGGTAGGACTTACCTGAACAATTCAGCCAAGCGCAACCAATCACATTCTGACACTGTTCACAAGTGCTGGACGCTTTGCAGTCTCCTGTAAAGGACATGAAGAGTCTGATATGCACCACTAGCGGTAATAAATAAATCTGGAATATAAAGAAAAGACCCGCTATTTGTATTACGATTACTACTTCAGATTACTATTTAGGCCTGATTACAACAATACAATTAAATGGCACCGAAAGAGTGACAGACACATCTTAGCTTTAAAAATAATAAACATTCTACGCATTAATTCCATAAATGCATCTACACAATTTAATACTTGACTACTGTACATTGAACCATTCAAACACATGATGCACGGCACTAACAGGAGTTTTAAAAACAGCGGCGGGCGTCTTCTTGAACATTCAGAGAGCGACTTGCGAGTCAAACGAACTTGATCCCCGTCCCGACTTCTCAAAACCAAGTCAACCATGATGTAAGACGCTTCCAGGCCGGCGCGCGGCACGGTCAGTCCCCGGGTCCGGGCTTCCCGGATGAGCGCCTCTCAACTTGTACTTGCCGGTTTGCAAGTAGAAGCGTGAGTAAAATTCAGAGTTTGATCGCTTCACAGCAAAAAGTGCACCGAAAGGAAACAAGATACCAGTTGATTAGAGCGAGAGCAGAGGGAAGACACCATGATCGCCGCACAGGGAGATACCAGCACCGATTCAGCGGCGAGCACAGCGCCCACGGACTGCGCCAATGCGCTCAGGCGGTCATTAAACCTCCAAGAGAAAACCAGCATCGCCCACTACTTCAACAAAATTTTTAGTCATATATGTACATTATTCTTCGTTAGCTTTCCAACACTGTACCGCAACGAACGCAATAAATCTGAGTATGACGCACGAGCAACAGCCAAGCCCTGGAGGCAATTAATCACACGGCAATATTTTTTGTCTTACAACACGCGATGGCTTCGACAAACATCCGTACGTACTATCGACTAGCCAGCTAGCAGGCGAGCAGTTGGTCAACCGACCGGCCTCTGTTTGCTTCGGGTGTTCGGCTCTAGTTATTGGGCTATTTAGCCAAGTTATTGAAACCGTTTTCACGGTAGACAGCCACTGGAACAGGGTGCCTTACCCCTGTAAACAACGTCAAAGTAAATGTACGGAAGTCTATTCGTTAATGAGGAAGGATGAAGAGAGAAACCTAACAGACTCGTTTGTTTTTAAAATATATTCGGAGTGTTTGAGTAAAGCGGGGCGCACATCCCGGCCTTACCCGCTTCGGCGGCTGTCGCCCATCCGAGCGCTGCGAGCGCCAACGTTAAGAGCACGAGCCGCCGGCACATTTCGCTGCTTATTCCTGTCTTGCGAGTCTCGCGGAGCGCCGGAAAGTGAACTGGAGGTCCCGCTAGCTCGAGGTATACGGGCTTTCTGCGGCTCCACTTCCTGCTCCGCAGGTCATGTGGCTTTTTTTTTTTTTACATGAGGAGGAGGTGAGATAGGTGCTCTGCAGCCGGAGCCTGCATGCATGGACCTGGCTTTTAGTGTGTTGCTGCTCAGGAAGTGGTGCAGGCTAATCTGACAAGCATCTCGAATCAAAAAGTGTAATAGTAATAAAAACCCGACTATAGTTACATACCAAAAAGATGTAAACGCCACGTTTGTAGTTTCTAAAGTTTCCAAATAGAATAAAGTTTAATTACTGAAATTTCAATTGCGCGATAATTATGTTATAAATAAGATATATGACTGACATATTGTTGTTTGAACAAGCCTAGGTACATCTTTCTTGGCACACTCGTAATTCCCAGTAGCATATATCACCAGTATCACTATGTTTGTTGTAGATTTTACTACTGTTTTATCAGCATTCATAAAGCATTCATGTTTTTTTCAGCGCCGCAATTGTTGTAAATTATGTTAGAATGAAATGAAGACTGTCCACGATTCAGGAAGCATATATCCTGTTTGTTTCCTGTTTCGTTAATTTGCATGAAAAATAGCGTTTTTGGCAGTCCCATTAATTTCAAAAGATAGGTTAAACTGATTATGTACTAGATGTATGGATTTATGTTGCACTACTTGAATTACCACAAACCGCTGTACTTACCACATATACTCCTCTTTGTTGTGTATCTTGTGTCTTGTATTTATTCTGTCCCTGTTATGTCCTAACATAACAGACAGGAAGCAGCGGGTAGTTATTAGAGGCACAATGTCACAGTGGGCCTGCGTTCGTAGTGGGGTACCGCAGGGTTAAATTTTAGGACCATTATTGTTCCTGATTTACAGTAATGATATTGACACCAATTCATACAGTAAATTGGTTAAATTTGCAGACAACACCAAGGTGGGCGGTGTAGCAGATACTAAACTAGCAGCACAGAGGCTACAACGGGATCTTGATGTAATTCGCAACTAGGCTGATACCTGGCAGATGAAATTTAAAGTAGATAAATGTAAGGTAATCCATGCAAGGAGTAGAAATATAAAGTACAGATATTTTATGGGTTCCACTGAAATAAAGGTAGCTGATTATGAGAAAGACCTCGGTGTGTATGTTGATGCTTCCATGTCCCACTCTCGCCAGTGTGGGGAAGCATTTAAAAAGACCAATAGGATGTTGGGTTACATCTCTAGGTGTGTGGAGTTTAAGTCAAGGGAGGTGATGGTACAATTATACAATTCCACCTAGAATATTATGTGCAGGTTTGGTCACCATACCTTAAAAAGGACATCGCTGCCTTGGAAAAGGTTCAACGTAGGGCTGCGAGAATGATTCCTGGTCTTAGAGGAATGTCTTATGAAGAGAGGTTAGCTGAGCTGAATCTGCTTAGCCTCGCGCAAAAGGAGATTAAGAGGGGACATGATCCAGGTATATAAGATGCTAACAGGTCTCGATGAGGTTCAGCCAAATGGCTACCTTAATATTAGTTTAAATACTAGAACTCGTGGCTATAGTTGGAAATTAGTGGGAGAACATTTTAAAACGAATTTGAGAGAACACACTTTACACAGTGTGTAGTTAGAGTATGGAATAGTCTTCCTGCTAGTGTAGTGCAAGCTAAAACCCCGAGTTCCTTTAAATCAGAGCTAGATAAGATTTTAACAACTCTGAGCTTTTAGTTAAGTTCTCCCCAAACAAGCTTGATGGGCTGAATGGCCTCCTCTCATTTGTAAATTTCTTGTGTTCTAATTGTTAATTGTCTATTGTCAGGGTGTTTCCAACAGTAGCGATCCGTGCCAATAATATTTACCACTGGTCAGGTCACCGCCTTGGCCAGGTGGCAATAAAGATTCTGATTTAATCAATCCATTCAGAACATGGGATACTGGGCATGACAATAATCAGTCTAGCGGTTGTTTCGATGTGTATGTTTTTGTACAAGTAAGAATTAGAATTCAGTGGTCGTTGTTGACACACCACAGCACACAACAATGAAATCCTCTGCATTTAACCCATATGTGACGTCATGACATAGCAGGGGACAGCTAATTCAGCTCACGGGGAACAGTGCTTGGGGGTGGTACCTAACTGGTCGGGGATTCAAACCTGCAATCTTTCAATTACAAGTGTGCTTCGCTAACCATTAACCCACCACTGCCCAAAGGAAGTTTGTAGAATAAAATGAATTGGAATAAACATCAAAGATGTGACATGTAACACATTACCTGCTCTAAATGCAAATATTCCAAACTTCCACGCTATTAGGAGTGTGTCACATACCATGGTGCGTATAACACATACCAGTGCCACTAGTTTCCATAATTGTTCTATTTTGCAGACAAAGCAAAAACAGGCTTCCATACAAAACATCACCTCCCATTATTCACAACAATTAAAGCTATGTATCATATGCACGGAGATGGCTCTGAATTCCCAGAATTTTTTCACAATATTATGTATCATAGACTTTGAAAGACCTAAATTCTATGCATTCTTGCATTGATAAACGTCCATTTTGAACTGACTAACAATTCTCTCACAAATTTTGGTACCAAGGGGTTAGCCACGACCCATCCTTGCTTGCAGAGACTGAGCCTTTGATGGATGCTACTTTTACCCGATCATGATACCTCACCTGTTACCAGTTAGCCTGCTTAATGTGAGGCCTTCCAAACCAGTGTTACCGGAACATTCTGAGCACTTTTCAATCTTATTTTAACTCTGTCCCAGCTTTTGCCAAGTGTGTTGCAGGCATCAATTTCTGACTGCGTTTATATTCACAAAATACAACTGAGTCAGTAAAAATACTGGCAATTTTTCTTTGTACTTTTGTCAGTTAAATAAAGGTTTATGTGAATTAACAAATCACAGATTTTTATTATTATTATGTTTTGGAAAATATCCCAACTTTTCTGGAAATGGTATGAATATACATATATAGTTAGGTCATACAGTGTGGGTGCACACTGACTGCTCATGTAACTCATAATCAGTTCACTTAAGGTTCATATCAAGGTAAAAATATTCCACAGTCTTTGACTGTACAAGGCTGTATTGGCCTCTCGTTGTATGTGGAGATTACCTCCATTTTCTTCAGGACCTCAGTGCCTTCAATGACTTGACTGTAAGGTAGGAGGGACAGTCATCATTCTCGCTGAACAGCGCAATTAGCATTTACTTTACGGCTCACTTATGCCATTTAACAAGCATTAGCCATATTTCTAACAGGCGTGTTTTGGAGGTGACCATAACACACAGTTGTGGCACTCTGATGATACCCTGTACTACTGCGAAATATGCAGCTGTACAGATGGGAAACTGTACAATGTTAAAATCGAAAGCACCAGTAATGTTAGTCAAAGGGAAGAACTTACATTCACATCTTCACATTCAACGGAACTAATTCTGTTGCATTGGAGGTTTGATAGGGAGAATTTACATACCCAAAAGCCACATATTTCCTATCCATCCAAGGTGCAGGCTGCAGAGTGATGTAAAACTGGGAGCCATTGGTGTGAGGGCCCTGATTTGCCATTCCCAGAATACCCCTCTTACAGTGGGCCACAGCAAAGCTTTCATCTATGAGAGGAAACCGCAATTTCAAACTGGAGTCCTGTGCATACACTTTTCCCCCGGACAGTCTGAGATTGTTCCATAATGATAAACAAAGGTTAATTCATCAGGGATTACTCCCGCTTCCTTTCTGCTTCTGTTCCAATAACGACAAAAAGGCTGAAAAGAGGAGAATTTGACTGAAATCTGAAGCACATCTGCATTCATGGGAGCATGTCCCTGTTGTGGTCTCTGTGCTCAACAGGACCTCAGAACGAGGCAATAAAATAAACTGACAGAGGAATAAAATATGTTACTTTACCTTCGAATGTTGGCCCGTAAATAGACTCGCCGCCATTTCCTCTGCTCCCCAATGAGATATCTGAAAGAAGGCATTTTCAGGAAAAATATATATATTTATATATACACCCAAACATATATTACCAATTACGAGAGGCCTAATACGGAATAACAATTTCCCTTTCATAACATGCTAAGTTACTCGTGTTTCATTCCAAATATACCAAGCTTTTTAAAAACTGAATCAAAATTTACATTTAAATTTCAAAGTTGCCTGGCAGACACTTTTATCCAAAATTACGTATGCTTCTTTTCTATGACACATTCATAAGTGTTCAGGCACACAGCAGGACAGGGTTTAAACCTGTACACAGCTTCTGAAGGCACAACTGTTGACTGGGTATCTTTTTATGACCATAAAAAACGGAAGAACAACTATGATCCTCAGCAGGAGATGCAGGGAGAATATGAAGATTCAGCAACAGGATGTAGTGAAGAGAATGTGGACAGAGTATGCAGAGTATATTCACTACTAGGACTCTCAACCCACCTCCACCCTGGATCCAGCCATTGGGGACAATTCGGTGGAATAGTGAGCCCTTGTAGGATAATCCTTCCTCTCCAGTACAGAGCGCTTGAAAGTTCTTGCATGTCTTTGGACAAAGAACTGAAAACAGCTGAAGGAAGACAACCGATGTTACTTTACTTCAGCTCCTGGGTGCATCTGTGATTTCCTTGTCGGCTGTCTTCTCACCTCAATCAGTAATCTACCAGCATGTTTCTCATTGATTTCAATGTCCATGTACACAAACGTGTGCTGCAAGTTGAGAGAGAACAAAGAGATGGTACACAGTTGGTGGAACAGGTGACTAAGATCTGGATGTTTAAAAGTGGTGTTGCAAATGTCCTTGCAGTACTGCAAATAGAAAGCGATGACTGCATAGATCAGCAAACTAGATAAAAACCTAGAATGAGCCTTACTATGCTTCGATTACAAGATTTTATCTGGGTTCCAAGGTTTGCTATTCATAGTGCAATTCTACATTGCTTTCCAAAGCATGGGTTGAAAAGGGACATAATTTAAAAAATGAGGACTTGCCCCAGTGCTTAGCAAGTGCTTGGAGAAGTAGTCTTTAGAGAGTGCAATGCACAGCTCTCGTGGGTGAGAAGAGGTGAAACTCCATTGTTTCTCTGCCCAAAATGTCAAGTCTTCTTCATTTCCAAGAAGTCTGCCATTCTCAAAACACATAACAGAGCCTCTGAACTCCCACACTTCACCTTTTAGCTCCTGTTTAAAAAAGCATATTATTTTTCTGAAATTTTCATCAACAAGTTGTGGGCAAATTACAGAAATAAACAAAATCCCAAAACAAATGTCCAGTTGAAATTCAATATTTCTTGTTATTCCTAAATATTTATTCTGCTAAGAAAGTACAATGTACCTTCAACACAAATCTGAAAACAAATCGTACTAGTTATTTTTATTTTCTAAAGAAATCATTAGACGAGTAAACAAATTTGATACAATTAATACAATATGAGCTCTGAATGACCTACCTGTTTTTTCATAGCTAAATACGTATGCCAGTCAAATTCCACTAATGGGCGAATTATTGCGTCCTCGAAAGACGAGGGAAACCGCTGTTTCAGTTCCTGTCGAATACAGTGATTGTCAAAATTTACCGTTACACCATACGTTATGTTGGCCTTTGCGGTTGATGTACTGACTCGTGTCCTGCTAATTTACATTGCTATAACTTCTAGTGACTTAAGCATCAACATAACAAGATGACTCGGTCAAAAATTAATTTGACACGGCAGTGTTTGGAATTATAGGGATTTATTTAGAGATGTACGTCTAAATTATTGGAAAACAACCTGCTTTCTCAATAATAATAATAATAATAATAATAATAATAATAATAATAATAATAATAATACAACGTTTTACCTCAGCTGTGTATTTTGCAATTTGAAATGTTGGATCTTTTGAAAGACCAACAATCTCCAGCTGTATTTTTGAAGTCATGTTTGTCCTCTGTTCTGTAAGTTTGTTTTTCAACCTGATCTGTCGTTATCGCCATGCCAACGCACACGTGAACTGGTGTGACGTAATTGTTTTATCCAATGGGAATGCAGCAACGTGTCGCAGTAGATTAGATGGTACTATTTTATTTCCAATATGTGCTGTGAGGTTAAATTAGAGGTATTACTAGATAAAGTATGTGTTTTTGTGTTTTTTGGGAAAATATTTCTTTGAATATGCCTAATGGCTGATTAATACTTGTGTGTCGAATCGAGGCTTCCAGATATATTATAAATAGGTTCAACGCGACAATTAGCTGCACGTGTGTACTGGTCTGATTGATTTCCACTATTAGGTGGCCGTCTAATTCGTAGTAAACCAAATAGGTGAATGATATATGCATAAAATACATAAAACAAAATATCACATAATGCTTATTTTTAATACAAATTTAATATTTATGAACTAGTGACTTGTGAACCAAAAAGTCAGATACCGTTGTAAATGGTCTTACACTATATGGACAGGTATTGGGACACCTGGCCATTACACCTACAGTATAGAAACTTTTATGACATTCAACTCTAAATCCATAGGCATCAAAATGGAATTGGTCCCCCCTCTGCAGCTATAACAGCTGCCACTCTTCTGGGAAGGTTTTCTACAAGATTATAGAAGGTGTATGTGGGAATCTTTGCTCATTCACCCAGAAGAGCATTTGTGAGATCAGACACTGATGTTGGATGTGAAGGCCTGGCTCACAATCTCCATTCTAGTTCATCCCAAAGATGTTCAGTGTTGTTTTTGTCAGGTCTGTGATAGATAGGTGCTTTATTGCCATTGTAAGTACATTAGTTTGGAACACGCCAGCAGATGCACAGTATATTTACAGTGAAATAGATTCTGAGGCATAAAATAGAATCTAAGAATAACGTAAGAATAAAGTATGCACACTATATATATATATATAGCACTGTGCGAAAGTCTTAGGTAGCCAAAGAAAGTAACGTTTGGATGATATTTATTTTGGTGTAAAACTATGCTGTTATGCCTGTCAAAGTGTGTTAGCTTCACCCATGTATTTTTTGACCACTAACACATCTTATATAGCTAAACAATATCTCATTGAATTTTTTTTAACTAACTTAATTAATGAAATGAGCTGGTGGTGAAATTTAATAAACACAAGGAATTTCTGAGGTGCCCCTGAGGAGAGGTTTGGGGCCTGAACTGGTGTTCATCTAACCGTCCAACCAGATATCAATAACTTTTTGGAGAACAGAAGAAATTTTTACTAGTTTTTATTGTGTTACTCTTAATTAATGTTATAGTGTTTTTTGTTCTGAGTAAATGTTCACTTACTACCCAAATAAATAGCTTTAAACATTTCTTTTGACTGCCTAAGACTTCTGCATAGTACTATACACACACACACACACACACACATACACGCACACATATACAATAAGGTGCTGGTAAGTATATTCTTCGTGGTCTAAATGCACATAAATATGGAACACTCTATGGAAGACTTTCTGTGGGGGCCAGTCAAGATCTTCTAAACCAAAATCACCCATGTCTTTATGGATCTTGCTTTGTGCGCTGGGGCACAGCCATGCTGGAACAGAAAAGGGCCTTCCCCAAACTGTTCCCACAAAGTTGGATGCATAGAATTGTTCCTGTGCTGCAGCATTAACAGCTCCCAGCCCAGGGGCCTAGCCAAACCCCTGAAAAACATCCCCATACCATTATCCCTCCTCCACCAAACTTTACAGTTGGCACAGTGCAGTCAGGCAGGTAACGTTCTGCTGGTGTCCGCCAAACACAGATTTGTCCATCAGACTGCCAGACAGAGAAGCGTGTGTCATCACTCCACAGAACACATTTCCACTGTTCCAGAGTCCAGTGGCAGCGTGCTTTACACCACTCCATCCAACATTTGGCATTGCGCTTGGAGATGTGAGGCTTACATGCAGCTACTCGGCCATGGAAGCCCATTCCATGAAGGTCCTGCCGCCCGGTTTTTGCGCTGCAGTTAATGCCAGAGGAAGCTTGGAGCCAACAGAGCGTCAGCGACTTTTACACACTTTGCGCCTCAGCACTCGGCGACTCCACTCTGTTTCTTTGTATGGTCTGTTACTTTGTATGGTCTGTTACTTTGTGCCTGAGTTTCTGTTGTTCTTAATGTTTCCACTTAGCAATAATACAACCTACAGTTGACCATGGAATTTCTAGCAGAAAGTTCATGAACTGATGTATTGAAAAGGTGGCATCCTATGACGATACCACTCTTGAATTCACTGAACTCTTCAGAACGACCCATTCTTTTACAAATGTTTGTAAACCTGACTGAATGGTTAGGTGTTTGATTCTATATACCTGTGGCAATGGGTCTGAATGAAACACCTGAATTCAATGATTGAGAGGTGTGTCCCAATACTTTGGTCCATAAGCTATACTTTGAAATGAATCAGTTGAATCAGATTTGGCATAAAACCCGCAGCTTCAAGTCCCAGTCCATGTTTGAGGTCACAGTGTTCACTGGCCCCAACACACTGTTATCCAAATAAATTTTTTTTTTGGTTCTCAAAACATTCCAGAAAGATAATTTTTTTTGGTTACAAAAACATTATCTGAAGGTTTGTTTGGTTTGTGTGGTTAGCCAGGAAAGTTTTTTTTTTTTTAACTTAAAGATAATGTTTTATTTGGTTGCCTGTTTTGGTTTATGGAACATTCTCCTAATGCTTGCAAGGTGGGACCTCTGGATAACCTTTGGACAACGTTCCAAATTAGTTGTATTAATATCCTCACTGACCATTACAATACAAGAAACCTATGAAAAACCTTATGATGGCATTCTTCTTAGGTTCTTTATACATTACAGGAACATTTTGGGAACGTTCTGATGCATAATAAACCAGAGCAAACATTTTCTAAATGTTATAAGGAGATTTTTGTAAATCTAACCATAGGAAAACCCTAGGCCAATGTTAACTGAACATTCCGTGTTTGCTGGAAATAAGAGCAGCAGGTGTTGGATCCAAAATTTGATTTCTAACACAAACAGCTACTTTTTTCAACTACTTTTGTACTCTTTAGAATGAAATCCCCTCATGACATAACTACAAAGCAGAGGTACAAAACTAGACCTGGAAAAATTTGTCTATAAAGCAACTAAATAATTTATTGTCAGCCTCATGAAAATTTCTGCTCACTTTAATCAGTAACAGTGTGAAATATGATTCTTAAATCAAGTAAACTGCGCAATCTTTATGTTACTCTTTTGACTAACATTAATATTTCATCCGGTATGACTGTGACTCAGCCTGTTACACAATGCCTTCGGCTGTAACTCTGACGTGCTTCAGTGCCAGGAAGCGGTGAAGCTTGTGGGTAAAGTCGATAGGCTGCTCATGGGTCTGCATGTACTCTTGTGTCATGGTTGATCCGAGGAATGATATAAGCTCACAGCCGTCTTCAAAGCAATCCAACTTCTTTTTGTACTTCTTGCGAATGTAGTCAGAGTTCCTGGGATTGAAGGCTAGACGACAATGACAAGATTTTGAAAGTGATGTGCATTTGGAATAGGCATGAATCCAGACTTGGGAAACACACGTAATCGTGGAACCTCCACGCCTCCCATAATACCAAATCAATCTGCATACCTTTCAGGTGATAAGCCACATAGAGCAGAGCTGATCTTTTGGCACTCAGATAAGGATACTTTGGTTTAAAACATCCAACAGCAGTCATTGCTGTTATTATTGCAGTAGCAACACCCTGTTAATATAGCAAAAATAACATTAAAAAAAGAATAGTATAAAAGAAGTGCATTTCTAGTTTTAGCCAAACACAGAGTGCTCAAACAGGCAATCTAACAAAGTTATTACCTTTGGAATCTAATGATCAGAAGATTTTTAAAAAGCATAAAATGGGGTTGTCATATAATCCTTTGGCTTTATGCATTATGTAGCTCTCAGGCTTCAGGGTAACTTCTCTTCCTATATTAATATTTGTACTATAGGTAAACAGTTTTCTAACATAATGTAATAAACAGATAAATCAATTTGAAGTTTTTGTGACTCTGTAGATAAGGACAGTATATAAAACTAGCTATAAATACAATAAGTGAGCTAACATTGGCTTATTACATTGACCTTGCTTAGCATGATAGCTTTCAGTGAGCAGGACTTTACCTGTTCCAAGTAACCCAGCATTGGGAGGGAGGTGAGAGTTATTGGTGCCTCAATGGGTGGAAGTTTGTGTGGAAGCTTCTGGTCCCAGTAGGTCTCAGGTGATCTGTTGAGAAGGTTTGTCGTGGTTGGCATAGGGTCAGACAGACTCTTCCCTATGTCGAGTATGTGTACCACAAGGCCAAAATGCTGTATCTTTACCTTAAAAATTTCTGTAATTTTTCCTCATCTGCAAAAATATAGATCCTTTCCCTATATTCAGCAGCATAGTCTGGGTGTCCTCGTACTAGTGCCTCGTACCTGGTAAAAAATCGCAGATAGAAGGATAGATAGTTGAATCTGTTAAGTTTACATGATCAGAAGAATAATTATTAAAACAGATTAAGTTATTGTAACAGATCCTGATACTTAGTTGGTTAGGTTGTTGCTTTTTCCCCCTGCAAACAAGTATTTTCAACCACCCACTTTCAGATGAGTGTTGTGATAAGACTTAATCAGTCAATCATGGTGCAATAAGTAGCACTGCAGCCACACATGTGCAGGGTTGCGGGTTCGAATGCCATCTTTGCTCTATGTGTGTTGGAGATTGCGTGTTCTACTTTGGATGCTCTGGATTCTTCCTGCAGTTTAATTTTGACCAGGGGTTACCCCTTCCTCGTGCCTTTTGCTGTTAGGATAAGCTCTCTGCACTAGATAAGTGGCTGAAATATGGATGGATGAGATCAATCATTCCTACAGTCATATGACAGTATGCTACAAATGCGACAAATCTGTACAAAGGAAATTTACTGATGCAGTTCATGTTAACGGAGATTTCAGATGAGAAAAAGAGCCTTCCACTTGAATACAAAAATTCACTCTTTGGGATCAACCATTTAATGTCACTCTCAGCTGTTTCTTGCTCATTAAAATCATTAGTGGTCGCAGAATCTTCTGAAGTGCGCCCCTTGTGGTATATACCTCTGCTGCCCATCCAAGTAGGTGACAGGGCAGTAGCCCTTCATTTCTGCCTGTTGGGGGAATCTGGCTTTAAGTTGCAGTGCTGTCAGTCGCTTCGGCAGCAGGTGAGTGGGAGGAATCTCTCGAGGGCATCCTGGAGTCACGTATCGCTCTGGTGTCTCAAGGAATTTCTTTTGCAAGTAAAAAACAAGTTGAAATTCAGTAGAGTTGCTGCCATCATGACAACACAAGTAAGGTAAACAGGAAAACAATGTATAAAACTAGCTTTGCTATGTTTGAATTCATTGAATTCATGAAGTTACATAACAGGTGTCATACAGCACTGTGCAAAAGTTTTTGGCAGTCAAAGAAAATGATGCCACAGAGCAAAGATACGACTTTTTGAGGCACGTTGAAAATATGTCCCCTGAGGAGGGAGAAAAAGTTTTTATGATGTCTTTTTATGACATTTTGTCCAAATATTTGGACAGTACACTAATGACAGCGATATGAACTTAATGCCACAGCAGGCAACCACCTACGTACTGCAAACTGGCGTTGACGACTTTGGAATTTAAGGGAAAATAATCACATGTCAATTTGTTTTGCACTTCCACAGACAAAAAAATCTCCTGGCCTAACGTTCAGAAATTTAAATGCATATCTACGTCCAAGAGGGATCATAGTGAGACGTCCAAGCACTGGACCTGATTTACACATCGTGCAGACATACAGATATGGTCCTGGACTGATCAACACAATATAGAAATAATCTACACGTCTGGGATGTTTAGATCATCTTCCTGTTTGTATGTCTGTCAAAGCCTTTCAAAGCCTCTCCTAAAGTCGCTGGTGATTTTACAGCCTCCACCCTTGTATTTTTTTTTTTACTCTAGCACTAGTGCCTCATATGGCCAATCAGTACCTCATAGATTTTTTCAACTAAGTAATTAACTGAGCTGAAGGTGAAATTTAACAAATATATGGAATGGCTGGGTGCCCCTGAGGAGAGGTTCATCTAGCCATCCAGCAAGATATCAGTCACTTTTTGAAGAACAGAAGTAATTCTTGTCCGGTTTTATTGCATTCCTCTTAAACTGCACACTGCATGTTCTAATGTTTAATTGTGTTTTTTTCCTGAGAAAATATATACCTACTACCCAGGTAAACAGCTTTAAATATTTTATTTTACTTCTAAGACCTTTGGACAATACTGCATTTGTTTCTTTTTACATATCTATTGCTGGCCCAACTTATATGATTGAAGGATGTGACTTTATGGATGTAGGGTGCACCTCCAGGAAATCCTTGGAGGCCATTTTGTAGTAGCGCCCCTGGAACTCAGCCACCAGCTCCAGGGAGGCTAAGTGGGAGCAGTCTACCAGCTCGGCGTGGAGGGCCAGGCTGACCGGGCAGTACTGGCCGAACCCCCCTAGCCTGGCCTGCAGCTCTGTGGGGGTTACGAGGAGCCGGTCGATGCAGGCTGCCCGGCCTAGGAAGAAAAGAACAGCAGAGTACTGCCTGGTAAAGCTGCTGCAAGGACACACCAAACCTAACCTCTCCCAAGGAGCAATCGATGGAGAGCAGCACCAAATCATTACTACTGTGTCATAATCACGCTGTTTACCTAGTGTCATTAAGCAGAGGAACCTGCAAAACTTACAAATAGCACATTGCAAACATTCATGCTGTCATGGAGTCGACCAGGAATAAGTGCAACGAGGATGAGCTTTAATGAATGCCCAGGTAGAAGTGTAAGCAGTATTGGAGCAGGAGCTACACAATGATTTTCTCCACGGCGATGAAAGTTAAATACGAATGATTAGGTTCAGAAGCAGAGACCATAAACCCTCAGACCCAGTGCGTTCAGCCTCTTACTGAATGATGATGCTCTGTCTGGGCCACATGCAGCACATGTAGCGTTGATGCTCAGTAGTGTTCAGTTATGTTCAGTTATGACTTGTACTTTACCTGTCCAGTTTTGTGTTTTGTGTCCATTTTTTAAGCTACCTGCTCATTGTTTTTTGACTGCAAGTCTTTCAGAACAAGGTGTCTGTCCTCAAACTACTTATCCTAGTCATGGTCTCTCAGTCGCCTGGAGTCAGTACCGAGTCCCAGAACAAAATCATTAAAAGTGCATCTGACATGAGTGAGGGGGCACAATCCGTGCAAAGGTGTAGAAGTCATGGACTGAATGATTTCCACTTCTGCCTAGAGCCTATCCCAAGAAGCACAGACCACAAGGTTGGGCTACACCTATTCTCATACATACAGTCATACACAATCTTACACTGCGCCGGGGAAAATTAATTAAATTTATTTTAAAATGGTGCCTTTCAAAATAGTTTCCTCAAGATGCTTTACGTGGGTGTGTTGTAATACATTCCTACATCATTTGAACAAGTAAAGAAATGAAAGAAAGAACAGAAAAGAGGAACCAAAAACTCCCGAACAGGAAGAATTAAAATAAAACCTCTGGGGGTCCAAAGTCACCTGGCTGCCCCCCCACCCCCCCGGGGCATGCCAACATTATGGACAAAGAAGGAGTGGGCTCGCTTGCTAAAAGCAAGGTGTAAAAATCAGCCTAATAGCATATCGCCGCCATGCTGCCCTAAAAAATAAACTTAATAATGCAAAAAATAAGAATAATGAAAAAGTAGTTACTGATTGCATCGTACTAGTGAAAAACCGCACAAAAACACAGGACTGTAAGCTGACACACTAAGGAGTCAAACCCAGATGTAGGTCTTCACCTGCTGCTGCTAATTTGGCCGAATGAGTGAAGCGCGACTCACCTTGCCGCTTCCTCTCCAGGTAGCCCTGGATGTGCCTCACGCTCGCTTGCGCCTCCTCCAGGACTTTGCACCACACCCACCACTTGCTCTTGTGCCCGTCCACGAGCACCCAGTTCTGGTGCTGCTCCTGGTAGTGCTGTCTGACTGGCTCCACCTCTCGCCCGTAGCATGAGCTGCGGACAGCGAGGGCCTGGGGGCTGTCGTGCATCACGTAGGGCCTGCAGAGGGGAAACAGGGAGGACTGACGAGGCCAGTCAGAGCATTTTTCCCTCCACAAAGACTGTTCTACACTACTATACGGGGGAAGATACAACTAGGAAAGCAATTTAAGTTTAGCAGTTTGAAATCGATAGCATAATGCTTTTAGGAAAAGAATACATTTCTAGTAAAAAACATACTTCACTAAAATGCTGACATGGGGAATTGGAGCAGTACTGAGGGGGTACCACGGCATGGACGCTCCATCACCTTGGTGCTTTCATCTGGTCCACTAGGCCCCTCCGCAGAGACTCTTGGGTGTCCACCTGCAGCTCAGCCACCCTGTATGGGACGATGCCTCTGCTCTCCATGAGGTCGACCTGTCCCTTTGTCACGGGGAAGCCATCGAGGATAAACCTGTGGATGGGTTAGGCCTCACCTGAATGCTGTGAGACCATCAAGCCTCCAATAATGGTGTGGCACCTGTAGGTGCTATGATCTAGTATCAAATCATCATTACGACATCACCCAATAAAGCATCTCTATAAACTGTGGGGTTTTTGAGATATGTGCGAGTTGGGATGATGTTTGAGGAATGGATAACGTCTACCTGTCCTTTAACCGGTGTGATGGGTACAACTTACAAAGTGATCTGGATCAAGCACCAATACTCCCAACCTCACAAACTGGTGCCACATCCTACAGCAGGCCTTGCCCATCCCTGTCCCCACCCCATCCGTTTGTCCTTTCATTTCAATCCCCGTAAAAAGGGGAATTTTCACTTTGTCTATCTGTATTGTTTGCTGTCAGTCTGGTTCCCAACACACCCTGTTCTCTCTCTTGTTTTTGCCACATAAAGATCCAGTTTCCAGCCCAGCCCTGTATTGCATTGTCCTATATGGCTTTCTAACCAGCAACATTTTCTCATTGATGATATTTGCACACACAATACATATAGAGTATATACACGTAAACACAAAAACAATGTCTATTAGGGCTGGGAGAATGAAATGGAAAAACATGTGTTTTACCTCCATCCAGAGGACAAAGTGGGCAGTGTTCAATAGCACATAAATGCTTCACAATGACACCCCACACAATAAAAATACCTGTTAAACCATGCTATTTAAATAAATCAAGTGTGAGACTGCAAGCTATATAAGAAACGTGGAGTGTTGTTCAACTCAAATAATGAATGAATCCATTAATTAACCAGGTTGTAATGCGTGCGTGAAAAGCAGGTAGCAGAGGGTCAGGTACCCCCTGGTGCTGCAGACGAGGTTCATGAGGGCCACCTCTAGGCACTGGACGGCCAGTTTGTCAGGCACGGCAAGGCCCTGGTGCAGGTACGATAGCATGTGGGCAGCAAGCTCAGTCTGCCGTCGATTGGTCAGCACGGATCTCATGGCATCTCCGATAGACAGCCGCTGGATGCCAAACTCACTGGCAAACTTCCTGGCCACTATAAAAAAACACAAGTTTTATACTTAGCATAAGACTAGCTGATTACTCCAGTGCAGTGTAACAGTTACACCAATGAGTGTTAAAAGCCTTTTCTGATCTTGACTTAATGAAATGAGAAATTCACCTGTGGATTTTCCTGATTTTGGGGGGCCAGTGATGGCCATTTTGATTGGCAGAGGTGGCCTGGGTTTGGGTTGCCTCAAGTATTTAATGGGGTTGAACATAAATTTTCTGCGAGTCTCTTTGGAAGCAAAGAAATAAATGAACTGGTGGAAGAGCACAGGAAAGCTAGGGTCCAAGGGTCCCCGCGCAGGCTGGATCAGGTCGCCTTCACTCAACTGCCAGATGAGAGAGACCTCTGTATGTTACAGGCCACACAGGAAATGAGGGACACTTCAGCTCAACTTCACAAGAGTCAAACTTGAAGATGTGGATTTAACACCGTGGTTCAGATATCAGCTTTAATCTGCTTTCATAAGTAGAATCTTGTTTTATAGGCCACAAAGTGACAAGAATCATTATGGTCAACAGTGTAATCCTTAAATGGGTTTCTGAGAGTTTTACTTACACAAAAATGTTCTGTGAGCAGAATGAAAAATGATTGGTTCAGAAAGATAACCAATGAGATTGTAGATTAGGTAAGTCCAAGCAAATAGAGGAGGCAGGACCAAGACATCTGATTGGTTAGTCCCACTTTCTCTGGTTGCTTGGATCCACTTCACCTACAATCTGATTGGTTACCTCTCAGAACCAATCATTTTTCATTCTGCCCTCAGAACATTTTCATGCACATAAAACTCCCATGGTCATGTGGGTAAGAGGACAGGACATGACAGGACAAACATGGTAAAGCTCACCTTGACAGGGTCCCAATACCCAAAGCCGCTGTAGAACTTGTAAGACAAACGAAGCATCCTGTGAGCGAGCGAGCAGCTCAGTGGCTGACACATCTCAAACAACGTCTCGCGCTTCTCCACCAGCGCCCCCAGCTTGTCATGAAGCTGACGGCGCACGATCTGGGGTGTCCTGCCGGCCCTGATCGTAATCTCTGGGATCTGGACATCTGTCAAAGCTTCCTGGAAATGCCAGGAATGCTACATCATACTTAAGGAAACGGACTCTGCTTTCATAACGATCTTAAAGCTAAGACTCAGACAGCCAGACTGGTTGGTTGAAACAAAATCCTGGTCTGGATTTTTACTTCATGGATCTGAAATATCCACTTCTGCACCCACTCAAGTATACATAACCCTGAAAGAATGAGACTATAGGGCCACCTACTCCCAAAAAAATAAAGATCCATTTTTAATAATAAAATTATGTAAACTCAAGGGTTGTACTGAAGATAAAAGTATCCCACTACCATGATCTTCTGAAGGTTGGTGTGATCTGTCTCAAAGCAGTCTCCTATCTCCATCTCCAGGCGTTCCTTGGCGCTGACCTCTGTCTCTTCCTCCTCATCCTCACCCTCTTCTTCAGGAGGGAACTCATCAAGCAGCATGGCCTCCACCCTGCTCTCCAACTCCTCATCACCCTCCACCTCTTCCAGGTCCTCGTCGCTGTGGTTTTCATCATCCATCTGGGTACCGCAGATTGAAACCTTGTTTTCCCACCCCAGTGACTGCATCCCAAGCAATATATTTTGCAAATTATAATATCTAAGAAAACTATGCATCTAGTTATAACTGTACCTTGGCTGCCAGCTGTCCTGCCGCACGTTCTGCTATAATCTCTGTGCGTCTTCTCGCCATGGCCTCTTCCTGTGTCAAGATGATTGGTTGGTGTCATTGGCAGCAGGCCCACACACCTTTGCCTTCAGATGAGCTTCCTGATGATAAACCGGCACCAGTCTCACCCGAGCCCTGAGCCTCAGCTCTGTGGCCTTCCTTTGCTGCTCCAGTTTCCTCATCCTCCTTTCCCTCCACCTGTCCAGCTTCTGGGGCAGAAGTCGACGCAGTACGTCAGCCGTCTCTACCTCCATGACTACCGTGGCATCTGGGAGCAGACAGCGGTCCATGAGATACTGCACATCTTCGAGGCTTTGGGGAAAGCCCTCCAGAATGAAACCCGTCGACCTGTTGGGGGAGGAGCCCATCTGTTAGGGTAAGTGTGTGTGTGTCTGTGTTTTAGAATTTGGGGTGGGAAGAGACATTTTTAGCTACTGTAGATTCTAATGCACAATCACGGGGCAGCCGGAACAGAACTTTGTGGAAAATCTAGAAGAGTTTTTCACTTCAGGGTCTCACAAAGTCCAAGAGGGAGTTACTTGTATGGTTCCTGCTCCCACCACTGAGGGAGAATCGTGTCCAGTATCTCTGCAGATAAGGGTACGTTGTCAGACAAGCAGCATCTGATGGCTTCCTCTTCTTCGGTGAGCACAACCTGCCAGCAAACAGAGAGAAAACCTTCACATCATCACCAAGGTGAAATGGCCAAGCTCGCAATGCTTATAAAGTGCTTATACATTCTCAAAGCTTCATATCCATCACGTGCAGATCATATACAGCTCTGCAAAAAACTTAAAAAAAAAAAAAAAAATCTGCATTTTAAAATCCTGGTTTAATCCTGGTTCTGCTGACAGGAGTCTACGCTGCGAGGTAGGCTGCTTCCAGGTTCAAAGTTTCTAAGACAGCAGTATGCCAAAACAAGGTGAAGCAGGAGGCACTGGGAACGACCAGAAACCAGGTAGAAGGCAGAAGCAACTTTCTAATGTGAGAGATGTCCGTCAACTTAACTGGCCAAGCCTCATAGATTGGCGGATGACCTCAAGTGACCTTCAAAAAGAATGGCAAACAGTAAGTGGTGTGAAGTGCACTGCTAGGACAGTTCATAACAGGCTCCTAGAAGCAGGACTGAAGACCCATAAAGCAAAGAAGAAGCCCTTCAATAATGAGAAGCAGGGAAGAGCCAGGCTGGAGTCTGCAAAAAAATGTATATTTTACACAGGCATACCCATAAACTGAGAAGTGAGTTAAACTGAAAATTTTGCTGTGCTTATTTTTTCCAGAGCTGTATTTATATATGAATTATATTAATGATCTTTTATATTAATGACCTGCGCATGGTTCTTGCTGTTCTCCACTTGACCGTGGAACTCCCCGGTTCCTTGCGCAGCCTCCAATTCGAGATCCGTCACCCATTCGTCTGTTGGCTCCATCTCATCAGCATAGGGGACCTTCTCCCCGGTCTTGCCTACAATCAGCTCCTGGAGTCGTTCACGGAATTGAATGTGGAAGATACTGAGGCGCTTGGCTAGCCACTTGGTCTGGCTTGTTTTGCCGGAGCCACGGACGCCAAGCAGGAATATCCTAAATGCCGGGGCCTGAGAAACATGACATCACTACTAAGAGACAATAATTCACACAGCAACAGAGGTGAAAAGTTCAAGTCCAGAAAGTACTAATCCAGACCATGCTTTAGCTTCAACCAACCAGTTGCATACTACTGTATGTGACTGTGACTCTTTATACTCAGTTGGTGGGTTGAAACAAAACCTTGGTCTGGATTTGTATTTTCTGGACTTGAATTTTTTACCTGTGCACAGCAACATGCAAAGAGAAAAAGCTGACGTTTTTACCTGCAAACGATGGTGTTGGGAGACATACAGTTCAGGACTTTGCAGAAACTTGTCTTTTGCAACTGTGCTGGAAAAGTAATAGGTCTTCTCCCTGTACTTCACAGCATAATCATCAGCACATGGGAAGAGGGTGCCTCTCTCTTTAAGGACAACTGGACAGAAGTGCAAGGTGTCTCCCATAATCCTCTTGGGGGAAGAGGTACCCTCCTTACCACAGCAGAATGGGAAGAGATGTGGCAATAAAAAGGTCTAAGTACCAGGATGAAACCTGGCTTAAAGTCGCCGCGGAAGGATTCTGTCTTAGAGAATGCCTAAATGTAAAAATCATCTGTAATGTTCTGTGTTGTTTGCTGGTCTGATTATATGATAAACCCTATGAAGTTTCAACTGAAAGACTATTACAGTAGGACACGAAAACCGGAAAACAATGTGCGTTTAATGGTCCGAGGTCAGCTGTTCTCACATCCGTCTCTGACTCCCCCTCCACGACATCCACGTTCCTCGCGTCTGCCATGGCCTGGGCATCCTCTTCCTCCTCCTCCAGGTCCACACTCGTCACCTCCCAGGCCACGTACTGGAACGGCCCTAAACACACAAAAGTCGCAATGCGAGAGCTGAGGTTGCTCACGGATGTCGGGGCCGAATCGAAGGATCAGAAGCATCTTCGACTACCACAGGCACACGGGCAAACAGACAAAGACACAGAGTGCGTACTCACTCTCCATAACAGCCACCGCCTCCCTCAGCGAGTCCTCCGGGGTCTTCTCACGGATGTCCAGAACAGCACAGCTCCCCATGACCGACGGCTCCATTGCTGCCCATTCCAGCATGAACTGCTTCACCCCCACTCTGAAATTGTCCATCTCGGGGCTGTCTGGGTAACCGTTCTCCCATACCTGTGGCAGCTTGAGCTCTAAGAGGAAACGACAGGTCAACAAACCGCATGTTTCCATTTAAAATACACATGAGTGCATTAGAATATCCTCTGCGAGGTTAAAAAGTAATTGCGTGATGAGCATTCCAATTTCTCTCTAAAGAAAACCTTAATGAAAAAGCAGTTTACATCAGACCCTCTATTTATTGACAGTAATCTGCTGAAATAACACATTATTATTGTACTGAAATCATTTAAAGTACTGACACAATAATATAACAGAACCATACTGCTGGGTCCTGACCCACACCTTGAGACTCCTCAGGAACCGACTCCAACCCCGAGTGACTGTCTGTGAGCTGCAGCTCCTCCTCTGACCCGTCTCTGCGCTGCCTGCGGAAGCGGAACAGAGTCGCATATGTGAAACCTCCATTACGCCTTTTACAAAGACACGTAACAGCCATTAAGCTGGTACTAGGCTGTGTAGAGGAGGTCATTTCTACTCATATTTCTGTTAAATGCACCAAGACACTTGATAGACAAAAGCACGTAAGGCTATTGAAAGTAATAGTCGAGTTCGATTCCATCTGGTGCATGACTTCACATGACTTCACATGACTTCACATGACTTCACATGACCTCACGTGACTTCACATGACTTCGCATGACCTCACATGACTTCACATGACTTCACATGACTTCACATGACCTCACGTGACCACAACACGCACATTGTTTCCCGGGCTTCCTGCTCCTCAAGTCTCTGCTTCTCCTCCATCCTCCTCAGGATCGCGGCGTCGACCTCATCCCTGTGAGCCTCGTAGATCCTCCGCAGGATTGTTCCAGCTTCAAACAGTCAACACCGGCCTGTTACAACCCCATACGGGTCTGACAGGACCGTACAGGAGTCACACAGAGCCTCGGTTCTCCTCTCTCTCCGAGCTTCCACTGAATACACCTCAGGGCTTCATCTCTAGCTTTTCTATCACCTGCATGTTTTATAAAATTTGAGCGTCATCACTGCATGCTTTTCCTCCGGCTCCCTGATGGTGAAATGAGCTGCCCAACCACATCCAGTCATCAGATACCTTCTCCACCTTCAAGAAACACCGCAAGACCCAGCTGTTACAGAAATTCCTCTACTATCCTGATGCCCCTTTATGTTCTTTAAATGCTCTTACGTTACACTCCTGGCCCTTGGCGGCCTTATCAAATCTTGCTTTGTTAGAAACTGCCGTGTAGCTCCTGCTCCAGTACTGCTTACACTTGCACGTGGATGTTCACCCGCAAGCTCAGCCTAGCCACACTTACGCTGGTTGACTTCTTGACAGCATGAATGTTCGTAATGTGATATTTGCTTTGCCTGTATTCCACTTTGGACTAAAGCATCTGCCAAATATGTTAAACGAAATGTAATGTCACCAATATATCACCATATATTGCTACAGCAGGTAGGACATTGTGTGTCTCCTTTCACATGTGAGCAATTCACTTATTCCCAGCCCCTTCCTCACACTGTTGACTATAGCAGTCTTGGCTTCAGCTGTTGGCTGGAGCATTCTGTGGCCTAAGGTGCCCCTACCATCCTCTGAACCGTCTCTGAGGCAGATAATCGTATCAGGTCTGATGTCCAGGTCCTGCAATGCCGCCAGCTGGTTCTGGTTCCTTGGATAGCTATCCAGCACCCATCCTTTTTTAATCTGCCCTTCTGGATTAGTGGACTGGATCTGGGACAAAATAATAATAATAAAAATAATCACCAGGTGGCATGTCTTAAGATGTCCCGGCTGTGCTGCCTTGGCAAACGTCCTGTGATGTTTTTCAGAAGTGTCATGCTACCTTACAGTACATATGCCAGAATAAGCAGTTGAGGTACTCAGAGGACCACTGAGGGAGCTTAACTCTGTCAGAGGCAATTCTAGGGACTCTGGGGGCCTTAGGCAAAAGACTCCATAGGGCCCCCCCAACTCCCCCTCCCCCACCATGGTAAAATTTATTACCTTTATTTTACTGTGAAGTGTAAATTAATATCAACAACAATAATTTAATAAGCACAAGACTTTTGTGAAAAACAGTATACACAGATAAAACAGATTTGTCGTAATGTGCTATGTAATCGGCCGCCCTCGGGGAGCCCCTCCCAGGTCAGGGCCCCAGGCCGTTGCCTGCCCCGCCTGTCCTGTCACTGTGCCTCTGATCTCTGTTTAAGCTGAGTCTTTATATTGCCGATACCCCATGCAGTTGATGTTTGTGAGTCAGTCTCCAGTCAAAAAGTGTAACTGCTAGCCCACTCCTCCACCCATCCTCACCGAAGGACCTTCTCGTAGGGAAGGACACCCTGGCTCGCTTACCTCTTTAATGTGCTCCGTCAGTATCTCCCCGTAGACGTCCAAGCGAGGAGAGCTAGCGTCCCGCTCTGCCTCCTTCAGAGCCTCCGTCACCAAGGCCTCCACCTCCGGGTGTTGCTCCGTCACTTCCACCCCTGCCAGTGGAGACCTTCCGGATTACTTGCTCCACACGGACCACCACGTGCTACCATCTCCAGCCAAGCGGTACCACGAATTGGCATCCCGTCGGGTATCGGTTCTTTCATTCAAAGCGACTCAGCCAAATGAGAAATTCACGCATTTATACAGCAGGATAATTTGGCAGAGAGCTTCAGGATTAATTACAGTTAATCACATTGCATACAAGCCATTATGACAGCTGTGCACCTCCTGCTTCTACATCAAATTAGAAAATTTGATCACTGAGAACTTAGATGTTACAAATGGTACACACTGAAATTATGGCAGAATGCAAATAATATGGCTGCAATGAAGACATGAGCGTGTAAATACAGACCGAAGCTACTGCAGCCGGTCAGTCATTCGACCGCAGGACCTAAATCTGCATTTACGAATTCTCCCCATTGCTGTCACTGCAGTCAAATCAGAACCTACCACAGCTTTCCATCGTTTCAGTAAGATCAGCCTCGTTCTCACCCAACTCATCCTCTTCCCCTGTCTTCCATCTCGCTTTATCTGCAGTAAACAAGCCTGTGAAATTGCACTGTTTTGTTTCTACACACGTTCAAGGTAGAGTGGGATTCTGCTTACCCGCCACGTGGGTGATTTCGGTCTTCAGTCTGGCCTTCACTCTCTCGATGGCGATGGGCGTGGCCTCTGCCCGCACCTTCTCCAGCATGGTGTCCCGCGCCCGGTTGAGCGTGGGCCTCACTAGAGCTTCCACATCCACCACCGCGGCACCATAGTGGCTGCCTATCAGGCGGCAGAGTGTGCTTTTCCCCACCGATGGGGGTCCTATCACCGCCACCTTGCAGGGCGGCCGTGGCATCGGCGGGAGGAGGTAGGGCCGGGGGTTCACCAGAAACTTCTGCAGAGCCTCAGATGATGACAGTACATACATCTTATCCAGGAACCTGGGGGAGACAGACAGGGCAGGTCCTGCGTTACTACAGTACAGCAGTGTTGGGCATTTCAGGTCCAGAAGCTACAAATCCAGTCCAAAATTTTGTTTCTACTAACCAGTTGAGCATAAAGAGTCGCAGTTACAGAGTACTTCACTGGTTTGGTAGAAACAAAATCCTGATCTGGATTTGTAGCTTCTGGACCTGAAATGCCCAACACTGCAGTACAGTTTGGCAGGACATAATGTCAGGATCAGTCCCTGCCCCCTCATTTCCCTGCCTGGCCAGTAGGTGTCGCTGGTCACCCCTATCCTATTGTTTAAGTCTTTCACCTGAGTCTTGTTAGTCCTACCCCTAGGGCAAGCCCTTGGCAAGACTGGTCTTGCTAACTTCCCTTCCAAGAATGAACTTGAGGCGGAATGAATCAAGCGATTGGTCTCCTTTGGCGAGGATGCAACCGATATACTGTATCCTTGATATCTGGGGCGGAGCAAGACCAACATCCGGGGATTTTTGCCGTCCTCTGTACTTGTGTTCTTAGTATTGGAACTGGTCTTCAGCAATGGAAGATGATGTAAAGCGGATTCACGAGAACACAAGTATGGTCACGTACTTATATTGAGATTCACCCGTAGTATTTGAGCACTTAGTATTTATTAATGTCCCTCAACTATGTTTTGTTGTTCCCAGTCCCAGCATTTGGTTGATTAGTTATAGCCTTTGGTATGTGCATTTAAGTGCCTATCCTTACTGTTCCCCAGTCAGTCTTTGTGTTTGCTACTGTTTAGATGCATGTGTTGCTTTGTGATCTGCTCTCTGTTCTGCTATGTTTGTTCCTGTGCTGCTCCCTGCTTTAGTTCCTGTGTTCTTCTCGCCTTTGTTAGATCCCACGTGATTCCTCTTGTTTCTTGCTTTTTTTGCATTCAGTAAAGCTCCTTGTGTCTTGTGAGCCGCACCGCGGATCATCCCGCCTTTATTGCCATGACCCGCCATAACATGCAAACACATTACATTTCCCAGGATTTCCACTTTTCTTCTGTATTCTACGGTTCTCCAATTTAAAACCGAAAGCATTTACAACAAACTGTTACCAACAGGTTTCTTTTTAAGCCTCTGTAATGGGGCACACAATCGATTGACAGACAGCAACCCCGCAGAAGTCATAAGTTCGGCAGCGACCATCGCCTCACCCGACGGCGAACTTGGGATTTCCCTGGAGGATTGTGCCCTCCCTGAGGGCCACGGGACAGAAGCATCCCCAGCGGCTCCGCCTCCACCGGAGCCCCGAGGCCACGGGTTTGCAGGCTGACAGATCCCTCAGCAGCTTGTCCTATGGGAGACATGATTCCGGGGCTGTGTTTATACCGCACTCCCTCAATCACCGCTACACTGTCAAACACCACCTATTTGACTATTAACATATGCCAGCGGGCATGCTAAAAGTTCACCTTTAAGATTTACTTAGATTTCAAGAATTTCAGAGGATGCGTTATGTATCATGGACACAGTATACAGTCCCAGGCTTTGACAACTGCAGGACACGCTGAGATTAACTCTAACTGTAATCTTAGGCCTGTCACTTTTTGTGCACCAGTCAATCCTGAAATTAAACAGGGAATTTAATCCCAGATCAAATGTACAATGAATATTGTCCTTTGTGACGGCAATGCCACACAATGTATATACAGTATAACTGCGTGAGAATTAATCCTGAAGAGAAAAGTGTCTGGATCCTGCTGGACTGTCATCCTCCCGTTGGTTAATAATATGCTCAGCACATTTTAAGTGCATTATTCTTTCTTTGTTGCCTTAAACAGCTGGATACTCTATGGAGGTAGTGAAGGATAAATGGAGAACAGCACTGATTTGGATCCAACAACGCACTGGTTTCCAGTTCTGTCCCTTCAGCTCTTCTCTCTCTGCAGCCCCTGTTCCATCACCATTCACCCACAGGCTCTGGCTCTCGGGAAAGGTCGCATCTGACGGTGGCTCACGGTGTCCACGCTGGTCTGCGGCATCTCCTCCTCCTCCTCTCCCTCCTGCAGGAGCTGCACGGCTGCGGGTGCTCGCCTGGCCGCCATCGACTCCAGGCGTGACATCGCCGACTGCGCATGTGCAAGCCGTCGTAGAAAGCATCAGTGCTTGTTCCCACATTTCTTTTCATTTTAAGGTGCGGATCAAGTACTATGCGATAAAATGGAGACTGCCCCCCCCAGGAGTGACCCACAATTCACCAGAAATAAGTCCTCTGAACTGTCGTTACCATCGAGCTCAAACAGGAAGAGGGGATCATGGCTGACCATGTAATCCTGGAAAAAAGTTTACAATACTTTTTAATCTGAGATGCATTCAGGGATACGGGAAAAATTTAATTTCATAACAGATAAGCCCAAAATTTTTGTAATAAATGGCCCATTAATATAATTGACAGAGTTACTGTATGCGGTTCTCCTAAAAAGCAAGACATACGTTTATGGAATTAAATAATTACTTTTTACATTTCTAAACTCACTTCTAAAGGTCTTAGCACAGTGTCTTTGTATAGACGGATTTTTTTGTAAACATCTTCTGGGAAATCTTCCACCAGCTGAACGAGCTGTGTAATTACATCCTCTGGAAGGTCTTGTTTCTCCATCTGCAAACAAGAATTAAATCACAATCGAGAAACCTCTTCAAAGGGAACTTGCCTTAATTATAAAAAATTGCTACGTTTCAGAGTCTCAGATGCACAAAGAATATTATCACACAAACAAGTGCACACGCATATACACAGACATGCAGGTCACTACAGCACCTCTTCCCCATCCTTCTCTGCCAAATTGTCCTCCTCGTCCTCTTCTTCCCCCAGGTCCTCCATCTCATCCCTCTCTTGTCTCCTGCCCGTCTCCTTCTTGACCACATCCCACTGCTCCCTGGGATAGATGGCTCCAGTCTCTGGGTGCTGGCGCTGGCCACTGAGCCTCTGGATCAGGTCCCTGTCGGCACACTGGCACCAGGCCATCATGCTCTCTCACTGCAGTCTGTCCTCACGCTAACTGTAAAGCCTCCCTATGGAAGATCAACTGCAAATTCTCATTTATTTACGTCTGGCTGCCTTTCTCTGAAGTGTCTTGAATTCAGTGCCATCTACACAGATTAATATTTCTCTTCAAATTTCCCTTCTATGGATGCTAACCTCTGGTCGATGCTGCTATCTTACAGCTGTCACTACATGTTTTTTAGTCCTTTCAAATCATCCAATCTGAAAATTAACCTTAGTGCAGCAATGCATCAACACAAAGCTTCAAACAAGCATGCCTCTTACAACCCTGCTCCACTATTAATGTTGTATCTTGAGGTCGTTTGTGGTTATTGTCCTGTTGCACTGAAGTGATTACAGACCTGGACCTAAATGTAGCCAGAACAGTCCTGCAGTGTGTACTTAAATTCCCTTCATAAGAATGTTAAGCTACACAAATCATCCACCCAGGGCTCCAATCCATGTGCAGCATGGGGCACGAGACTGGGGTGCATCCTCTGACAAGGCACAGACACGCCTACTTTTACACACACAATGGGTAATTTAGAAACACTAAATTGGTGGATGGTTTTAGCCTGCAGAAAGGAACTGGAGCACCTGGAGGAAACCTAAGCGATGCAGAAGGGGCTGGGGTCTGTGGTCTTCTTAAGAGAGATCTGCTCTGAACTGCTAAGCATGCTGTCTCTGCCAGCATCACCTCCGAGTGGTTTGGATGGATGGATGGATGGATGGATGGATGGATGGATGGGGGATAGATGGACGGATGGATTAATGAAAATAAATGACAGACCATTTATATATAAATAAGAAAACACTCACCTTAATGTTTATGATAAAATCCGGTGGGAATTTAATATTTTTAATCATCTCTATCTGTTCTGGTATTTTCAGATAGTCTTCTGATATGGAGGGTAAGCAGCTCAGTACATAGCCTGTTAAAAAGATTCTCGGTGAGTTCAAACTTTTCTTTATCCGCTTTACACTTTAGCGATGTTCGGACAATTAGCCCAGTTTCAGTACTTTCGGAAAATTTGATGAGTTAATGTTGAACAAAAAAATCAGTGCCGAAAGGGAATTGCACTCCGCAGTGTAACTCAACATCTATCGCTATCATAATCTAATACACAGTCATAAGAACATCGCAACATGGCTATAATGAGTAAAGATAATATACACGAAATATGCAAAAACGTGTTGTAGTTCGATACCATGATGCTCCACCTCCGGCGACCTCAGCCTCTCCATAATCAGCTGAAAGACTGTTTCCTCAGGAATGAGGCCCCCGGTATTGAGAATGTCTCTAAGCTAAAGACACAATTAAGCAGTCAGAAATAAGCAAACGACGTTTAAAGTGGCAGCTCAGCAGGGTAGATTATAGATTAAAATTACCTTTAAACCTTGCTCGGTGAAATTGTTGATGTGATAAGTAAGCAGTTCCGTGTCTGTAAGATTAAAGAGACATTTAAGACATAACTATACGTATCACATATACCTATAATAAAACTATATGATTTAATGTATTTCAGTAGTCATGTAAGACCCGCTGGGTGGTAATTACCGTCAATTAGAACACAGTTCCAAACCTGGGCTATTTTTCTGGCAAGAGTAGACTTTCCTACTCCCTAAGAAAGAGGGTCGCAAGTCAGTTTTACAGACCTTGTGTATATTGTTTGCTTTCTAAGCAGAGAAGGAAATTATCGAACCGATTCTCACAAATAACTGGCAATAATGGCAGAAAAAAACTGCTGACAGGAGGTGATTTGTTCCATAATGGAAAGGTCACAGTAAAATGATTTGTGCTGTTAAACCGTTTTTGGAAAAAAAAAATCTGAAAAGAAGAATCTCAGGAAAGAGGTCAGCTATGCATGCCAGCTTACCGGGCTGCCTACAATGATGAAGCAGGCGGGTTTGGAGCGAAGCAGATCTCGCTCAGCCTCGTCCTCCATGAGGCTGTCAGTGAACGGGGCTGCATCTCGGCCATCCGCATGCACGGACGAACACATATTCTTCTATACATAGTTAAGAAATAATACAAATCTTTAATACTCAAATAAATTGATTATTCCATTCCGATTAACTTTAGTTATATTAGATAGATAGATAGCTAAGATAGATAGATAGATAGATATAGATTTTTTATTGAAATTATATATTGGCACACTAATAAACGAATTAATAACCAATACTTTTACTAACCTACTATAACCATTACAGTAACCAGCCATAGCTGTCTTTAGAATAACCAAACTTACGTCCATACCTATCAAACGGTTTTGGCTTTTAGATAATGTACCATTCCCATTAGTATTAACAGGTTATTAGTGAATTAGAAAAAATTAGTACTGCGCCATTTAGTTCAAGATGACTAGATAGACTTTACTTAAGCTAAACTAGAAAGATTTGACAAATGTAATCTAAACCGATTTTATTACCAACACGAAAAAGTAGTTTTATTTACCACGCGCTTATAAATTGACGATATGGTTTGCTTTCGCCTTTCCTTCTACTTTTGCTTCAGTTGTGTAGTTTAGTTACCATAGCAGCACTGCAGTGCTGTATACTGTCGGACTCACTTTAAGTATTTCCATATTTTACACTGAATCACATATATATTGTAATCTAATAATACAATGGACATTTACTCGATGTTTTTACGCTACAGTTTTGATTATGACAGAAATGATATAAGCTATATGTCAAACACATCAGCTATTTTAAATCGCTTTTTCCTTTAGTTAGGTCACTCGTTCTGTTTGACCTGTGAGACTCTCCGTCTCAACTGGACCCGCCCATGACTGTCACCTGATCGGAAGAAATACACACTGGTACAGTAATGTTTTGGCGGTGTGTTTTTAATAGTTATATCTGCACATTTATTTTACGTTGACTACGTTGTTCATTAATGCTCTTAATTGTGCGGTTGCACAAGTTCAGTTCAGGACGCGTGTCTTTTTCCTGATTCATAAAATAAACAATAGAATGCTTTTCTTGCAATGAAGTGGTAGCTAATTTTTAACACGGTTTGTGTTCCTCATCTGAAACACTGGCGTTATATTTATTTATGCAAATCCTTCATGCTGCTGACCTTCATTCAGAATTTTTATCACCACTTTCCCGTGATGTGAATGCTGTTTGTTTACACCGATAATTCTTCATCATGCCTCTGTCGGCAGCAGTCATCAGTGATGTGCAGAAGCTGGTTCTGTACGAAACTAGAGCAGTAAGTGAAATAAATTATTAAAAAAAAAAAAAAAACATTTACAGGAAGGGAACCGATGACTAGTTATTGTTTAAGGTTAGCTGCGTTGCCATTTACTGATATTCATTCAGTCGTGTATGTTTTTCATTGTAGGTTTTAAATGGTTTGGGTACAAGTCTAAGATAATAAGTCATTTAATCATTTCTGAATGCGATCGTTTTGAAAATTACTGCACCAGATTTACGACAAAATACTGTAGAGGTTTCATGTAATATATTTTAATTAGAAAATTTCCGTGAGCTGTTATATTTCTGACAAATTTGTCATACACAAAACTTGATGAGAACCATACACTTTAGATGTACGCTGCGTCGCTGTTAAATCCCTGACGCAGCCAAGCGTTCCCCTTTTGAAGCACCAGGGGGTAGTAAAGCACAAGCATTCACGTGAAATTTTATCGGTTTTGGTGCGATTCCTCATGTTACGTCCTCGGCTACGGATCATTGCGGTTACAGTGCAAGTTTGCAGTTGGGTCTCTAAAGTGTTACAGTACTGTAACCAACAGAAGTATCGTACGTCGTTTTAGCTGCTTAATTGAACTTTACAAAAGCTGTGCAAGACGCATTTCTTTATAAGATTGTGGAGTTGTGGTCCGATATGCCTCTGAAACCAAGTGCCTGTATCCCATGGATGGAAATTGTTTAGAAAATATTAAGCAGGGGATATTACGAATAATTAGATCTATACTACATTTATATCAGCTATATGTAAATTATACATTGTAACACTATATAACTGATGGTATAACAACCGTATATCAATTATTATAGTATTGTATATTGCATTATTTTTTTATGTAGCTTCAGCACTGTTTTTAAGCCGTTAGAGAAGCCTTCATATTTTAAAATCATTGTCAGGAAGCATGCTGGAAAATTAAGTAATTACAGTAATGCTGTACTTATGTACGTGCAGGCTTACAGACTGTGTAAATAGGTACGCTTTAAAGAAAATCTTTCTTTGTGATATACAGTATGATCTGTCATTTTGTTTTTCAGAGGTACTTTCTTGTCGGGAGTAATCAAGCGCAGACTAAGCACCGTGTTTTGAAAATTGACCGCACAGAACCTAAAGACTTGGTGATTATTGATGATAAGGTAGGTGCCCAGTGACCGGAATTCATTTGGCGAGTATGCTTATGTAATACACTACTAGCAGTAATATTACAATTACTGCACTGTATTTCACCTTTACACAAATAGGAAGCAGACAGCAGAGTTTATTACATTATAAGTGTGATTACCATTATAGGTGGAGGTGACAGACATTTCTCATTATTAATATTTTTGCTTTGATGCCGTGTGTGACCAGTCTCTCCGAATTCAGCTCTGGGTGCCCGCTTTGTGTTGTAGTTCTCCCAGACCTTAATGAACAGACTGTGCCAAATTTCCCCACAATGGTCATTTATTTGAAATGTAGGACATGTGGCTCCAGCAGGACAAATATGCCTTTATTTCACAGTTTTATGTAATTTTCACTCTGTACTGGCTGTTCATCCCACTTGTTGTACTTGTACGCAGCTTGTGTTGTACAGGTTCTGGTCATACTTTTGTACTATAAGGCTGTATTATGTGTTATTACATTTGTGGTTGTACTTTTGCATTATGGGCTGTACTGCTTATCCATCCATCCATCCATTCATCCATCCATCCATCCATCCACTAGCTGCTTCTCCTGGTCCGGTTTGCAGGGGGAGACTGGATCCTCTATACTGCTTGTGCTAGAGAGTTTTGTTCTGCCAAATAAATTACAAGCTTTTGGGAGTCAGTGCAGCTGTTCCACAGCATCGACTGAACACAACCTGAAGAGAGCGTTATTGACCGGGGGGTGTTTCATTAACATTCGTCTATTGGAAGCCAACTTTGCACCAATTAATGCGGCTAAGGCTAGAGGCTGGGTTATTAGGTTCTGATTTCAGGGTCAGTGAGGACATCTCCCTTCAACTGAAAAGGGTTTTCCACTCAATAAAATGAGCCTGTAAGCAGCATTCATGCCAGTCATAGCATTTAATATATTCATCCTTAAGGAAAATACAACAGTCTGGTCAGATTCAAATCAGAATTTTGTTACATGTGTAATTCCAGAAACATTATATGCTGAGGTTCTGCGATGACTTCATAAGTCCACTGATTGTGGTATTATTTTACATCTATCCGCGGAACATAACCAAAAAGTGTGCCAGATCTGGATAAAATCTATTGTTTTTAAAATACAGCATAGGGGAAATATTTTTTTATATATGCATATAAAAATTTGCTTAATATCTTCTGATCTATACTTCTGCAGTTCAATGGCCCCATCCATCTGAGTGTGAAGGTTTGAGTCTGTGCTGTTAACATAGGGTTGTTCACATTCTGCACCTGGTGATCTGTCCCTGGCGCTTTGAGGGGCCCGGTCAAGCTGATGAAACAGTCAGGCAGCGTTTCCTCTGTTTCCCCAGCATGTTTACAACCAGCAGGAACTACGCGAGCTGTTGGGCCGTCTGGAACTGGGGAACCGGACCAAAATTGGCCAGAAGGGGTCCTCTGGTCTGTCCCGGGCGGTGTCAGCCTGCGGCATCGTCGGTGAGGGTTAACTCCATCATCTATTCATCTTTTTACTCAACAGGCAATATACCCGATGGTCAATGTAACGATAAAATGTCATATTGTGCTTATGAACATTCACATCACCCTCAGTCTGAATATCGTGAGCATCGTGGTATAGCTGAAACATTTACTTTCTTGCATAATTAACAGCTATAATGCACTATTTCTACACAGATTTCATCAAGGTACGTTCCATGTTCCCTGGAACAAACAGCAAGACAGTCAGAGAAAAAAAACTTGGCAACGAAATGTACTGTTGGCATTTTCTAATGAGAATCCCTACAACAAAAAGTATATTTTCATATAATTTATTTATTAAAATTAGATTTCAGTTTACAATCTATTCAGTTTGTCACCATTTCTATTGTTCTGAATTTATTTAAGGGCAATTCGAAGGGCATTTTAAGCAAAAATGGAGCTTTGAGGCAAAGAAATAATTACTTAAATTATATTGTGATACTCATCAATAATGTCTGATATGAAAGACATTATCATGATAAAATATTTTGCCGTATCGCCCAGCCCCCCACCCAGTTGTTTTGCTTTAGGTACAGTATGATCTTGGTATTTCCCCAAGCTGTTTTATACATTTTTTAAGAGAATAATAATAATTTTCCCTCTTTGCATTTAACCCAGCTATTTGACTATTCTGAGCTTATATAATCCTGAGGGCTATGGTAACATAATCGGGGCTGCAGGATGTTCTCATCATGTATGACAATGTGGAGTTTTGGAGTTTTTTAGCCTGCAGGTTTTTGATCTTGGGCCAAGAAAGGTCTGAGTGTCTCACAGTTCTTAAATATTTGTTTCATTGCATTCCAGCCTCATCCTTTGTAGACCAAGGAAATCTAATTGCCCAGGATTGTCATAGATTGTTGACTGAGGTGGATGATTTACTTACACAAAATGTTCTGAGGGCAGAAGGAAAAATAATTGGTTCAGAGATCAAATTGTAGAGGAGGCAGGACCAAGACATCTGGTTGCTTGGACCCACCACCTCTACAATTTGATCTGATTAATTATCTCTCTGAATCAGTCATTTTTTCTTCTGCCCTCAGAACATTTTTGTGTAAGTCAAATTCCCAAGGCCGACTCAGGCCTGCAGTATTGTGAAGATACTGTCTTTCAGCCTCCTAGCTGATGTTGGTAATTCAAGGAGGTCCTGAGATCTACCTTGTGTGTTTCCCCCAAATTTCCCGTCCTGGGGTTTAGCTGTCGCCATGTGTCGTCCGAAGACGGCCGATCGCACGTCTGTGTCCCGTTTGCGGTTTCCACCGTCCTTCCTGCTAAGATGTCCTTCGTCCCACTGACCCAGCAGTAGCGAGCTACGTGTGCGGTGTTGGCTGATGGGTGTGGGGTAGTCGTTTCCTCTCCGGAATAAGCATAATTGTTGAAATTGCATTATGAAGTCAGTTTGTTACAAGCATTGTCTGTGACCTACATACAGTGACGTTTGTATGTAGGCCTGAAATGGCCTTGGGTCAGTCACGCATTTCTGGTTTGGTGTCACACCCTCTTGGTGATGATGTCAGTGTCATCATCATTTTATTCTGCTTTGGGCCAACCAATGGCAATACAGGTAGGAGGCGGAGCCTGTGTTAAGTTCACCTGGGTTCAGAGTCTGTTTGATCGGTGCTGGAAAGCATTACAGCCTTGTCCTGCATCCACGAGCAGCTGTGCTCTTTCTTGGTGGTTATGAAACTGGCCCAGCTATTGGTTGAAAACAGCGGGAGGCCGCCATCTTTCTGAGAAGGATTTAGTTGGGTGTTTAGAACTCATTCAGGCCTGCTAGTACTACCCAGCAAGAGAGCATCAGTCTGGCCTGGAAACAGATTTTTAACACGAGATGGGTAGTGCCATGATTTTATTGACATTTGTAGCTCTTATTGATCTTGCCAGGACCACTTTGTGTAACAGGGAAAACAATGAAAAAGGAGAATGGATATACCATTTTGGGATGAATATTAGACAACCCTGACTATAAGACAAGCCCCCCTCCCCCACTTACGGATGATGCGTAACCCTCACAATCAGTGACCTCACAAGCGAAACTGAACTGGGGTTATACCTGCCTTTTCTCCCCCCGAGTGGACAGCTGGGCCCTACTTACTGCTTTTGAGATAATAAGCCAAAATCACACCTTTTAATAAATAAATAATCTGTTGATCATTCTTTATGAGAATACACACCCACCACATTCTAGGTTTCCTTCATTTCTTGTTGCTTTATGTAATATCACATGTGGCACAGCAGGTGGCGCCGTGATCAAGAAACAGGACTCGTCTATAGTCATATGCCATGGTGTACTAGTCATGGGTGCACTACACGGGTGTAGGTTTGGTCTCAGCATCGGTATGGACCAAATCAGCCCGAGCCCCCCGCCCCCCTAAACAATTGTTTAGCCTTGTTGAGCCTTTGGTCCACCAGACAGGATGCTCCAGTCTGTTTCTGGTCTTAAAAGCGAGGTCTTTATCAGCCAAGATTTTATTGCCTCTGTGTTATGTCATGTTCTGTTAGCACGATTCCACCATTGGCTCCTGCGCTCTAAAGCTCATGTACAAGGTGAAAATACGGGAGTGTCGCCCTCTGCAGGCTTTGTGCGGTTCTTGGAGGGATACTACGTCGTCCTCATCACCAAAAAGAGGAAGATGGCGGACATCGGAGGCCACTCCATATACAAGATCGAGGACACAAACATGATCTACATTCCCAACGACTCCGTGCGGATCACGCACCCAGACGAGGCGAGGTGAGCCCAACCTGGGTGCAGAACAAGGAGCAGGTGCCAGGGAATTGGAGCTAATGGGGGGGGGGGCACAGAGGAATAAAGGTAATTAATCGCCAGATAATTAGAGGATTCCGTCTAGTCCGGGGGCTTAACTATCACCCTGGTGACACTGAAACAATACATTCTAAATGTCCCCTGTCCCCACCCCCCCCACCCCCCACCACAAACAGACAAACACCGCATCACGTAACTTGATCCTAATTACCAAGCCGCGAGGATCAGCACGGGCCCCAGTCGGCATAACCCAGCAGGACGTGGCAGCCCCCGGTTACGGCGACCTTGACGTGTCGCGGAGGCCTCCTGGGTGCCAGGCTTTTGTGCTCGTATTTCCATGAGGAGCAGGGCGGCAGCCGGGGCGAGCGTCTCCTGCATGACCAGGGAACTGAAGGGACTCATTTTCATCACCACCAGCCATTGCAGGGAGCCACTGATCCCTGGTCATGCAATAAAGGCACCAAATCCACTGTTTTCCAACTCAGACGTTTACATGTAGCATGGACGCCCACCCAAGTATCGCGTATAAACCTTGATGTTCTTCGACGGATTTAAAAAAGAATAACAGCTATTTTGGTCAATCCACCATTCCATTATTATAGCCGGAATGGTTTTTACATTTATAGTTTTTCATCCACCTGACGTTGGCTGAGAGAGATATATTTAAGTCCTCTGTTTCTGAGCTGCACTGTCTGCATAATTTCATAGTTTCTCACCAGTAAAAATTGATCTATGTATTTTTACCTTACCACCTTACTCATTTTTATATGATTGACCAAAATTGCTTTAAACTGCATGAACTGCTTTCAGCTTTAAAGTAAAACTTTAAAAGTTAGAGAAATCTGCATATTCCATGCATAGTAAAATTACAGGTTTGAATCCCTCTAGTTGGCAAAATCTACTAAGGGGGGGGGGGCACTCCATGACCCCCACAACCCTGAACAGGACAAGCGGTTTCAGAAAATGGATGGATTTGGGGTTAATAATATCTTTTATTTGAGCTACCTTCAAAATTGAATAATATCGCAACTTGGTTTGTTTTGGCAAAAATTGCATATTAGCTCTAATAGAAAGTCATGGTCACCTTTACAATCCAGCAAGGGCTTCTGTAAATTGTAGATGCAGTTTTTGAAAATTGTAACCATCGTTCCATCGGCTCTTTCAGCAGCTATTTCACCCTTTTTTCAGATACGTGAGGATCTTCCAGAATGTGGACCTCTCCAGCAACTTCTACTTCAGGTAAATGCGTGTTGATGTGTCTCACGCCACTCTGAGGCCTGCTACCTTTGGGAGACGTTCTGCTTCCAGAGGATGATCCGAGTGATCCGAGTCCGATTCCAGCCGTCATTTATCGTCATGCCCGCTCGCAATCCGTAAATGTGCGTCGTGGGACGAGTGTCAGATATGGGCCATTGAGTCAGTCCCTTTGTGTGCCATACCAGCGACTGGGAAAGAGGAGGAGGGTATTTTTGGAGTTCAGAAGCACGCTGCCCTTTTTAGCATCGAATTAGGGCTGATTGCCGTGTGTTTTCTGGGGTGATATGAAGTGGCTGATGTTGAGCGGAGTGCATATTCTAAGCCGACTTAAGACAAAAATAATGACTTGGTCCTTGCCGAGGCCGAGTAACAAGAAGCTGAATAAAATCTGTTTGTCGTCTAGACCCACAGCTATGGACTTAAGGGCCCACAATTTGAGAAACAGTGGGGGACTGAGGGGGGGGTCGAAAATGACATAACGCTGAAAAGAAAAACATGGTAGGATCATGAAAAATAAAGTTTTTTTTTTTTCTTTTTGTTTCTGCTCCAGCTACAGTTACGACCTGAGTCACTCCTTGCAGTACAACCTCACCCTCCTGAGGACGATGTATGACCTTAGCAGGACAGAGGAGGTGCAGCCTGCAAGCCGGCAGGACAGCTTTGACATTTTTGAGGACGAGGGCCTACCGACGCAAGGTATCACCGTGTTTGTGCCGCACGTTCATTCCGCACAAACTCTCTCGCCTTCCTCCCTTTGTTCACCACGGTATGTGCCACTGCTCCCCCCCCCCCACCCCCCCCACAGTCGTTCACGGGATCAGGAATGAGCCGTATGCAAAGTACATTTGGAACGGCAAGCTCCTCGAGAAGATCAAGGACTCGGTGCACCCCAGTTGGCTCCTGCACATCATCCACGGCTTCTGTGGCCAGTCAAGTATCCTTCACATGGGGGGGGAACAAGGGC
>JAODLC010000115.1:1067402-1078465 GCA_026781145.1 Hippopotamyrus pictus
CAGCTCACACTACCAGGGGGCTGGGGGGGGGGGCACAGCACTGCGGTTTCAGCCGAGACTCTGAAATCGAACAGATTCCGGCGCATATCTGGACTGGGCGGAAATTAAGGGCTGCGGTTTCTCCAAATCCTCGTCACTCAGAGCTGTTGTTAAATATTTAAATCGGTTTGGTTATTCACCCTCCGACTGTGGTTCTGTTGGTGATTCCAGGCTTTGTCACTCCTTATTTGACTCGCCGTCACGGCCGGACATTTCTGCGGAAGCCGTAGAGCGTAAGCTCCTTCTCAGCGGCGGAAGCCGTAGTGATTTATTTGCCTTATAACTTAGCTGAACCCTCTGATCCCCGCTCAGGCTGCAGCCAGTGGGCGGCGTTCAGGACTCAAGACTCGAGAGTTCTTCGTCAACACATCCATGTACAAGTGCACAGTGTGTTGAAATGTGTCTTGCATTAAACCAGGGAAGCACGAGCAGAGACGGAAAATTGGGAAATACGGGGTTTAATTACAGGTAAGGCAGGCAAAATGAACTGAAAGGCGGACTAAATACATAGGACTAATGACAGCGACAAGAAACAGCTGATCGCACGGGGATTCCACACGAGGTTAACGAGGGGGCGTGGCACACGGAATGAGCGGACGATCGAGGCAGGACAGATGCCATTTTCCTTGAGCCCCCTATGGTACTATACATAAATACAAAGACAATAAACAGAAGTGTTGTGAATGTCATACAGTACAACAAATATAAGTAGTGTGTGTGTGCAGTATATAGTGCAAGTAAAGAATATACAAATGTTATTTTAAATAAGGCAAACAGGCAACGAACAGCAGCATCATTGGAGGGTAGTTGGGGGGTGTGATGAGGATAGTGGCAGTCTTTTAAGTTGGGGGGTGACTACTAGGGACAGTGTCAGTCCTTTGGGGGCAGCAGGGTATTAAGAAGCCCGACTGCTTGGGGAAAGAAGCTGTCTCAGTGTCTTGCAGTAACAGTTCAGATGTTCCAGAACCTTCTGCCAGATGGCAGGGGGTGAACAGTCTGTGTGTTGGTGTGGGAGGGGTTTGCCGTCATGCTGTTCGCGTGGGAGGCAGGAAGCCACTTCTGCATTTAAAGTTGTGAAATAAATTTTAAAAAAAAACTCGATGCCCCGTGTGACCTGTCCAGCTCAGTGCAGCTCAGACTGGCCCCCCTGCGCCAGGTGAGAATGACAGCGACTGCGATGGTAATCCCTCATTTTCGGCTCGTGGGTCTGGCGGGCGCCTTGCCGCTGTTCGGGGAGCGACTGAGGGACAGCCATGACCAGACAGTGTTAAAGCTCAGTTTAGTTATATATTCCTTCTGTTAAATTAGATCACCTTTATATTTTTATAAATACAGAAGCTCCTTACTTTAGGACGGTTTGACTTGACGATGGTGTGAAAGCGATGCACATTCAGTAGTCAGCTTTGAATACGGATCTGTTCCCGGTTGGTGCATGGTTCCAGTCTCTGTAGCGATCGCAAATTGAGCCCTGCCTCGTGCCCTGAGACGGGCCTGCATGCCACCCTAGGTGTCCCCCTGCCACGTGCCCTGTGATAGGGTGGCATCCTGCTCTGGGTGTCCCCTGCCTCGTGCCCTGTGATAGGTTGTCATCATGCCCTGGGTGTCCTCAGACTCCCCATTGTCCTGTCCTGTCCTGTCCTGGATACACGGTTATGCTGAATTGAGGTTCCACCTCCACAGGTGTGCTCAAAGTGCACTCGAGCTGATTTCAGTCCCCGCTAAATGCTGGATAGACTGGCGCTTTCCAGGAACTCGGGCATGGGCTGCTCCCACAGGGAGACACTTCAAACCTCCCGCAGTGCTCAGCTGGGGTTGTGCTTCCAGGCTCTCTCACTGCTTATAGAACCTGTGTCATTCATCACTGACTATGGATCCATTTATTAAAACCTAGATTACTGGCCAGAAAATTCATATTATCTTGTAATTAGATACAAGTGTCACGGTCTGGAGTCCGTGGCTGTATGCAGGAGGTCACTGGTTTAAATAGCGTGGTCGGCAGATTAATCATGTCACCAGTGGGTCCTTGAGCAAAGCTCATAACCCCATCAGCTCCTGGGGGGCAGGATAAAGGGCTGACCATGCTCTCTGATCCAGGGACGTGGCTAGGCGTGCCCCCTGACTAAATATAACCTTAGACCCCCCAGCTTAATTTTATATACAGTTTTATGCATTCGATGGCCCCTGTCAGGTGCTGCCCCCCCCCCTCGCCAAATCTGCCGCTGCTCTGGCCCCATTTTTCTGTGTGTGTCTTATACAGTAGCAAGATGGAATATATGAAGAATGTTTTTTTTGTGTGACAATAACATAATTGATTTTACGTTCAAGTTGCAACTTCTTGATATTTTTTACAAATTCAAAGCTCTTACCAGGTCACGGAATTTTAATCCCAATCTGTACCCCCTCCCTTCCCCAGGACTCCCGTATCCCACTTCTCCCAGGACAGCATCTACGCAGTGCAGCCCCCCAGCGTGGACAAGGCCAGCCGGGAGGTGTTCGAAAGGCACATCCAGACGGGGTGGGGCCTGGTGGGGGCCCTGCACCGGGGGGACGTCCTCATGTACCGGGAGTATATCAAGAACCGCTACATGTAGAAAAGCTGAGCATCAGCATGGAGGGGGGAGCAGGAGCTGGAGCTCAAGCTATGTGGGGGCGGGACTTCTGTGTGAGACAGTATCAAAGGGAGTGGGTGAGGCGGTATACTGGTACTTCTAAAATGGAGGACTGAGTTTGATGGAACATGGATCTGGAAATCACTCAACAGGTGTGCAGCGACCTGAAGAAGTTTGGTCATGTGACTGCTTAGGATTGCTGGCCATGTCGTGAACAAAGTGCATGAACATTTGATCCTGGTGTTGATATGAATTAGCACATTTAACGAATGCATAGCCTGCTTAGCGTAGAGAGGAGGTCTGCTTAGCATAGAGAGGAGGTCTGCTTAGCATAGAGAGGAGGTCTGCTTAGCATAGAGAGGAGGTCTGCCTCACAGCCCCTCACTTACTGTGCTGCCCGCACTGTGTCGTCTTCTGTCATCATATCAGACTGAATATTGATTCTGGATGTTTTTAACATTAATATTATTAATATAAATAAATGAGTTATGGCCTTTTTATGGCAGTAGATGTTTTAATATGTTCAAAATAAATGCAGGATTGCGACACTTTGAAATCCGTCTTTCCGTGTCGAAGCAGCCGCTGGGACGTTTAAAACTGATGCATGGATGAATCATTACACCCCGACAATGTAACCATTGGCGATCGGCGTGCTAACAGAGAAGGCTAACCAGCGCAGCTTCCCAGGGAAACATCAAGGCATCTCTGAAGACAATTCATACGGAAAATCTGAGAGCCTGGATTCCGTTCCCTCCCCCGCCCACAGTTCCTGAGCACAGCCGACATAAATGTGCATGAGGAAACCAAACAGAACCCACACCGCGGAAACAAAAGGGCCGAACGAATGCATCTTTAAGCTCCCCCCCCCTCGCCAAAACCAGTCCGCTGTTGGGCTGCCACACATACTGGAACAAAGAGCTGGTAAACATTACGGCTTGATTATTAGCTCTAATTGTGGTTATGGCTGACAGCATTGAACTGTGCCGAAACGCAGGCTCCACTCAGCGTGATCCCACGCTTCACGTGCACCGTGGCTGCCCAGAGCCAAAGAGTCAGCTCTCATTTCGCGCTAATTACCCGACATGAGCGTTAATCACCACCACATGTGGTAATAATGACGGCCATCTCTGAGCACGTGTACCCAAGGCTCGGAGATGCGAGCACACCTTTGTGTGCGAGACACCACGGTCGCTGGAGAGAGGGCGCGGTGAGTCAACGAAAAGCAGTGCAGAGCCTAAGAGCTGGTAAGTAAAACACACATGAAAAAGGGGCTGTGCCCATAGTGCATTGTGGGTAGCAGTGGGGAAAACTCCCTCCTCCCGTGTGTGTTACTGCAGACAGTATTGCAGGTGTCTGTCAGCGTGAGACCATGATCCTTCAGCTGGTGACTCCCCCAGCCTCGTGAGGTCCATGTGACAGTCACAGTGCACATGTTTGTTAAAACTGGCCCTCAGCCACTCCCTATTAATTGTTATTAACCTTTCTGGAGGTGGGGGTGGTGTACAGCTGAGGAGATTAAGCACTTGCTCAGTAAATATCCCAAGGATAAAGTAATATCATGGTTAATCGAATATGTGGTTCAGGGACCTCAATAGCATTGCTACCGGATGCTCTGTGCGGCGCAGCACAAAAGGTAATAATATCTGGATCCTGTATTATGAAAAATACGGTAATAAAATATAGTAACGGAAAAAATTAGGTTACGATAAAAAGGCAAGTGTCAGTCGTCTGAATGATGTGATGGAACAGGGGAGTCATCTCGTCACATAGAAACAGCTTTTGTTATGAAATGGTGTCTAAGATGAAAAGAAATGACAGATGCAAAGGGCCATGGCGTAAATGAGTCTCATGTAACATACAGATGACCTGCGAAAGCGATCCTGAAGTCCAGTCAATAGGTCGCAGTCAACAAGTGGAGACTTCTCTTGTTGTGGCCAGAAGGTAAACTGCCCCTTGGACAAAAAAATGTATCCTCTGCGTTATAATTAGTAAGAATTACTACAATTCGTTCATTTTCAAGTGAAAAAATAGCCTCTGCCTAGGAACCTGGTGAGTAACATCAATTCCAGTCATTACTCTTCAAAACAACAGCAGTGCACAACATCACACTGTCAGCCAGGCCACTAATGTTTGTTTGTAGACTCAGTCTGATCTGCTAGGGGGTTGGGTGTTAAGGCCCTTCCTTCTGGCACTCTGTGGTTAGCTAAAGAGAAGTCAGCTTGTGGCTGTGAAGGGGTCGGGATGCCATTCTGTGAGAGCATACCTAGGGTGAATTATGGCCAGAGATGTAGGATGTTTAAGTTAGCAGGTGTACAGGTAGTGGGGCAAAAACTGGTGTCAGGAAATGAGAGCTTACGCCAGTGTGGAGGCTGGTCAGGACACGTGTTCCTTCTCATTCCAAAGCATTAGTCTGAAGTTTACTTTTTCAGGGTTTTCTGTGAGCAAGTAATTATTACAGACCGGATCAGCCTGCGTCTTTCTGGCTCCTAATAAATGAAGACGGAGAATTCATTTAGTTGGACTTGGATTTAAAATTTTCTCTTTTCGGAAGAAGATTGAAGTATCAAACAGGGTTGCTAGGATACCAAGGCGACGACGCTCTCAGCATTCTCTTGCTGAAACATTTTTCTGATGATCTCGGGCGGCATAATCAGCCCGGACTCGGATGGGTGTGCTACTCCTACCTTAGCCTGCATTCACACGCGTTTAAGGACATTTTCCCATGGAATACTTGATTTTGTGTAGCGCACGACTGCCCTCCTTACCCGGTACACACTGAAAGTGTTCCATTGTGAAGGCGAACACCAGCGGCGCTGCTCTTAACCACAGACCCATTGGCCTATTTTGCGTGCATACGTGCTTTGCGGCCGACAGCTGTTAAGTGGACATTGGTGTTCACCACCTATGATCCTGTCACCAGTGTTATGGCTGGAAACGGAGAAGAACGATGTGGGTTCGTCTACGACCTAATGAAAGCATGTACAATTAATATGGCCCTAACGTAATGATAGAGATTAAACATTTTATTTGGTAGTCATAAACTGGTCAATCCGACTTCCAGTTATTTTGCTATCTTTAATTGCATTTTATAACGGGGATGTTCCAAAACTTAAAAATTTTAACCGCGATGTCGCAAATGAGAGTTTTATTGTTATTTTACACATTTCTTTAGATACATATATATTATGGGGGGAAGTTTGGCAGCGTTTAATTGAGGTTTATTTCAGAGATCTAACGATGCAACCTGGTCAGCTATCTGATTGGTCATTGGTCTGTCAATTGAATGTGATATAATTGTTTTTGCCACCCCCGGATGTGTCGCCTTGTCACAGAAGTATCTGGATTCTTCTCGCTGACTACAGAAAGACCCCCTCCCCCCCGCAAAACAGCCAGGCTTGGCGGCAGAGTCGCGCTAGGAGCTGCCTGCAACTCGTTTGCTGTGTTTGATTGCATAAAGTGGTAAAGTGGTCTGCTCGCTTTACTTTCAAGAGGCGGTATGCATCAAGGCTGACCTACATACAGATATGTGACCTAGATGCCATTGTGTCAGCAGAGACACTCCTGCTAACTTCTTAACGCTGATGTGAAAATTAAGATGTTTTTTTTTTTTTTGAGAGAGAGAGAGAGAGAGAGAGAGAGAGAAACAGCAACAAAAAACGTACGTAGTATATAACTGCTTGGTGAACATTGACTTGGTCTCTGCTCTGGTGCAGAAGCTGAGAGACCTTAGTCGGCATTTCTTCTGAAGCAGATACATACACTAAACAGTATACGTCAGCCTCCGGCCGCGCATTCGGACTTGGGAGCAGTCCGATGCAGGTTAATTTCTGTCAAAAAACAGTAGCTATAGAGTCAATAGTTAATATATCGGTGCAATAATGTTTTAATCTGACCAGTCAGTGAACTTAAAATCAATAAATCTAGATTCACCCCCGACAACCCTGCTGTCTGTATTGGAACTATTAGCCATGTGTTATTCTGTTTTCAACATAGAATTAACAGTTTTGTAGTGCTTTTGGACAATTGCTACGAAAAAAGTACGTGTAAACAAGATCATGTGGTGGTTCTTAATATAAAACCGACGCTCCGGATGACGACAAATATAAACATAAAATCGCCCCTCCTTATTGCCTCAATATAATACAACGTTAACACACAAATTCCAGTCTGCATTTGATTCTGCTGAGACCGCCTTGGATCCCATCCTTTATAAAATAGGATGGTATAACTGCACTCGTATCATATTATTGGTCATTCTCCGTAGATGTTTTGCATAAGATTAAAATGTATGGCGGTACAGCTTTATGTCGACGACCGCCCCTAAAACAATACATCCGCGGCTTGTCAGTCGCCTGCGATTCTTCCCAGCAAATGGATGGGATGTGAAGCGGGGGGGTGGTTTTTGTACATGCCTCTTGACGTCATTTGGGTTTATTAACAGTCAGTCCACAGTCGTCAACATCACTTACACTCCGCTCTCCTCAGCACCAGCAAATGCTCCTGGACGCGCTCCTCAGCCGCACCGCTCTCTCGAGAGTGAAGGGTAGTCGGACTAAAGGCTTCACCTGAGCTTTAAAAATTACATTTGGACGCCTCCATTTAACTTATCTTGAAATCCATGTGCAAACAAAGGTAAGAACTACTCTGCCACAACACAATACAGTGGAAAAGAAACGCAAGCATTCGTGATCGTTTTTAAATTTCGGATCGATTTCATGTATTGTCCAGAAGTTCTTGCGCATGTTGACATTTAATACATTTAAACTACTTTAAGCTTATTGCGAAATTCAGGACCACGGACAGCGGTTTCCTTCTAACATTTGTAGTCCTTGATTCTGTCTTGCACACATATGTAAAATTCCGTCAGTGAATATAATCAACTTTGAAAAGTTATTTGATGAAGGGGTCATTTCGGTTTCAGTGTGCACAAGCAATTCTGGTGTAAAAAACCGAAATTTATTTCTCTTCTGTAGGCGTGTGTTAACGGGGGAGAAATGAACGAAAGCCTGGAGACAAATGAAACGACGGCGACCGTCCCTTGGATCGAGCCCGGGGATGGCAACCACAGTTTGGGGCTGTCCTCCTGGCTTTTGGACTTTCCCGTTAACCCCTGGCATGTCATGCTGTGCATGTCGGGCACCGTGATCGCCTGCGAAAACGCCATCGTGGTCGCCATCATATTTTACACGCCGACCCTGCGAACGCCCATGTTCGTGTTAATCGGCAGTTTGGCCACGGCGGATCTCTTGGCCGGTATGGGATTAATCTTGAATTTTGTATTCCAGTACTTGATCTCCTCCGAGACCATAAGTCTTGTGACTGTAGGTTTCCTGGTGGCGTCTTTCACCGCCTCCATCGGCAGCCTGTTGGCGATCACGGTCGACCGCTACTTCTCGCTGTACAACGCACTGACTTACTTCTCGGAGAAGACGCTCTACTACATCCACACCATGCTGGTGGTGACCTGGGGAGTCTCTCTCTGTCTCGGGCTGCTGCCCATCCTGGGATGGAACTGCCTCAAGGAGCCGTCCTCCTGCAGCATCGTCAAGCCGTTAATCAAGAGCAACGTGGTCCTTCTGGCGGTGTCCTTTTTCGTCATCTTCATGATGATGTTAACGCTGTACTTCAAGATCTGCAAGATCGTGTGCCGGCACGCCCATCAGATCGCTCTCCAGCAACACTTCTTCGCGACCTCGCACTACGCGGCCACCAAGAAAGGTGTGTCGACCCTGGCCATCATTTTGGGGACCTTTGGGGCCAGTTGGCTGCCCTTCGCCATATATTGCTTAGTGGGTAAGCAGGACTCTCCTCCCGTGTATACGTACGCGACCCTTTTGCCAGCCACTTATAACTCCATGATCAATCCCATAATCTATGCCTACAGGAACACAGAAATCCAGCGATCCCTTTATGTCCTCTTCTGTGGTTGTTTTCAAACTAACGTGTCTTATCGTTCGAGATCCCCCAGTGAGGTCTAAGTCACGTTTTAGGTATTTTATTTATTTATATTCACGCATTAGTATTTTATGTTTCGTATGTTTTGCACAGTGACAATCTGCTTTTGGTTGGTTGTATTTGAAAGCATTTCCGTGGTAAATGTTTGTACAGCATCGGCACTTTACTGAGTAGTTGGATAACTCCGGCCTATTTTTAAATACTGTGAACATACATACTTTGGATATAAAATCTGCATCATGAATGTATTTATATCTAAAAAGCACTTTATTCGGTGCACTCATATGCCAAAGCAGTGTCGCATAGGCCTTGAAGTTTTAAAGTTAACGACCACTTGTAGCTACTTGTGACTACTGTTGGTGATTTTCTATTTTGTATGTCTATGTACGTTTTATAATCCCGGGATGACTATATGAAATAAAACTAAAGTACCGAAACAGCCTCACGTGCTTCTTTGCCACATTCGTAATGCCTGTGTGAACTATTAATTAGGTACTATAAATTAATTAGCGGGATCACACGTGTCTCGCAAGTATCCGCCCCCAGAGCTGAGTGGTAAGTGAATCGCCACTTGTGGATGATTGTATAACTAATTAAAATGCTCGGAGATTCACTGCAACACATAAAAGAAAATATTTTTTATATAGCCTATAAGTATATGTCGCCGATTGCGTTTTAGGTACAGTCATTAAAATAATCTGAAACTTCACTGGCATATGAAGTCTCGTCGAAGTCTTTTATATATTATTAAAAGCTTAAATATTAAGATACAATCTCATACCCCATACTTGTAATTCCTGCCATCACTCTTCAATCGTGAAAAAAAAAGTTCGACAGATGGATACAATGATTTCACATTTAGGTTTTATTCTATAGCACGCAGTATTCTGACGTTGATTCCCTTCCGAGGAAGGGGGGGGGGGGGCAGTCCTATAATACAACAGTGAAATATCCTTCTATCACTCTTCTTTACCCCCCATCAACTTTTGCTTTGGTGAGTCCGATGTACAAGAGAATTTACCTGGCTATGGACGTTAAGGTCTGGCGCCATCTGTTCCTAACTTTACATTATTGGTGTCACGTACCTAAAGAGCTTTGTTTAGCTGAAATGTGGCTTTGACTATGTGCCGGAGTCCTGAAGGTGTGTGTGGCTGTGCTAAATGACCCTGTCAGCAGAGGTGGCAAGTTCAGGTCCAGAAAGTAAAAATCCAGACCATGATTTTGTTTCAGCCAACCAGTTGAGCTCAACTGGTTGGTTGAAAGTAAATCATGGTCTGGATTTTTACTTTCTGGACCTGAAATTGCCACCTCTGCCTATCAGCTCTGGCTACATATCCTGTCTTTAAATGTCCCCGTATTGTAATTTTACCTGGATGCCAGGATTAACACCCCCCCCCCCCCAAAAAAAAAAAAAAGCCTGGGAAGGCAGCAGGGGTGTTTCTTTCCCAGCAAACCTCACCTTACTGTGAATCAGAATCAGATGCTTATCAAGAACCATTATTTAACGAAGCTTACATATTACACCTTAGTTTTTTTCTATACACTCTCAGAAAAAAGTGTAAAAATTTGTACCTTTGTTTGTCACCGGGGTTGTACCCTTTTATTTGTAGCTTTAAGGTACAGAAACGGACTCTGAGGAGCATCCCAAAGGTATAAACAGCATTAATGTACCATCAGTGGTATAGTAATGGACTCTAAGGAGCATCCCAAAGGTATAAACAGCATTAATGTACCATCAGTGGTACAGAAATGTTCCTCGTAGTCCTTTTGTGTATCTTAAAAGGTACAGGTACCTACAGCTAAGGGTACAATTGGCAGATCCTTGAGCATACAGCCCTAGTCACAAGCAAAGGTATAATTTTTTTTACAATTTTTTTCTGAGCGTAGTTTCCACAGTTTTAAGTTTCAACATTAAAGGTGCCCCCTCCTGGCACTTCTATAGGTTCCCCCGACTGGAAGCAATAACCTTTTTAAGCATGTGATCATTTCCTTGCTGTCCGGAGGTCAGGTATGTTCTAGGAAGCCAAGCAGTCTGCTTTAGGACTGCATCAGATAAGGAATCTTCAGCTGAGTCTCTGTCTGCATGGACCCATGGCTGCCATAATCCTCCGCACACGTGGTGTAGTGGAAGTACAAAGAACAATGGGCTTCTGGCTACCTCAGCAATTTTACCCACGCAATTAAAATATGAAAAATGTTACGGTCTTATAACGTCTGTGGAGGTTAGAATTCAAACACAATCCAACAATCCGTATTCGGAATGTTAACCCTGGTAGTGGGGATGGAGAGGTTAGGAAACATCTCCAGAAGCATCAGGCAGAAGGTCAGGGTATACATGGTTGGCCTGTAGCCAGAAATATATTTAGGGGGGAGGGATTGGGTCTAGGGGCGGCACGGTGGTGCAGTGGTTAGCACTGTTGCCTCACACCTCTGGGACCTGGGTTCGAGTCTCCGCCTGGG
>JAODLC010000115.1:1084604-1095372 GCA_026781145.1 Hippopotamyrus pictus
TTTATCTGTACACATGTAAGAAGTCCTGTCAGCAAGGTTAGCACAAGCACTATTTCGGCTAAGTCCGCCATTGCTCAGCCTCGCCTAATGTATACAGCAAACAGAGAACACTCTGACGTTAAACAAATTGGACAACGGCACACAATCTGACGTTTCGAGCCAAAAACTCTGTCTACATGACGACGCTGAAAACTTTCTTAAAATCTTCACCCAGGATGGAGTTTTGCTTTCAGTGACCTGAGACGCCGTTTACGTGTGAACAAAAGCCCAAGACATATAGAAAAAGGTACGTTTTAAAATATACCCGTGTACGTGTGGACAAGGTATGAGATGCTACAGAAGGGCCTGATTATCTGTATCAGGTGTGTTTAATTAAGACTGCACCTAAACTCTGCAGGGGGGTAGATCAGCAGGGGCAGTTGGGAACAGCACCCCATCCTGGACTGTTCCCTGCCTTGCCCCCAGAGTCTCTAAGATGTGCTCCACACCCCCCACAACCCTGAACAGGACAAGCAGTTGCAGAAAATGAACGGATGGCTGGATTTTATCATGGGTAAATGTTTTTCACTTTCAGTACATTATTCAATAAATTACATGAGATATTTAACATTGTATTATGAAATAGGCTTCGTTTTAATGATTTTGTGCAACTGTAGGCTAATGTAAGTGTTCTATGTATGTTTTTTTAGGTAGGATAGGCTAGGCTATGATGTTTGTCAGGTTCGGTGTACTGTATTATAATGCATTTTCACCTTATGATTTATTTATCAGAACATAATTGTAACCTGGGGAGAGGCTACAAAATATATTTTTTTAAGGCTAATGTACAGGGTTACTCTCCACAATAGTGCTCCTTTGGACTTCCCTGCCCTTAGCCTTGTTGCTTCGGTCATTTTGTCTCATTGTCTGGTTCAGCTTGCCGAGTTCATCGTTATTGAGCCCTGCACCGATGCGATTTGCATTTTTAATTAAAACTTTCTGCCACTTTATTCATTCTGCGACCTGCAGTCGAAGCTAATCTGCTGACTACTTCACTTTTTTCATTTAGTGGTTCCTCAAGTTATCTTGCCGGGTGTTTGGGTGCTTTTGAAATTTTGAGAATGGATTTTCTACAGAATAATGGCTTTCACTTGTGTTCTAGTATATTTGCAGAGCCTCAGAAACCCGCTCCTACTTCAGCGTCCCTCTTTAATTTTGTGTCGAGAGGGTGGCTCAGTTCCCCAGTGCCTAGTGCTCCTACCTCACATCTGCACATCTTCTCTGTGTGTGGAGTTTTCAGGCGCTTCCCATGGAGTGCGGATTTTTTTCCTGAAGTTAGGCGGTTCCTGGGATAAGGTGGTTCCTGAATTGCTTCCTGGGATAGGGAGGAACCTATCACCCCATGACCCTAATCGGGACAATTGATTGGACGAAGGATGGATCTCAGGTTGATACCAAAATGGTTCATTTTTTTTTTTGTGGCTCTCACTGCCTTGTCAGTATTGAACATGTGAGGCTTTCGCTTATTGTGTATAAGGTTGCCATTTAAAAAAAAAAAAACAAAAAAACACCATAAGTCTTAGTGTCCTGGTTATGACAAGCCATCATTTTTAACATCTCCCTCATCGCTTGTTCGAAATGTCCTTTGATGTGTCATTTGTGATCCCGCTGAGCTGCAAATGAAATATAAGCGTTATTTGCTGCCCCCGTTGTCCAAACTTCGTTGTGATTTTGTTCAGGTTGTTTATGTAGGTAATGGGAAAGAGCGAGGCCGTCGTCGTTGAGTGGAAAGACGTATCAAACGTGTGCCGTGCAGAGGCAGCAGTCAGTAGCTTGAGATTAAACACATAAAGCGCTTTTTTTTGTGTGTGTTGAAGCCTGGAATAAATCGCTGTTTGGAAATCATTTTAAAAGTGCCTGCAGAGTGGCTGGCAGAAAAGGCGTTGAAATGGGAATGCCATAAAGTGTGTATGTTGGAGAAAAAGATGAATTAAGCACTAAGCAGTGCATGAGGGAAAAATACGAACACCACTCTCCTTAGAGCTTCAGCCAGAGGTGGTTTAAATCACAGCCTCCTGTCTAGCTTGATGCATTTTTAACAGCTTGTTTGATCCACTATTCAGCCGACATATAAAAATCACCTTTTTTCGTGTGTGTGTGTGTGTGTGTGTGTGTGTGTGTGAGTGGGTGGAACCCTTGTACTGACTTTTCACTATTTTCCCCAATAAGATCCAGTAAAACGAGCTGATTGCAGGAACCTGATTTGATTAATAACATAATAATCTCATGATAGATGTGCAGAACACCAGAAGCTAGTCAGGAACAAATAACAATATACAATATGGTAATTCCATCCAGAGCAGGCCTTTAACGTAACGCCAAATGAGCATATCATAAATTACTCACTGATTAAATTTTTAAATGTTCCTTATGAAGTTCGAGTATAATTAATGGTCTATTGAACTTGAGTGTAACTTTAAAAAAAGAGGTATAATTGCAATATATAGGGAGTTAGGGAGTGTTTGAAGTTAATGAAAGTAATAAATATTTCATATGATTTATATATTGAACTTCAAAATGGGCTATTGAGGTCATTGTAATATATCATTTGTTTGACTAACTCTGCTAACTGATCCACATATTGTTACTGGTGTCCTCTCCTGTACAATTATCAATAATTCGAGGGGGGGGGGAGCACAGAGGGAAGATTTCTACCTGAATTTTGTATCTAATATAACATGCACTCCACACTGGGTAAACAATGTACTGGGACTTTACATAACACTGGGAAACACAGAGGTCCGTAGGCTTTTGCTACAGCAGGTGCAAAGTGAGAGCGCAGCCAGCCATTGGTTACAGGCTACGCCAAACTGAGTTACACATGTAAATTCTTTTAAAAAATTGCAAATACAGTTGCAATAAATTACAGTATTATGCATTGATATGATTAACAAGCCACATTTTCACATATTTATGTGTAACATTCATAAGCAGCATGTTAGTGCATCTTAATATCCTAACATACTTTAACAACTTAAATTCACATTTATAACAACCATTATCTGATTATATGAGTATCCATCCATCCATCCATCCATCGTCCAACCCGCTTATCCTACTGGGTCGCGGTTATATGAGTATAATGTTTGTAATTATCATATAATTGTCATCACGCTGAGTGGTAGCTTCGAGTAGTGAAACCCGAAGGGGACTTTTTTAGGGCAAACACACAGGAACAGAGGCACATGAGGACTGAAAGACTGGGGGCACTAAAATATAAACCAACGAAGGGGCAAATAAGAGGCAGCTGTGAATGGTTAACCTGAGGGCAGGAACAGGAGGTAAGACAAAGGAGCACCAGGCGAGGCTTGTTAGGCAATGCCAAGGAGGAGACAGGAGGAGCAGGCTTACAGAGTGAGCAGGGCATGACCGTAATGTTTGTTGTTAATGTGTTTGACAGCTGTCATTAGGATATAAAGGTATACTTGCATGCTGCTTATTAATGTTCTATGAAGGTGCAGTAAATGTAAAGTGTAGCTATAAAATTAACGTTTATTGAAGCATGTAGAGAAGATGGATGGATGGATGATATGTTCAAATAGCATTTTCATCTGGCCATTGCGCCCCCTGCTGGGAATTGAATGTATGAAAGTACTATTCAGGGGTGTACAATCCGGGGTGGACAGGGGGAATATGTACTTCACATTATTTAATTTGGCTTGATTCACTCTCCCCACCCGCCATATAAATAGACCTTTGTATATCAATTATTACGTTGTGTTCCCACCCCCCTCCTCCATTATTAAATAATATCCTACGTCGCTGGTGCTGTCCATGCGGCAGATGTAAGTGGTATACGGATATATACGGATGTAAGCAGTGTTATTTCAGTACTACAGCAGAAGGGGGCAGCATGGTGTTCAGAAGTCTGACAACAGCTGGGAAGTTTGGTCACTGTGCAATTAAAGCAGGGGTGGCGTCATTTCTGTTGGGAATTTCTGCATAGATAGGTGCTGTACGTTAGTAGTTCTTAATTCTGTTGTGTGTGTGTGTGCGCGCGCTCGCGCTCTTATTTACGGGTCGTGTTTAGACCAAACTGTTAATTAATTAAGTTTTATGTGGTGAATCTAGAAGTGGGCTCTACTTGGCATCATGATCTTTAATAAGCATGTTATTAGAACACTTGACCTGATTTATCTGGTTTAAAACCAGTATAAATCAGCATTAAACCTAATTAAAAGAAATCAGTTTCTCAGTTTATCATGCACACGAGCAACCCCCCTTTTCTCTTAGCTGTGCAACACCCCCCTTACACCTCACATCAGTGTGCTGAATGCACGAAATACTGCTGACCTCTTATAGCTATACTGCACTCGTTTGATGTCATTGTTGTATCTTCTTAAGGTAATATCGTGCACCTGGTCCCGTGCATCTGGGTGACCCTCCATATAGTAAACTGTGTCCCATCTTAATTACCTTTGAGACCTTCATATTTGCAATTTTCTGTTGACTTCTTCATTTCCTTCTGGCTCTAACGGTGCCTATGCATTATTTAAGGAATTGCGGAATCATGGAATTCTGATTATAGTAATGTTTAGTTTTGTGTCTATACGTTGTTGCCATCTAGTGGTCGCAATTATTTGACGTAAATTTCAGTTTTTTGCTCATTGCCTTCTTGGAAGTTATGTTCTTAATTTGACGAAATCTGTGACTCGGAGTACAACAATGATGCTTTAAAATACACAGTTAGGGGCATAAGAACATAGGTTTACAAACGGGAGGAGGTCATTCGGCCCAGTAAGCTCGTTTGGGGAGAACTTAACTAATTGCTCAGAGTTGTTAATCTTATCTAGCTCTGATTTAAAGGAACCCAAGGTTTTAGCTTGCGCTACACTAACAGGAAGACTATTCCATACTCTAACTACACGCTGTGTAAAGAAGTGTTTTCTCAAATCCATTTTAAAATGTTCTCCCGCTAATTTCCACCATTGGCCATGAGTTTTAATATTTAAACTAACATTGAAATAGCCATTTGGCTAAACAGCATCCAGACCTGTTAGAAACTTATATACCTGGATCATCTCCCCCCTTAGCCTCCTAATCTTGTGTAGTTCCATAGCTCATTTTAGACATATATTTTTATCATGGTAGATCTATTTGGGAGGAAAAAGGAAAAAATTATGAGAATTTGCGGGTAGGCTTGGGTGATGTCTAATTTTTCTTACTACCTTACCATCCAGACATTCTACCACGGTATACAGTATTTTAACTGTATTTTCAAAAGCAAAGAGAGTTGATGTATGCAATTAACTCTGCAGTGAGTTGGTCAGCTGTGGTTTTATGCTTTTTGGATACAATTCGGGTTAGTGCCCAGATATCCGTTTCAGACGGCTTCCTATTGCATATTCAGTTACGGATGTAGTCCATCCTTCATGGTGGTAGGCTGACATTACCCTGGATACCATGGCTCTCAATACACCACAAAGACTTGCTGTCCTGGTCACAGATGTGCCAGTGAGATGTGCACCAACAATCTGTCCTCCTTTGAAGTCTAATGTGTCTCCTACTATGTTGTGTGGACTGCAGTGATGTATGTACAGCTGTGTTACTGCTCAGTTAATTCAACCTTCACACTCCGCTCTTACAGATGGAATGTGCAATCAGTGAAGACTGGCCACCAGGCCATGGATATATAGGCGTGAAAATTCAAACACTCTATTAGCCAGTGTTGCAGTTTCATTGTCCAACTCCAGTCACTGGCCCCTGATGGCCACCACAAAATTTCCTGCGGACGCCAATGTAAGTCAACTAGTGTGAATCACTTCTGTGCAGTTCTCTGGCAGTTTTAGAGTGAAATCAGAAAAATACCTTGAATCTTAAATTAATGACTTGAGTTTGCTTAACTGTAATTACTATAAAGAGTGCCAATTTTGATTACTCTAAGATTTAATCTGTTTGCCATGTTTTAGTTTTCCTTCATTGATTGCCGTGCTGCACCATTTTCATTTTGCATGTGGCACCTACAGTGTTCAGCCTGTAGACAAACCAGAGATATTTTGAACTGGCAGCTGCCGTATGTGAAAGAAGGAGAATACTTGTGCAGCATAGGAGGCACCAAAGGGGACTTTAATTTTGCGTTTTTGTATATAATGCAAACCAGAGGTCCGTGAGGGGTCAGAACCAAAGACAAGAAGATCGAAATGGATGGGACTAGGGCTAATCGGAACAGAAGGGAAAAACTAGGGTAAACAGCAACAATAAACCCAAACACAAACACAGAAAACATGTACAACCACACTAATGACCGAGCTGGGGAGCATGCCAAGGGCAAGCACATATGCACATAGAAAACAAGTCATTGACAAGAGACAGGTGCAAGTAATTGACACATTAGGGGAATACAGGATGGCCAGCGACATCTGCTGGCCAAACAGGAACATGACAGGACTGATAGGGTCACATTGTAACCGTACCACCTGTGCAGACAAAGAAATGAATGGAGGTGTAACCCCAAAAGGCAGTCCCTGGAGCCTTGACTGTCATTAAGAGGAGCAGAGAGTAGGGGCTTCTGCATATCCGGTCAATGATAATGGTTTGGTTGGATCTGTATTAGGTGGTGGGGATACTGCTCTGGATGGACCTGAGGCTGAGGGAGCTGGAATCCCAGGCACCCTGTGGCTTTTGGGTGGACTGATGGGTATTGGCGAGCCAGGCCAGAAGTTTCCCAGGTAGCGCAGACATGGTCTGTGTCTCCTATGACTCTACCAGGGCACAACCAGGTGTCTCAACCATCTTTGACAGAGTCTACAGTTTCAAAGCCATCATCGAAACCTTGAGAGAGGGGAGTCGTGTGCTGGAGGCATCACAGAGCCGGGGAACTAGATACTAGCAAGACAAACAGGACTACAGGCAGAGAAGACACAGGATCTGGTGAGACGGGCTCTAGAAATGCCATGAGCAAGGAGTCAAGCAGTGCGGTTTCTTCCGGGACAGGGGCTGACGATGTGGCTGGTGGGGAGACACGCGGTAGCTGGAAATCAGGTGTTAGTAGACCTAGCAGGACTACAGGCACTGGAGGAACAGGACCTGGCGAGGCAGCTGCCAGCGGAACCACAGGCTCTGAGGGCGAGGCGGCTGCCAGTGGCTGCCAACGGGACCACAGGCAAGGCAGCACTGGACACAGGTCCTGCTGGCAAAGGATTAAGGGAGATAGCTACTGGGACTATGGCTGGGGAGCCAGACACTAGCAGTGTAGCGATTGCAGACAAGTCAGACACTGACAGTGGAGCAGCCTCTTCTGAGGCTAAGACAGGAGACACAGATACAGGCTCTCCTGGGACGATCCTCAGGGTTGAGGTTAGCCCCGAGCCTTTATGGGGGGGGTCAAGCTGCGGGATCATTGAGCAACCTTGCTCATTCTATCATGTATGAAAGATGGACGATTCATGCACAGCACCAAAGGAGACTTTATTATATACAAAAACACACAAAACTGCAAACCAATGGACCATGAGGGGTCAAAAGTTAAGACAAAGAAGATCGAAATGGATGGGACTAGAGCTAATATGAACAAAAGGGAAAAACTAGGGTGAGCGGCGACAATAAACTCAAACACGAACACGGAAAACATCTACAACCACACTAATGACTGAGCTGGGGAGCATGCCAAGGCCGAGCACATATGCACATAGAAAACAAGTCATTAACAAGAGACAGGTGCAAGTAATTGACACATTAGGGGAATACAGGATGACCAGCGACATCTGCTGGCTAAACAGGAACATGACAGGGCTGACAGAGACATTCTGACAGCAGCATAGTAGCAGATTGACTGGAGTAGCTCTACTGCCTAAGGGAGCAGCATGGAGAAACTCCTGCCTATTTTGGGGAAAAAATAACTTGGAAAACAAAAGTAACGGCTGTAAAATATTTTACTATCGAGAGTAAAGTCAGTGAATTCCAGTCCTGATACTTCAGTGTGGTGGTTTACATTACAACAGTTTACATTTTGACGCAGTTTTACGCTATTTTTAACTTTAGAAACATGAATGAATGCTTTCAATCATTGTCAGTCCCAGAGAAAACGAACTCATTTACATATTTATGTTCTGCCTTTCATCTCCTGACACCTGCTAGGGACACTTATCCTACTCTATCATGTATTAAAAACTCAAACCCCAAAATAATTCACTTGACTCTGCAAGCACATCCATATAATTACTCAAAATGGACTGGTAATTAACATGAACAGGCTGCTGAAAGATTTTCAGATGGTCACCCGTTCGAAACTCCCGTTCTGCAATGTATATGCAAATCATTCTGGAAAACAAAGTATTTGAAAAGCAACACCTCTCGCCCCCTTTCTGAGAAAAAGGGATCTTCTGTGGTCAGAAGTTTTCATGCTGTTTGTAATAGAATTAGTACTCAGATCCCAGGACAGAATCTATCAAAGTAGGACTGTGACCTCACACCTCCAGGGTTCTGAGTTCAAGCTCTAATTTTCGACGTTTGTAGGTTTTCCCCATGTTAGTTTAGGTTTCCTCTGCTTCATCCGGCTCCCTCCCACAGTCCACAAACATGTACTCATGCAATTTCATATCACATAGTTGCCCTTGGTGTGTGTGCCTTTGCCCTGAGATAGCAGATGCAGTCTTTGTCTCCTGCCTTGTACCCTATGATTTCTGGAACAGGCCCCAGGTTGCAGGACCCCACTGCAAACATCCACCGCAGGAACATGAATTCTGGCAACTGGGGAAACATTACATTAGCTTTTATTAATCCAAGCAAACTGTTACAATCAACAGTTACATAAGTTACCAGGTATACAGTATTTTGAAATAAGATCTTTTCACATGGAAACAACTAATGTTTAAAAGCGCAGGCAAAGTAGCACAGCACAATACATTCATGAACTGAACAATATGTATAATACAAAGAATAAGGCAGAGCGATGTGTGATTGGACCACAGGCCGCTGAGAAGCCGGGCTGTCCGGGGGCCACATGGCGGCACGCGGGTCGCCATAACACGGCAGAATCGCTGAACTCCGCACGCGCCGTTTCCAGCTCTCATGAAACGTGCATGATGCGTCACGCCAGCTAACTACAGTGGCTCACTGAGGACATACCCGGATTAAAAAAAACATATAAAAGTCAGCTATGAACTGACCCCCCCAGTACAGGTGAAGTCAAACTGGTCAAGATGCTTACAGCACAGCACCAACAGGTCAGATTGCTTATTTTCTTAAATCTTTTACTAATTTAAAGATGGACAGTTCTGGTCCTTAAAGGCCGTATCAACCACAACACTTCGTAATTCAACAGTACACCTGTTAGATGTAAATTAGGTGTCCAAATCCCCACTGCGTCCTACCTGTTCCTTCAGAGAAAACTGTGATTCTTATAATTTTTTTAAATGATATATACAAAGAAAATCAGCTCCTTCAGAAACCATCAGTATTAGTACTCAGAGGTGTTAATTCGCTTAGTTTGCTCCAGCAAATACTGGCCCTTCACAGGTGGTAGTGCTGGGGGAAAAAAAGGATGTTTTTCATTAATTCCATTTTCATCCAGAAGATGGCAGGATTGTATCAGAAAAGAGGATGGCGTCCTCACATTATTACACATAATGCTCGACAGCAAATGAATGTCCCTCCCTTTTAGGATAGTTGGAAAACAAAGATGCAATGTAGTTATTTTACTGTGAATTGTACAATAAGGATATTTCCTAGGACTGGAAAAAAGATGTAGAAAATGAGTACAAAACATTCGCAAAAACACTTTGGGGTGGGGGGGACTTGTCTGAAATTTCCCTCCAAAACTGGAACCACGAATGAAGACCGTACTCGGTAACTGAAAGATGATGATGTAACACAGGGGGGGACAAAGGATGAACTAGACAGGCTCATTCCATCCAGTCCACTTCGTCGAACTCGGAGTCGTCCTCGGAGTCGCTGTACTCCACGGCTATGCGGCGTGACAGGATGGTGGCCACGTCGTTCCCCACGCGCTCGTGCTTGGCCTCCTGCTCCCGCTGCTCTTCCACCTTGCGGAGCTGGATCCCTGCAGGGGGGCGGAAGAGGGTGTCACATACAGGGTGGCCGAAACATAGCTCCCAAACGCAGGTTTTGTGGAAAACAGAGTCCCATCTCAGATTACTCTCTAGTCCCGTAACCCACAAGCCACAAACTCTCCTGGATAACACACCAACAGACAGTCTACATTTATCCTGCAGAGTGAATTCTTGTTGATCTTCTACTACTTTTGCTCCTACAAATCTGAGGCTGCAGGAGCCGGAACCCCAGGCGCCCTGGGGCTTTTGGGTGGACCGATGGGTTTTGGCGTGTGTGGAAGTTGCCCAGGCAGCGCAGACGTAGTCTGTGTCTCCTGACTCTACCAGGGCACAACCAGGTGTCCCAAAGGTGGGCCCAGAGGTTTTTTTTCCCATTTTGAGGCAGAACTCAACTAGAGGAAACTCAAGAGTACAACTGCAGGGTCTACAACTGACAGCTTTTCATCAGTGCGCCACCATGTGGCGTGGAGGTCCCAGGCATTGCAGGCTCGGATGCAGAGAAGGGCGGCTCACCTTTGCGAATGGCTTCCAGGAGAACGCTGCGGGCATCGCTGATGGGTGGCAGGCTGGATGGGTAGCGCTTCACCTCGTGCACACCATGGGCTGACGGAGAGGACACAGCCCCCGACAGAAAGGAAGGCACCGGGGGTGGGCCTGGAGGAGGGGGTGTGGGGCAGGGGGAGGAGGTCCTTGCTCCGGGAAGGGGTAGCGGTGGTGGT
>JAODLC010000115.1:1099450-1122191 GCA_026781145.1 Hippopotamyrus pictus
GTGTGTGTGTGTGTGTGTGTGTGTGTGTGTGTGTGTGTGTGTGTGTGTGTGTGTGTGTGTGTGTGTGTGTGTATCTGGTTCATGTGTAGATTACATGATTTTAAACCTGTCATTTTGACGTTGTGGGGACCACAAAAATCTGTGAATCAAAAAGCTAAAAATGCTTTGTTTGATTACTTATGCCTAAAGTTAGGGCTGGGTATAGGTTAGGTTTGTCATTGTTGGGATTAAGGTTTTTGCCATAGAAATGAAGGGATGGTCCCCACAAAGATATGAGCACAAACGTGTGTGTGTGTGTGTGTTTCCGTCTGGGTGTTAAAAAGCCCTCCCACCATCCAGACACATGCTGTTCAGATGAACTGGTCACACTGAACCATCACAGCAAAAGTATCCTGTCCTGCCCCATGCCACATGGAAGACTCCAGATCACCTTGGGGATGGATGGATGGATGGATGGATGGATGGAAGGCACACAAACAAAAAAAAAAAAAACAGCTTTTCAATTAGTGCCCATGAACCAGAAAAAAGGAAAATTCCCCAGTGCACTGGAAGTTGCATAGATGCAGCATGGTCAGAATTTAGCCACACCTAATTCATAAAGTCCTCAGCTGGAACCGACGGCAGAACATGGTTCATCTCAAGCTGTCAGTACAAAATCTAAAAATGCACTTTTGCCATCACTATTAAAATTATTCTTCACAAATAATTACGTCGGTTAATCTGAACATGCTGAGCTGGCGTTGAGCGCTTGCCCTGAGCATCTGTGTTTACCATGTGGCAGCGGGGAGTTCTGGGAAAAGCACAGCACCTCTCCAGTCCCATTTCCCAGAATGCCACACGCAGAACACGGAGAACCCTCAGGGTCCCAGTGGCTGCAGCTATGCTAAGTCAGGCTTGCTCTTTCTCTCTCTGCCAAGCTCACGCCAATTCCAGAGACAAAGGTTGTGAGTGGGCATTACTTTGGGATAGGGTGGTCAGCACCAACAATGGCGAACATGAACAATAGCGCATGTTAATTATGCAGCACATTCACAATTCTGGCAATGCAGCTTATTTAAAATCAAAGAAAACAAACAATAATCAATCAGACGCTTCAGAAAAAGGTTCACCGTGCCTGTTTATGAAGGTCACTAATGGCTGATATACCGCTGATGAATTCCAACAGCAGCCAGGCGGGATTAGTGTTGATTAGGTGCGAATCATTATGCTGATTAAGCGCTGATGAATACATACACTCAGACTTTCCTGTTAAATAAAAAGAGGTGGGGGCTGCCTTGGGTAGCGCAGTCCTCTGAAACCGGCCAATCGGGGGTGAAGAAAACCGCACTCAGCTGCCCATTAAAAAAACATCACCGCTACAGTGTGTCTGTCGCAAAACTGTTTCTACTCAGGGCTGTGATTTCTCTCAGAAGTGTAACGCATATTTTAGTGTCTTTTTTTATTAGGTGTAGGATGGATATTGGTAACCTGGGACAATTTTTGAAATTTTACTTTCTCACTTTAAAAATTATTATTCAAAATATTAAAAGATAAAACTATTATTGAAAAGTCAAGAACTTATAGTAAATAAATAGACCACAGAGGTATAAAGATGTAGTGTATCTCCTAGTTTACTCTTTGTCCCACTTAACCAATACTCACCCTATGTAGTTACTCTGAAGAGGTGGGTGGAACTTATTTTTGTTTTTGGGGGAGGCATCCCAGCCACATCCTGGTCAACTCTGCTGTCTAATGGCTTACAGACACAGTGACATGGTTTACCTTTAATTTCGACCTGCGGTAAATCCGGAAATACTTAATTACCACCCAGGAAGCACGTTTTTCAGGAAAAGCTACTCTCCTCTGACATCCACAAAACGGGAGACTTTCATGCAGTAACTGTTAAAATATGCTGACTCGCATAGGGACCAGGGAAGGGCTGCATTTTTTTCTGGGGTTACACATAAGACACTAACAAGCGACAGATAAATGAATGAATAATCCGTACATTACAAGGTCAAGTTAAACCACTAAACAAACAATTCAAATATGGGCCATTGTCACGACTTGAGAATATTTTGGAAAACAAAATGTTTTGGTGAAAGTGAGTCACCTTAACTAAGGTATGTTAAGATTATGTGTTTTGTTGCTGTGATTTGTTAATATTTTTAACCATTTCCCGCAAATAGTTACCAAAAGCAACACAAAACTATATAAAATGTATTTTAAACATGTCAAGTTATTGCATGTAACCCACAATAAACAATCAATTTGAATAAGATGTATATTTTTGCAAAATTTTTGTTAGTTTTGTCATTTTTTTCTCATCTCAGTAACTCTTGCCCTGGATATAAATGGTAACATAACAAAACTGATTAACTACCCCAGATGCAAAAGCGTCAATTTAGACAATGAAGTTATTAGAGAAAATTTGTATGTTAAAGTAATGAGTTTGTGACAATAAGCCATACACTCCCATTTGTGTTAATTCTACATTAAGTTTGGGGATTCAATGTATAAATATTTATGATTATAAGTTCTAATATTAGCTTATGATTAATTGTGATTAATCACAGAAATGTGCGATTAATTAGTTAATTTTTAATCGATTCACAGCCCCACTTAGGCCCAATATATTTTATATTATGAACGGGCCAGTCATATGTGTCCATAATGATGGAAGAACGACTAAGAATAATGCAGATAATAAAATGTGATTGACATATTTTAATCCATTAATTTTAAGTGCTTCCGTGAGGCATATGGTGGTAAACAGTGGATGAGTGAGTTTCCAGTTATAGTACTAAAAGCCCAACAGAAAAGAGGGCTGATGTGTATAGATGTAGAAATCTGTCCATTATCGTTTCTCACGTATAATATTCTGCCTGCTGAGTAGTACAGGGTTTTTTTTTTGGGGGGGGGGGGATCAAATGGTGTTTTTAAGCAGATAACAGTGCAGGGTTTTATATAACAAAAAAAAATGCATAAGTCATGCATCTATATGCATTTAAAGTAATAAAAATTCAGAAATGGACATTGCTGCACCAGTGTTTACAGTCCATTGTGTGTGCAGAAATCAGAAATCTCAGAGCCAATGATCAGCCTGGCATTTGCAAACCACTCTGGTGTTAGTGGCGGTGAGCGAGCGACAAGCAGCGTTACGGTCATCTGCTGCGGCGACGGGACGTCAGGCCAGGTCTTACCTCCAGGGTGAAGTGGCCGGGGGCTATGGCCACACAGTTAAAGCCGTCTGAGGACACGCGAATAGATATTTCCAGCTGGAGTTAAAGACATCAGAGAGCCGGTAAAACAAGGGGAGGGAGGAGAACGGACGTAAGGAGAGGCTTCCCGTGTAAGAGTCCAAGCCTCCGTGTCCTCACGCCCAGCGATGTCGGAAAACAGGGATTTAAATGCATTTGTATGGGTAGCAACAACTGCTGCCTGAAGCTAGCTTTCTCCACGCCTACGGCTGGAGCTCAGAATAGGAAACACTACATTAAGTTCGGGGTCATATGTGCTCTTCTACAGAAAGGTGTCATCACAATACCTCTGTAACGACATTGCCAAATGAAGAAAATTAAATACATTTATCTTCATGACAGCTGAGGAATCCCTGTTTTTTTTTTGTGACTTTTTCTAAAAGGAAGTTTTAAAAAGCTTACTGTGCGTAGGTTTGTTTAGATAAATATTAAATATTTTATTTACTGTAAGTGAGGCTCTTCATCACATAGAAATATAGTGGCCAAGTTCACTCATTACACTCCAATTCCCCTACATAACAAACCAGTTTTCCACTGAATTAAACACAGATAGTACGTCAATTAATTTTCCAGATCATCGCAAGGTGTAAATTTTCAACATGTGTGCTCACGCTCAGGGTAACAGATTTTTTTCATCCATAATGACAAAAATAAGCATGGAGGGAATCACCTGTTAGAACTTGTTTTACAGAAAGCTGTAATTAATTAAATCATAAGTGCGCTATTTTGAGGTACAGAAACAGCCGTTTTCCTCTCCGCTGTTAATGTTCCAAGGTAACATCGTTTTTAGAGCTACGAATGAAAATGAAATGGAAAAGAAGAACATTTTAAATGCAGGGATATTAGTATGGGTTAATTCAGTATTTTAGAAGAAGTAATAATTTTAAAAGGACATTTGCAGTACAAAACAGCCAAACTACTTCTGAGGATGAGACGGAGAGGACTGCTTTACTACAGGCACCTAACTGGATGATGTTAATGTTCTATCGTCCACGTGAAGGGCAAGATGAGCTGAAGGATGATTAATAACTTTGAGTATGCTGAAATTAATGATTAAAAATGATTACAAAAAAAAAATCATTTCCTCACTGAGAGGTGCCCGACGGTGTGGAAACACCACAGCCGAATCTGACCGTCACCTTCCCGCTGGGGTCATTCCCTACCTGGGAGACACTGCGGACTGTGGCACGTCTGTTGCCATGACAACGGGTTGAGTAACCCCACCCCATACCTGGGGCAATAGGGCAGTGATGTGGGATTCACAGCATGAGGGGTGAGGGGGGGTGGACGGTGTCAGGACTACAGCTGCATAGCATTTTAAACTCAGGTTTTGCTGGCAGTCTCACAGGAAGTGATGTATAACAGGGCAACTGTGCACTTTCATTCAAATCTTGAGCAACACTACATTGTTACTATGGCGACTCTATAATTACGCAAAATTAGGGTTCGCATTAAGGGCCTTGGCCGTGGGACAGCATCATTATCAGAGCTCAAGGATCTAATGGCTTATAGCTTTTCAGCAAAAAAAAATAAAATTTGAAAAAAATATTTAGAAATATTTGAAAAAATAATTAAGTTTCTTGAAATATTTAGTCCCTATTTGTGTGATTAAATTAACTTAAGCAAAGCTAAAATGAACAGAATCTAAATAGGAATATTTTGTTTTAAACAGGATAAAAGATATTTTAGAGAAAAAAATAGGTTTGTAGTTAAATATAGCTTTATAGCATGTGAAGAAAAATGCTGAATCTGTCCCAGACAGGAAAGTCCCCCTACACTAATTAGTACATATAAATAAAAGTTGTAGATATACAATATATATACAATCAAAAACAGTCGCACTCCGGCGGAATCTGATGCCAGCAATGGGTGAAACTTAAGCGCTGGCTGATGTTTCTTTTTGTGATTTAATTAATGTACCACATCAGTCTCTTGATTACTTACAACCTTCACAAGGGAGAAATGAGTGGAAAAAAAAAAACAACATAACTGAATGATGTGCTGGACAGGGAAGCGGGAGCAGATTTTCAGCTTGTGGCCAATCTAAAATCCACAGAGATTTTGAAGACACAAGAAAATTCGTCCCTCAGGTTTCCTCGCCATCTCTGAGCAGCCACCTCCGCAGTGGATACCAGTCTCTGCAGGCCGTGGCTGACAGGCCCCAGCAAACCAGTCGGCCAAAACCGTATACATGGTACATTTTCAGAGCCACCCATTGGAAAGCATCCTAGGTGCCAAGGTCAGAATCAGGACCTGACTCTTCTCTGCCACTGGGGGGCGAGTTTACCATAAAGGTACACATTGGACTGGTTACATACCGGCAAAATATACCCCGAGCTGCTGGGCCTGTTTCCGTATTGCATTGCTTGCTTGTGAGCCATTTGGAGGTAAATTATTCTGTGTACATTTTGCTTCTATCCATTTACGCCACTGAACGCGTCATTTAGTCTTTCAGGGTAAACCGATGCTTTAGATCAGTGTTTCCAAATGCAGTCCTTGGGGGCCCCCAGGTGGTCGACATTTTTGCTCCCTCCCAGGATTGGGGCTAACTTGGGAAATACTGCTTTAAGTCACTGTAGGCTGACCCTCTGAATGTGAATGCTTTTATTTTAAGTTTTTTTTATTTTATTCACACGATAATCAGACTACACTTCAGTAAAATGCCCCATTTCCCTACATAAAATGGCGGTGAAGAAACATGGCTAGTTCTCGAGCCAATTTTCTGTCCCTAACGATTGCAACAGTAATTCACAGCCCCTGTGTCATACAGCCAAATTATGTGAGATAAGAGAGGATGCTGTATTACTCACCGTGGTAACTAGACTTCTGGATACTGACAGCACAGTGCATTAGATGGAAAAATATAAAAAAAATAAATGCCTCCTAGCCTTACTACATTAAGTCAGAAAATTTCATGTGGGCGGGATGATACAGCATTCCAACATCCATGGTCATCCTATGGCCCCGCCCATTCTGATGACAACCCCAACCCTGCTTACATCAACCCCGGCCATTCTGATGACAACCCCGCCCCTGCTTACCATCAACCCCGCCTATTCTGATGACAACCCCGCCCCTGCTTACCATCAACCCCACCCATTCTGAAATCAGTCCCACCCCCACTCATCCCTACCCATTCTGATCACAGCAACACCCCTGCTGAGTATCAATCCTGTCAAATTCTGGTGGTGTACAGCCAAGATAACTAACCACTGATGTTTTCAATAGCTGTCTCACCTTAGTGTCACGATACATTATGTACCAGGGAAACCCAATACAATTTTTCAGACGGTAATTTCCCAGGTGACTTATATGGGGCCCGACCAGAAATGCAGAACATAGAAAATGTGTGGGGACACCAGTCTGTGTCACGCTCCATGCCCATGGAAGCCAGTCAGGCCAATTCTATTCTTTCTGTCCTGGGGGAGTGGATTCTAACCTCCTGCCATTTTCCCTACCCTGTAACAGCAACTCTCAGGAGAGCTATCTCTCCAGCATGGGATGGCCCGCCAGACCAGAATCTCAGTCCTGCTGGAGCGCGGCACCGGGAGCAGGGACTGGTCCACCGCTGACTGCCCTCCGATTGGCTGGTGGGGGCCCCGGGCCTGTGAAGCGAACCCTCGCTAATAGCGACGGTTAGCTAACTGTAACCAGTCGCAGTTGAAAGTCTTCAATTTGCGTCAGTTCTAAATGAGCCTAGCCGTTAATTACCAATAATAAGCCTGCAGCTCACGGTCGGCCCTGCGTCAGAACTGTGCGAAAAAGCTGAAAGGCGGCGCGGGTGGGCGAGGGTTTCTCTGCAATTTTCATCCGACAGACGGCACTAATTTTCTGAGTCTTTAACAGCCCCCCAGCAGGCAAAGTAAGCTGTAGACATACAGCCCTGAAAACAAAGAGTACACCCCCCCCCCCCCCAAGTCCATGCCGCAGACGCCAGCCACTCCGATGCTCTGAGTTGGTCTGCAGGCAGTAAATGAGATGACAGTCTTCAGCCTGCTGTGGTTTTATTCAATTTACAAGCCAATGTGAGCATGTGGGAAACTGTCTGAGGGCTGAGCTGAGACAGGAGAGACAGCAGACAAGGCTGACTTCCATGGAGACGTCACAAACGCAGTAGGGTCAGCGCACGTGTGACTGGTTTGCTGGGGTTAGAAACTGTGATTGGTGCCAGTTAATGAGATGAATGCCCCTCCACCTTATCCCTACTCCCACCTCGGGTCTGGTGCAGAATCAGCCCTTTGTCCCCCCCATCCCACTGCCCCACCCGGAAGACCCATCTGGGGCCCGATTCTCACCCTCTGCTTCCGCTTTTCTTTCCTCTTGTCCTCCGTGTCCTGCAGCATCTTCTCCCTCCAGAGGTCAAAGAAGTAGGACGGGTTTGTGTAGAACTTGAGTCCCTCCTTGCCGTCATCCCTGGGAGCGGAGGGGGGGGGGGGGGGGTAGCCATCAGACAGCGCTCCCACAAGGCTCCGAGACCCCTAAATATATTCCGGTCTAGGGTTTACTCCAACTCTGCAATCAGCTGCCCCAGCATGTACTGGGAGCAGAGAAGGGTCACATTTCACAGGAATCTGCTCTGATAGGCCGAGCAGCGAAATGGTAAGCAGGTATGGATGCTCCCATAATGAAACGGACCTGAAACTTGTCCCTGGAATGACCTCGCTCTAGCCGCCAGTGAACAATGTCTCTCGCCCATGCCCTTCACATCAGATCCTTCATGTTTTGGTTGTATAATATTTTTCCCACCATCCGATGACTAATGTCTATGAGTCATATTTGATGCGCTACAGAAAAACTGATATATATACATTTGTTTACTTATATATGTTTGGGGAAACATACCAGCACATTTCTGAAACATCTTGTCTCTTAGTAACGGCTAAATCCCCGACATACCTTTCAAGATTCTGCCTGAAAAAGCAGTTGCCTTACCCCCCTCTGCTCTCTATAACCTCACCAACCCCCCTCTCAATGAGGGAATCAATTAAACTCTGCTGTGCTCTGGAGAGGCATCTCCTGGGGCGAATGGGTGCAGGTTGAGCAGCTGATTGCCTCCCTGTTTGTCAAAGTCGCTCATTAACACGAGTTTTTCGTCTGAATGAAAGTCTAATGAAATGTAAAAAAATGAGATTCCTTGCTTTAATTACTAATTAAATGTCTGACTGTGGATTGTTTAAAGTTTATAAATTAATTATTATATATGACTTACAAATGTATTTTTAGAAATGACCAAATCGTGGCAAACAAAACAATGATCCTGATTGGTCGAGTCGACCGATAACGGACCTGATAAGGGGCAGATACTTTGGGTATTTAAATGAAAGTCCTTCAATGGTGCACCAAGAGCAGGTCAAATTTGTTTTATTTTGTTGTCCAGCAAACAAATTTATCCCTCTTGGTCCACGTTGATGTTAATTGGGCAAATTAATTGGGAAACATGGACACTGTCAATTCCCTGCTCCGTGTCATGGAGAGGAGCTGCACACCTGTCATTGGTGATTTCCAAAAATGGGCAAGTATCTGGGCCAATGATGGTGAGTCCCGCCCACCATGCCCACACTGCTTGCTCCGCCCATAAACTCATAATGCAGCAGTTTGGTACATCTGTCCTGGTATGGATCTTCATGTAGCAGAAGTTTCTATCAATCCATCCATTCATCTTCTAGGCTATTTATGCCCCTTAAGATTAAGATAAGGCTTACGGGAATGTAACCATCGTAACCTGGGGAGCATCTGTGTGTGTGAGTGTGTGAGTGTGTGTGTAAAAAATTCACTTCTGAATGACTGACCTATATGGCGTGAGAATGTTCAGGGGTGGTGGCTTTTCACACAGCTCGAAGGTCTCCTTCAGGGGCATGGGCAGCGTTCGCCTGTCAAACAGCTGCTGGTCCTGGATGGTGGAGCTCCGGAAAGCCTTCCTCATGGTGATGTCCTGCAGGGACACTGGAGGGCGGGGGGAGGGGGAGAGGAACCGCACATCAGGCCCGGCCGCAATGGTTGCTGTCGGCCCACGCCGGCTCTGCGCCGCCGCCGGTTTTACAGAGATGACACACCGGGTGCCCGTCACCGCGACGTGGCGTGACACGATCGTCGCCAGTTCCTCGTTATTCCTGCGAACCAAGTGCTGCCGGGACGGAAATAACATCCATGGCATGTCTTTGCCTGACTGCCTGCGCTGGATGCAATGTATGCGCAGCCAGTAGCTGGAAACAAACCGATTAACAACACAGGATGTTTGTGAAGTGGGAAGAGTCTAGGGGGAGGGGCCTAAATGGGGGCAGGGCCATGGTGGTCCAGTTGCACAATGTCTTCAACATGTTTTAAGTCTTAGTAAGCTTAAAAAAGCACTAATTGCTTTTAGCTCTTTAAAAGGGAGAAAGTCGGTCTTCATTGTAATCACGGTTGGGAAACATTTCTGATTCATAGTCATTGTCTTTCCAACATGTGGTTTGAATTGCAACAAATTTACAATAATAATTATTTTTAAATACACTCGACAGCCATCAGAGACAGGCTTCATCGCTGTCCAGTGCGTCCGTCGAGAGTAATTGCTTTTCGACCGGCCTGACATTTAAAAACGTGTGGAAAAAAAAAATCAATGCTTTTCCTAGAATGGCTGCTTTAAAAAACGGCCATGAAGGTGAAGAAGGGAAAGTGGAGAGAGAGAGAAGTCAGTCAGAGGGGAAAAAACATCCTTAGAGAAGGCCTTGAAAGAATAATAAAATAAAAAAAAAAAACAGTAGTTCTCTGCCCTCAATAATTTATAAGAAGCCGACTGCAATCGCTTCATAGGGACAAAAAGCAGAGGTGGCAGCTGTGAGCAGACGATCCTTCAGCCGGCACGACTCCTCATCGATCCGCACGTCGCTTATTCTAACTACTTCATAGAGCAAATCTGGCCCCAGCCTGTAGGGCCGAGGCGACCAGTAAGTGACTTTTGGGGAATTTTAAGGATTACTGGGCTTACCATCACTTCCAATCCAGATACCCGCAAATTGGCAGCATTAACCAGCTTGACATGTACATTAATATACCTAATGAAAAGTTCACTTTCTTTTAATTTGCTCTGGAAATCCTTAGAATGGTGTAAAGAGTACGCCGCACTACTTTAACATTAACTGTGAGATGTCCCAGGCACGAAAAATCCTGGGGCCCCTGACAAAATGTCACCTTGAATGTCTCCCCTGCCCTCGCCTTGGCTTGGCACTTTTAATCTGAACTTAAACTGAATATAATTTGCCTATCTGGGGGAAGAGGGTCCTTATAAAGCTCATTTAGGTAGGTTTGAGGCCCCTATAAAGCGAACCCCTTATGGTAGGTTTGGGGCCCCTATAAACTGGGCCCCTTATGGTAGGTTTGGGGCCCCTATAAAGCGAACCCCTTATGGTAGGTTTGGGGCCCCTATAAAGTGGGCCCCTTATGGTAGGTTTGGGGCCCCTATAAAGCGAGCCCCTTATGGTACGTTTGGGGCCCCTATAAAGCAAGCCTTTTATGATACGTTTGGGGCCCCTATAAAGCGGGCCCCTTATGGTATGTTTGGGGCCCCTATAAAGCATTGGGTCCCCTGAATGTCCCCGGTTTATATGTGTGTGCTGGGGTTTCAAGGGAAGTGGGCTAAAGACCACAATGTACAAGCTGCTCTGAAGTTTTCTGGCTTCCAGAGCTGACTGGCGCGCTACACCTATCACCCTCCTTAATGGAGGGGTCACCGCTGGCCTGCCCACCCGCAGTTAAAAAGGTGCTTAATGACTAAGTGCAAAGGGGTTTCTCTTGCTCAGGCTGCATTAAGAGGCCCTTAGAAACGCCCATTTGGTCAAGCAACCGCCACATGCTGGCTAACAGACTGAGGAGTCGGTGAAAACTGAAAGTAAATGTCAGCAGCACATAATAACCAGCAGGGCGATGCACTGAGTTACAGAGGAATCTGATAGGCCATCTGGGAAGGATCACATGACTTGGGCAACCCCTGGTACACCAATAAGCAGCAGCCCTGCCCACTGATTGGTTCCACAGCCTCTAGCATGGTCATCTAAAGCTACCATAGTTATATCACTACAAGGAGGACAGCCTCAGCTAGAAGTCCATCCATGGTAACTCAGTCATCCAAGGATCAGTCAATTCACAGAGAGACCTTCCTGTTGGACTCTGCCTGTTCCAGACAGGGCCATGTTACATTTAATTCATTGATCTGACTCTTTTATCCAAAGCAACTTATAGTAAAGGCTAGGGCTACAATTTTTGTGTGCTCCCTGGGATTAGAACCCACAACCTTTGCAATGTTTGCACAATGCACCACTTGTAGAGCTACAGGGACACATTACACTCATCACATAAACATTATGGTCCTGGGTCATGGTGATGGCGGATGGGGGTACTTCAAAAGTAGAAAGACAAGAGGAGGATGCGGGTAAAAGCAGACCCCGCCGTACTGACTCGCACCACACCCCCGCGGCTCTCTGGAAAAGCAGAAAGGTCAGGCCCTGTACTTTCTGAACCCCCCTGGAGGAGGTCCAGCGCACACAGCTGGCCAGGTGAGTGTGCGGAATCAAACGCCCACAGCGCTGTACCCCTATATATCAACACCCCATTTATTCAAATCCCACTACTGAAGAGTAATGGGTTCGGCTCTTAGCAACGACGGCAAGCTAGCAAGATTTTTATTTGCACTTAATTATTTTGCATGCCTTCTCGCGGGAATTGGAGAATCGGCTTTCAAACAATAAGCCAGGTGCTCTATTTTTAAACAGCGCGAGTGCGAATGCGCCAGGTGCTCACGTGGGAGCGGAGTCGCGGCTCTGCCTTCAGGTTTGCTGCTATGAAACTCTTTTCCTGGAGTTTTATTTTCATCATGCCATGTCATCTGCCTTCACACGCGTCTGTTCTTGGCGTACGCCACTTCTCGGGATCGTGCGAGATTCCTGCTTATTATAGTTCCACTTGTTTTTCAAGAGACCCCCGGTACAGTAACACACAGCCCCCCAGAACTATCTCCCGGGTCCCGGGCTGGGGGGGGGGGTCTCAGTCTCAGGTTAAATGTAAGGTGAGACCAGTATTTTTGGGGATAGTGTGTCCCCATCAAGCTGGTCCAATGAGGTCTTCCCTTCCCTCCCTCCTCTCTCCATTCCTTTAATCTGTCTCTCTCTCCTCATCTGCCTGTCTCTCATTGTGTCGTCCTCTCTCCGTCTGCCTCTCTCCTGTCTCTTTCCCTCCATTTTTCTCTCTCTCTCTCTCTCCCCCCCCCCCGTCTCTCTGTTTCCTGAGGCATTCCCTAAAGGCATTCACCTGCTTTGAGTGACACAGCTGAATTCCCAAACAAATGCCCCCCACCCACACATGGAATGTCGCTCTGAAGCCACTCTGACCACCTAAGCATCAATTTAATGCAAAAACAAAGTGTGATGTGCAAAACAAACTGGCAAATGGGGGACTGGATATGAGACAATAAAGCAGAGGCTGAGATGCCCCCAGAGGCGGCCCAGATGCCCCCAGAGGCGGCCCGGGCAGCCCCAGAGATGCCTTGGAACGGAGCTCTAACCTTGACAGGCCGCATCTGCAATGTTCAAATTGCTTTTGCTTCACCTCGCACCCCCTGAACATTTTTCAGGGCCCACCCCCCAGGGGCAACACTGAACCCCTGACCTCACCCAGTGGTGCCCAGATGTGACGTGAAGCGTTCCAGTCCAGTAAAAAAAGGACCAGTTCCATATTTTAGTGAAAAAACGGCTATGACTTTTTTTCATTAAAAAAGCACATTCCGGCCCATCTGTTATCACAATCTTTTGTTATTTCTTTTTAAAATGAGTTTGCTTCACAGATTTCAGCAGCTTTGTGTGCTGGAAAGCACTGAGTCAGCCGGCAGCCTGACAGCCGGCAAACACGGAAAAAACGGGGGAGAAAAACCAAACCCGAAACCCCCAGGGCAGAATTGGATCTGGGCCAACGATCCGAAAGGCCTTTGAGAAAGAGCTTCCCTGCACAACTCCACCCCAGCCTCCCCAGGTGGCGCTGTTGGGATCTCCGGGTCGTTGGGCGGTGAAACGACAGAACAAGGAAACCGATTGGCAGACCTGCAGTTTCACAATCCCCCTAATTCTTAACAGCTGTCCGTGGCTAAATGGAAAAATCGCTTCGTAGTTAAACATCACCGCACTGGGGCAAGGGCTGCAGTTTAATTAAAAAGGACCTTTGGGGTCTTTGCTGGTCACATCAAGCATTATTTTTACAGTGGAGGACCGAGGCGATATAATATGGAGATTAAATGTGGGATATGGGCCATTAGGTCATGTGGGGAGACGGATGTTGCATCCTGATAGGACAGGAGCGCTGGAAACGGCTTTGGCGGGGAGGGAGAGAATGGAGCCATCCATCAGATGGAAGGGTGGCTTTAAAAGCCTCAAAAAATACCCCGGGCCGACAAACGAACCCAGCAGACAAAGACACCAGGCTCTGCCCCATAACTTAAAGCCATACGGCGGCAAGGTGACTGTCTGAGGGCGGGGGATGCTACCCTGCCTGACACATTTCATCACAGCACTGCGCATATCCCCCCTCCACCGGTAGGTTCCATGTTCTAGTTGCTTACTCCTGATCCAGGCTCACTGTGCTTTACTGCTGTTATAAACAGCCCCCCCCCCCCCCCCCAAAGCCTAGTCCGGCGGAATCAGAGGAGCGGATCCCTGTCGATCCCGATCTGCCAATCGCTGTATACGGGTCTCCAGTTCAGTCCTGTCACTGCTATGAAAGGGATCGACAAACTTTTACATGGAACAGAACCGGGACCAGTGCTGACCAAGCACGTTTAAACAACTCCCACCTGGAGGACACAGCAGCTTTTCATACCAGTATAGGAACATAAATCCTTCTGAGGAACATCCTTTACCTCCATGTACGTTAATTTTTTTCTTCACCCTGATCTTACGTCTGCTTCAGGGTTTTCATGAGTTGGGGGTCAGAGTGGGGAACCCTCCCCCCAGCCACCTTAAGGCAGGTTACTGACTCGAGTGATTCGCCATCTGTAAGATCCGTGCAGTAAGAGCCCCGCACCTTCACTGAAACATCATGTGGTCCAGCGGTGACAAATACCGACACATCATGTGACCAAACTGTTCTAGAAAGCCCCCCGCCTCAAAGGTCCATATATTCATATCTTTATGGGGACTCTCCATTCATTTGTGGCAAAACCCTAATCCTAACTACAGTATGACAACCTTAACCCTACCCAGCCCTAACCTTAACCATAAGTCGAGACAAAGGTTTTGGTTGCAGTCACAAATTTTTATAAAACGTAAGTTATCCTAATGGGGCCCGAACAAATGTCCCCGCAAGGTAAAAAATTACAGGTTTCTATCACATTGTGGGGAAATCTGGTCCCCCCAATGTAATAATCACAAACACACACACACCAGTTCAAAAACACCCACTTTTTTACACTCAAATAAAATCACATCACCACCCGATTCAGGGCCAGCTTCCTGCCCCAGGCCATCAGCTCCCTAAACAATCGGTGACCTGCATCTCCACTCCCATTTCACTGTATTGCACATTGTTAAAATTTCACTTCTACATTTCACTGTGCATCCTTATCGGCTCTGCACATATTTGTTACTTAATCATTGTTGACCTGTTCTTACTGCACTGCTGTTTGTCCTGTCCTCTCCCCCGTGACCTTGGCATAAGGGTTCCACCGCATTCCCTCGGGGCGTACAGCACACACTGGAGGCCGGGCCGCGGCTGAACCCCAGGGACCCCAATTCCGGCCAAACACGGCGACCCGCAAACCTGGTACTGTTGGCACGCCGTGGTACGTGGTACGACAGGTGGTCACCCGTCACAGGAAACCCAGTCAGTCTCGTTCACAGGCCCTTTCAGACCTTTCAATTACCCGACAGGACGAGATAAGCTATTAGCACGAGAATGACCCATGAAAATGGTAGCTCCTTAATCCCCCGCCAGTGGGGGCCTCCTGTCAGTGTTATCGCTCACGAGGAAAGGTACAGTATCAGTCCCCCACCCTTCCTCCGGCGATGAAACAAAAAGCCATTTGAACCAGGCTATTAAATCAATGACTCCCCTAAACTCCCACTCGCTATAATAGCTGTGCTGGCAACAAAAAAAAATCCCAGATTGAAAAGCGGGCAGGTAAATGAAGAGCGACAACCTCCTTACGCTGCCGTCTCACTGAACGGGACTCACTTTTATGCACTGGTGCCGTTTCAGAACAAAATGGAGCCTGCAGATTGACGAGGCACTCAACAACTTCTCATCTTGGTAAACTGGCAGAAGCTGCCACCCAGATTAAAGAGGGATTCTACCCTGAGAGTAATGAAAATGATGCTTTATTCGCCATATGTACAAGTGTAACTGCATTGGAATGTGTTTTTTCACATATCCCATCATGCTCTGCAATTTTAAGACAGACACACATAGAGGTGAGAGCAAAGCTTTGGGTCGGACTGCAGGGTCAGCTGTCCATCCAGTACCCCAGAGACATTTTTTGAGTAGTTAAGGACCTTGCTGAAGGGGTCAATGGAAATTTGGTTACTGAGCCAAGCACGGGACTCAAACCAACGACCTTCCGATCACAGGCACAGAGGCATAACACACCAACCCCCAAAGTTGGTTAGCAGTGATCTGAAGTAGGTGGCAATGCCTTAACCACATGTGTTGAAGGTCACTAGGACCCCTTTCATCCTTGTGGTCCTAAGTAAAATTATGCTTCTGTTCTTCCACCAATCTATCTTCCAAGCGTCTACCGGCTGGTGTCCTGGGTGTTTCCTTGTCCCCTGTCCTGTGCTGCCTGGATTAGGCTGCAGTCCCCCCCCTCCCCCCAAAGTCGAAACCCCGTACACATCCTTTTCTTCATCATCACACAAAAGTCCCACTTGTCCAAGGAACACAGCGCCACGAGATCCAGCTCTTTTGTTTTCCAAAAATAATCCCCCCTCCGACAGTGGGGGGAAAACACTCCTGCTAGGGTGTGAGCTGCAAGTCTGCTGAGATGCTCTACAAAACGGAAGCAGCTTTCTAAGTGGCTTCAACATCCACCACCTCTGCTTCTCACAGCCTTGCTGCAAATGATGCGACTTTTACATTAAAAATTACACATTGTGATATTTATATTAACGGGAAGCATGTATGCTACCCATTGTGGAATATGACTCTTCAGTGAGAGTTATTCAGTCTAGATTTCTACACGAGGTACAGTTTGATTTCCAGTGGATTTCCCAGCATGTTAAAGCAACTTCTCTTATTTCCAAAGTGTGATGGGTTTTTACAGGCCCAGCATGGTATAGTGGTTTCGGCATAGTGGTTGAGTGGTTGAGGTTCTGTAACTGGCTCAAACCAGCACAGGCAGACTCTTCATAACCGTGGGAGGAGGCCAGAAAAACCTCATTGCCTCAGACAAACCCTTAGTATTCCTGGGTAATTTTTTAAAATATCTAACTGCCTCAGTATCTATTTGTAAATAAATAAAAGTGCATCATCAAAGTCACTCAACTGCTCACCCGCATTTAAATTCGTATGAATCAAATATTTAAAAATACTGAGAGTCTCACTGCAGCACTGCAAACCCATATCAGAAATGGGCTTTACGAAACAATTTTGAATATCAAGACATAAATCCCTGATAAATGGTGGTATTTCTTATCAAATCTGACAACTGAACATGAAAATTTTATTCAGATTATTATCATTAATCTTCTGGCAGATCAAAAAATATACGACTGGACAACCAGGGTTATTGTGCGTTCGAGTAAGGGCCAGTATCCGTGGAAATAGAGTAATTCCATTCATTAAAAATGTGTTATATATTGCGCCGGGTGGTATAATGAGTGCAATAACGGTCTAAATTATTGACCTTGCTTGTGAACAAGAAGAAAAATCCAGAAGAGCAGCTGTTCGGGCGGCTGGTTTAAGTCTCAGGCCAACGTCTTTTCAGTGGAAGCATTCAGCTGCCGCTTCATAAGGCGCATATAGCTATGACCCACTTTTGCCTCTAGAGTCGCTTCAAGGGTAGATGAGTTATGCATTCAGAGGAGTCACTCTGTCCATCGCCGCTGTACTGAGCTGTTATTTTTGCACTCATGGTCTTCCTGTTGGCTTTAACAAGTCTGGCTGTTCTCCTCTGACCTCTCTCATTAACTCGGCGGATCTGGATCCCGAGCTGCCCTCCGTCTGGTTGGATTTCATTTTTTTATTTCACCATTCGCTGTAAACTCTAGACACGGTAGTGTGTGAAGATCCAGGGGAGGCGCCGTTTCTGAGATTCTGGAACTACCAGGTCCGGCATCCACGATGACGCCACGTTTAAAGTCACACGTATTAGCCATTCTAATACTTAGCCAAACTGAAAGTGAACTTCGACCTTGTCTGCGTGTTCTTTGAATTCACCAGTCTGTCTGCATTATCAAGCAGGCATGCCCTGTGTGTATATCCACCTACATCTGAGAGAAATTGTACATTTTTGAGAGTATAGTCTAAAACTGAACTGAGACCTACCCAGACCGATAAACACTTATCACAAACCTCTCATCTTCCTTAACCTCCTTAGGTTTTGGTCACGTGGTCAAGGTCATGTGTCATCTAATCTTCCAACTTACAAAGGGGATTCTGGAATTTCCATTTAAAAAATTTAGAGTAGAGATGCACCGATGGTTAAAAAAGATCTGATATTTACTGTCACTAGCTCCCTTTTAAATGGTGACCAATACTACTCTGCACACCTGCAAACTAAACAGTTAGAAAAATATCTGCTGTGTGGAATTAACATCGTTAGAAATGCATTTTGCAAACATTGCTCTGCTAAAATTTCACGAGGAGGATCTGCTAATAAACTTCTCAACATAACAAATTTGATCGCTCACCATAAGGCGAAACTATGAAGAGTTTCTGGAAAACATATCCGTTCTAGTAAAGGCTGCAGTAGTGCCGAATGGCGCTAGTGTATCATGGCAAGCGTTAGATAGCAAAAGAAAACTCAAAAGATATTACTCCGAAAACTGAGTTTATCACACTTGTCAGGTGAACAGCCCTTCTCTGTTATAAAAAAAAAAAAAACAGGGATGGACATAACTGGTACGCAAGTACGTATTCACCTTTAAAAACGATGTGACAATCGATTGTCTGTAAAAGCGCAAATGCGTACTTATTTTATGTGCATTTGCGCTGCTATGACTAGAAAATACCTTGCATTTTAACCTGTATACCGCAAATGAAGTAGAGTTAGCATATAAAGATTAAAATGCATTATGTTTTGTTTTCATATCAGCGCAAATGCACATAAAATAAGTACGCATTTACACTGTTACCACAATCGATTGTCGCACGTATCGTTTTTAAAGGTGAATGCGTACTTAAGTACCAGTTATGTCCATCGCTAGTTATAAAGATATATACAGTTATATATACAGTTCTGGAACTGTTATTTTCTGCCAGAATTGGCGTTTTCTTACCAAAAATAAATCCTTTTTCATACTTTTGGAATGTAATTTATTTTAAAATTTATTTGGGTGGAGTGTCCCTTTAAGGTTATTTAAGAAGAACCTCCCAAACAATCGGTATCGGTGTCAGTTTTCGAAATAATCGGCTATCGGTATCAACCAGAAATTTCCTTATCAGTACGTCAGTAATTTATAGGAACTACAGAGGAGCCTAATATACGCAGGAGGGGGGTCTGAATGTCTAGTAATGGCATGTCAGTGGATGTAGGGTGGGGTGGGGGCACACTCACACTCCTCCTCCTTCGGATCGAGCTGGGTGACACTGATGGACAGCCGGTCCACTCGCTCCTGGAGGGAGTTCACCCGGAACGAGAAGGAGTGTGCCTCATTGAACAGCTCCCCAAACAGATCCTCTGCGTATTTACCTGTACAAAAAAAAAAGCAGGAGGCAAACCTGCTCCATGAAAAACTGCACGTCAGTGTGAGTGCATCTCCGAGAGTACACCACATGCCGTTCAGGGCGATTACTGAAATCACAAACGTCCGGAGAGAGCTGCACTTTAACACAATAGTCATTCTCCACCATAGAAAATGAATGAATGCAAGAAATCCTCGTTTCGCTCTGTTGTTCTGGTGAAAAACACCTCAACATCACTGAAAAAAATCCCATTTAGATTTAAAATTAAAAAATTAAAATAAAAAGAAAGAAAAATAAGATCTGCACAGAGCGCTGGTGGGGATTTAACAGCCAGTATAAAGGCAGGTGGAAGACAGTCACTGTCGCTGCCTCTTCCATGTAATTTATATTCTTATATTTCATATTTTTCTGATACTTTAAATTTTTGTTTATTTCTTTATATAACTTAATCTAACACGCATTGAGTTTCATTGTGACTTGTTACAATGACGATAAAGGCATTCTATTCTATTCTATTCTATTCTATTCTACAGTTGTGATTGGATGATTCTACAGTTTCAATTGGATGAGGCTGAACATGTGACTGGGTGGCAGACTCTATTTCCTGTAAACAGACGCTGGCTCACTGAGGCTGCTGAGCTGGCGGATGACGTTGGCCAGGGACACGTTGGTCATGCACTCCAGCTCATTCTTGATGCCCCGGGGCAGTGCCGTGTGGCACAGGTACCGGGGCTCGATGTTCCTCTTTACCAGCGGCATTCTGGGTCACGTCGAGGGCGGAGGAACCTGGGGAAAAGATAAGCATGTTAAGCGAGGAGCAACTCACAGCCAACGACAGTCATGTGTTAGTGGTGTGCCAGGCCCCAGTGAAACCCCAGCCAGCCCGGGGCCCTCCACCCGTCCAGAGTAACACCTTCAGCACCATCTGGAGAAAGTTCATCATCTCTTCCGATCTTAAGCGCTCACAAACAGTCTAAACGGCTCAGGTCTTTACTGTCACGCTGCCCAAATTAAACCAGGACAACTGACAGATCAACATGCTAATCGCTATACACTAACAAAGAGAGGGTCAGGAAGTCCTAACCTGTCAGCCACCTTGGCATTCACAGTTTCCTGGTGCTTTGTAAATTGCTGCATGTCTGACAGTGTAGCCGCCAGGCCCTGTGGGAGTGGCATATTATTGCTGTTTACCAAGGTTCACGTTTCTGTAGACTCTTACACACCATCACCCTGACAGCCTCACACAAACCGGTGTTCAGTTACACACACCCCCCCCCCCAAGCTGCCCTGCGCTGCCTGCACACCTCGGGCCTTTTTCACCCGACAGAAGCTCATTCTGTCCTCGCCTGTCCCGAAAGTCGGCGGATTTGTGCATCCAGATTTAAATCTAGATAGATGCGGCACCAGCTAGTAAAACAGGTCCGGTCACTGGGAGATGACCTTGAGCAAGTCAGTAATGTACAGTACTGTGCAAAAGTCTTATGCGTCAAAGAAAATGCTTAAATGGCCTTCATGGTATAATATTATGTCTCTCAAAGTGTGTCGGCATAGCCATTTCAAAACCTCTTCTTTTGCAGCTACCATCCAATATATTCATGCATTTTTGACTCAGCCACTAGTGCACTTTTTGTATAGCTTATCAATTTGTCATTGACTTTTTAAACTAATCTAATTAAGTGAGCTGGCTGTGAAATTTAACAAATACAAAGAATAGTTGAACCTGTTTGTTTTTATTGTTACTCCTAATTTGCATATGTTGTGTTTTTTTGAGCACACTTATTATTCAGACACATAGCCTTAAACATTCCCTTTGACTGCTTAAGACTACCACATTACACACTGTATTGTCTGCAGAAACGGTCAATTTCAATCAGGCAGACGAAGGACACCACCGGTGACAGGACCCTGATTGATGGAAACAGCTTAGTCTGAGGGGCCACTTGACCTATTTTGAGGTGTGTGTCTGGAAAAGATACCACAGGGATCTGTACTGTGGAGCTTCACTGTCTGACCACAGAGCAACCAAGCAGGGGGGCTGACCAGGGCAGCCAGACACTCCATGGGGGGGCAGCGCCTGTCCTCTCCTAGCTAACTAATGCGCCATAACAAAAAAACTATCATTGCTACATTGGAACACATTTTTTTTTTAAACCCAGTTGTATTCTTAGATCCTGTCATATTTTCACCGGTTGGAGACAGGAGTGAAGAGCAGTAAATAAGTGTGTCGAGGCAGGGAAGGGGCGGGGGGGGGGGGTGTACTGAGTTGCAAAGAAGCAGATTCTAAGGAATTAAAAGAAACACCCAGCTGCTTTTGTGTCTCCTATCTGTAAAATAATCGGGAAAACAGTTCCGTAAAAAACACGTAGGAAAGGTGGAGGAGAAAGTCAACAACATCTGCAGCAGCTCACACTGTTTCCAAAACGCAGGAGGAAAAACAGGACTGAAACTGGGATGCAGTTCCACTCAAAAGAGGTGTAAATCTTGCCTTACTCTTTCTTTTTATACTGAGTGGAGTTTTGAGGTCACCTGTTGGTCATGGAGCACGGTGCAGGTGGATGAGGCGGACGCAAGAGCAGGAAGCCCAAGCAAACCTGAGCAACATCCCCCCCCCCCCCCGAGCAAAATTTCTAGCTCATCAGGATGGAGAAATTGGGCCGGACTGCATGCAAATCAGTCCCGTCACATCAAACAGGCTTCCGACAGAGGCGGCCATGCTGTCTGTTCTCTGGATAGCTCACTGCAACAAATGTCCCTCTCCTTAATTTTTCAAAAGCTAGTTTCAGTTTACCCCAGAACACAGCATCGATGTTGACCCCACCGCAGTCCTACACCCACCCCTGAGGGGATGCCCTCTGCAGCCTGACCTCTGGAGACACACTGACCTTCTCCCTTCTGATTGGCCGCCTCTTGATTCAGGGCGGTCCTCAGTGGCCTCTTGCACACGGCCGACAGGCAGACACATACATACACAGCTCCTGCCAAGCCGCAGGCCGGAGTGGGGAGACCTCTTTGTTACACTGCAGCCTGTGCTTAAATTCGCTCACAGCGGCTGCAGGACAGTCACTGAACCCTAGCGTACATTTTCTTTTTGAGCGTGGTTACATCGCTTATCTGTCTGCCGAAGGCTTTTTATTGCAGCCACTTCCCCGGCATTCTCACTTCCATTCCACGCCAGTCTGCTCTGCCAGACATTTATTTAGCCCAGAGAGCCCACCGCTATCCCTTAACTGCGTAAATCTGTATGTGGTGGTTTTCTCTACATCCAGATCCAAACAGGCACCTCAATAATTCAACCCCCCTCATATCTCCCAACAACAGCAGGGCATATTAGCACAAAAACTGGAATTGGACAGCAATCTGATGGTATCCCAAGGCGGGCGGGGACTTGGCAGCCAATTTAGACCCTCCCTGTGTCACATAATATAATCACCACGTATTCACTATAACTAAAGGTTCCCAGAATGTGAGGTCACCGGCTGGGATGTAGCACTGTTGAAGTGTGCGGTCACTGGCTGGGATGTAACGCTGTGAGAGTGTGCGGTCACTGGCTGGGATGTAACGCTGTCGGAGTGTGCGGTCACTGGCTGGGATGTAACGCTGTCGGAGTGTGCGGTCACTGGCTGGGATGTAACGCTGTCGGAGTG
>JAODLC010000115.1:1133486-1147464 GCA_026781145.1 Hippopotamyrus pictus
TGATTTAGTGTTGTTTTGTGCTATAGTATAGACTGAAACCTGCGGTTATCATTAAAAACAAAATGCGGTAATCGTAAAACAAACTTTAATTTGTGTACGCCAATGAAAATCAACAGAATGTTAAATCTGCATTTGCATAATTTCAAACTTATGCTGGACTTTTATTTTTAATTGATTGATCTTTTTTCTCACAGTGGTATTTTGTATTTTGTAATTTTGTATTTGTATTTTGTAATTGCATTTGTTTCGCTCAATTAGAAGAGAGAGTTGTACGTATTTCAAATAAAGTTTGAATCTGAACCTGTGTAGTTTGAATGGGGGGGGGGCTCAATAAAGTCCCTATCTAGAAAAGGGGGGCCCCGCAGAGAAAGTTTGGGAACCACCGCTCTAGGCCATGTGGACATGTGTACTCAGGGTTGTTTCCCTTCATCTCTTTCCTCTGACATGACGGAACCAGACCTGATCTGCATGTCCTCTCTAATGACTTTCCAGTCAGGTGTCCCGACAGAACAGACATTCAAACATCCTGCATTTTATTTAATCAGCAGACGCTTCTGCCCAAAGTAACATACATGTTTGAGAAAGCAGGGTCAGACAGACCCTGGAGCAATAGGGATAAATCGCCTTGCTTATGGGCCCAACAGCGATATGACTCCCAACCCTGGGATTTGAACCTTTAACCTTCTGATCAAAGGCACCCTGTCCAGATGCACTAAGACACACACCGCATGAGCAAGTAGCAGTGTATGTACACACTTACATTTACACATGTGGAAATGCATATATATGAATGCAAACAGACAGATGGAATCAAGCTCTTTCCTTTTGTATCTTTAAGGCATCTGAATCACAGAAACTCCTATCGGCATGAACTCACCTCTGTGGAGTGGATCAACCAGATCTTCGATTCATTTTAATGCCCTGCCGATTCTCTCCATCTTCATCGACTACAAAAAGCTTCTCAGCGTCATTTCGGAATTAAAAAAAAAACACAAATAGTACGACTCTGGGCAAGCATCTCACATTTACACATCCTAGATTCCTCCCTCTGTCTCCAATTTGCTGCCCCCCCCCCACCTCAAGCAACATCATATTACATATGCAGCTGAATGGCAGCGTGCAGGGGGGGAAAAAAAAGCCAATTAAAGGCGGAGAGCCACGGCCAAAGGAATGACTGTAGAGCTGCAGCACCCAAGGCCACAGCTCAGCTGGATCTGATTAGAACTGAGACAAGAGCTCTGTGCGTCTGACGGTAGGGGGCCCCCCTAGGGGCCGTGGCCTGGCGCAGGGGCCCCCACTCAACTTCTACCCCTCCCACTACTCCTTTATTTCAGGATTAATGGCCTCCCGCTGCCCGGATTTGCCTTGTCTTTTTTTTTCCACTTGTTTGTACATTTCTCTGAAATCCAGCATCATACCGACCAGCTGTTCAAATATGGCACATGTGCACTGCTATATGGAGAGAACTAAGTTAGGACTGGAAATGCGCTACAGTTTTCAGCAGGACACCTTCTATCGCTACGGGAGGTGCAAGCACAGCAAGTCCAGGGTAGATTCATAATATTCCTCCATTTTCTGCATGCTAATATTTTCATTTTCCAAAAGAATGGCTCGCTGTCTGACTCCGGTCTAGGCTTGCTAGCTTCACTCTTCGGTTTCACTCAAGGGTCTTCAGTCTGACTGACAGTTAGTCCCGTACCAGAGAGGACTGGTGTGTACGATACGTCCCTTTAATGCTTAAAGGGGCGTGGCCATCTGGTCTCAGGAGCCATGTGAGGTTTCTGATCTCACTTCTAAGGACTGACAGGTCTAGCAGCTGCAACTGGCTTTTTATAGAAAGCCTATCCTTCTCCTCGATAGGCTTTGGACGTCAGGATGTAAACAAGGGGAATTATTCGGTTTGATTTAGTCAAAATCCACTTCAGAGAGGTTTCCCCGGAGATGTGGAGCGTGCGGTTCTGCGGAGCTGCAGGCCGCTGGCCAGCTGTGTGTGCCCGCCGGTGTACAGGTGCTGTACAGATCGACCCGCTACAGACAAAGCATAACTTTTGCCCTTAACAAGGTCATTGTCTTACAGTGTGCTGTTAGTTAGTGGAGATACGCCTCACAGCACCCGTGGCTTGCTTGTACTTTCTGCCTGTGGTGTTTTTTCCTGAAAAATGGACAATAAATTTTTTCCCCAATTGTGGATAAGGTGTTCTGGGTTTTCGATGGTTAAATACAGAAAAATAGGAACAGATCCACAGCCGTTGTTGGCGTTGCTTTATTGTTCCTTAAACGGAACACAAAAAAACAGCCAATCCGAGCTGAATTTTAAAAAAAGGCAGGCCTGGGATGTCCAAAAGACAGGAAAGATTTCCACTGTGGTTTACAGTTCTCGGAGAAGCTGGAATGTTTGGAGGGAGAATCAGGGACATCGATCGGGCATCCTTATGGTGTCAATAGGCATGTGAACAGAAGTACTTACAAATACATGGCGGATACCCAGTAAAGAACCCAGAGAAACAAGCCAGGACAACCCATCCCCCTCTCTGCCACACAACGAACTTGCATTTCTTCTTAGGCAGTATTAAGGCAATATGGTATACTGCGGTATTTTGTGTATACCGCGGTATTTTGGGTATACCGCAGTATTTTGGAATTATGGTGACAAAATTAGCCTAGTATTTCACTGTTCGGAGAAATATATTGTGGAGGACCTCCCCCACCCCCCGCCTTCCCCAAAACTTCAAAAAAGCTAAATAGTGTGTTCTTTGAAAAAATGTCACAAAAAAAGAACACAAAAAGCCTGAATAGTATGACGGTATAAAAAGGTAGATCCCACCCAAGCCTACTTGAGTTTTAAGACTGTTAATTAGTTGCAGGCATGTAAATGAGGGTCTTGTCAGGCCCCGCCCCTCTCCTAACACAGCCACGCCCTCCAGCGTTTCATGTCATTTGGTATTGAGCTGCTGCCATTCTCAGGTAATCTGCTGCCCTTTCTTTGGCTTCCGTCAGAAGGGTGTGCTGGACTTAGGGCATGATCACCATGATGCTATTCTCAGTCCACAGAAGCTGTTCTGAATAAAATGTCACATTACACGCATAACTATCTTTCCTCAAAAAAAGCCATGTGTCTGAAACAGCCATCGGGATTGCAGGAAAAGTTGGGTTTTTTAGCGTTTTGTTTTCCGGTTTTGATTGCTTGTTGATTTATGTGCTCCGGCAGCCCGCTACTTCATCCGAATGAATGACGCTGACAGGTAGCTTTCAGAATAAATAACAGTGTCTTTTTTTGGCACTACTCATCAGCAGCGGTAGAAAGGTAACACTGCTGCTGACCAGTGCCCCTGGCAGACATGCATGACATCAGAGAAAAGCAGCACTAGTTACAGAACGAGATCGGGTGATCTATACACATCCCACAGAGCCCCCTCCACTACATACACACTAAAGATGCAATCCATTATACACACAGACTAATGGCAAAAGGCACTATATATGTATACACACTAAACGTCCAATCCACTACATATATACACACTACAATGTCCAATACACTACATACACACACTACAGGTACAATACACTACATACACACATTAAAGGTCCAATTCACTCTATATACACTACAAAGTCCAGTTCACCCTACAGTGTGTCCTTAGTGTCTATAATGCACAAAAATCAATGCATATGACCAAATTCCTATCAGACTTTTAGCTATGTAACTCTGCAACTGTAAGTTGTACCTTGATTTGCTTAGTATTACACGATACTAAGGTAATCAAAATGATTGTTCTCTTTTGCAAGTCTCCATGAAGCATATAACGATGTTTTTTTTTTTTTAACCCAGAGCCACAAGCTTGAAAGTACACATCCAAATGTAAATAACAGAGTGAATTATACAACAAATGAAACTCCAGAGGAATTACAGGGAACAACTGGATATGAAGACTGTAATTAGATGCCGAGTATAAAATCTCAGTGGGTAGTTCTGCCACCTCGGCTTAAATGAGGACCGGTCAAGTCATGTAACGGTGGCTCAATGGCTCTCTCACGTGTCAGGGTGGGGGTGTTGGGGGGGGGGGGCAAAGATACCCAGGCAAGCTCAGGAGGCCCAGCACTTCATAGGGATGCCAAATAGTGACAATTACAACTTACAGGCATACCTCCTCTCTGCAAATTCTACAGTGGGGGAGCCCCCCAGCTCAGCAAACTGTACTGTGGGACACCCCCTGGCCGATGGGCATGAATTATGGGGGGGGGGGGATTGTAACCCCCCCAATAATCAAAACCAGCCACTACAACCCCCTGGACTCCCTTAAAAGGGTGGAGACCTCAACCCCCCCCCCTCAGTTCTCAACCCAAAGTTATGCCCTAGCTCTGGCCCCAAGTCGACATTTTCTCAGGAGGATTCTCAGGATTGTCCCAGAATTTCTGCATCAGGGTGATGAAGCTAAACCATCTTTATACTGTGAAATACTACTTCATTCACCTTTTGCCCTAAATACATGCTGTGAATGCTGATCTGATGAGAGTTAATGCCGAATCACTAACGGTACCCATCACTACTTAACAAGCCTTTAAGTGCCCAGTATAGGTATGAAATGGCAAAGCAATCTAACGAGTCTGGAGGCTGATTTATTTGTGCCAATGCAACGATTCTCCGGCCAGCTGCCAGGCCACAGAGCTCTCTACTACCTTTAAGCCTCCAACAGCCCTGGTACTAAGAGAAAGGCTAAATTGGCTCAACTGGCGTGATAATTAGTTCAATCGGGTGAATTAGCACTCCGGCGGACTGAAAGCACACATACGCGTCATGACCAAACAGGACTGTGGTTTATGGGAGAGGCAGGGAATTCCTTTGCTCCTGCAAATTAATGTGTCAGACTTAACTAAAGGTGTATGCTAAAACTATAGGTTTTATTTGTTTCAAGCCAAACTTGTGATTCAAGAATACATGTAATGGTACAAGGTTCAATAAAGATACAAATGTGGAGGTTTATGTATATTCTTTGCTTTGTAAAGAATACTGTATATTTTCGTTTATCTTCCAACCACTTACCCCAGTCATGGTTACAAGGACTACAATGTATTTATTCCATTAAATTACGAACGACTCATTTATGCCTTTTATCTCATAAAAAAATTAGGCTAATTCCAAAGCAAATGTATTTCACTCTGTTTAGTTTTCACTAGGAAGGAAGAATAAGAAAAATATTTTAATAGGACACATAAAACTGTGGCAGGCCTTTTAAAAAGACCTACAGACTGCTATTTTTTCCAAACTGAAAAAAAAAAATCTTCCATAATATATTTGGTTTCTGCATAATTTATGCAAATATATTCAGGCATCAACTCCATCAGAGCTAGTGAATTTGTGAATTTAGACCTTAGCAGGTACCATAAGGTTCACGCCCTCTAACCCGAGGGCCGTGATGCACACCGTCCCCCTGCAGCAGGCATCCATCGATCCCTCTCCTACTCCACACATCCATGTAAGTGAAAGGAGTAGTAATGGACTAATTTAATGCAAATGAAATCACACGTAATATCCTTGCTCATTTATCTTTTTTCTGTCAGTGAATCTTTTTTTTTTTGCAACGAAACAAGTACGAATTAACCATTTCCAAGTATCGCCCGTAACGTACCGGCAAATCGTTTCAGCCATTCATGTGACCTGCGGGTAACAGGAAAAATATGAACTATTTAAAAATTTAAAAAGAGCAAATTGGGGCGATTCCTCAATGTCACGTGTGTTGTACTGAAGGTGAGAAGCAACAGCCGACCCCATTGTCGTTAAAAGTGTAAGACAATCAAGCCGATTTCTGGTTTCTTTTTTTAATTTGCCAATTGATAGAAAGTGAACGGACGTGAAAAGCACAGCATATTTTTCTTTTCTGCCGTAGCCCTTTTAAATCTGACGTTCAGATTAATAACCTAATACCGCGAAAGGCACTGACACTATCGTGTTTTTTAAATAAACCATTCATATTATGTGTTGTCTCGTAGGTCAATAACATTTGACAATAAAGTAATTGTTCTCCATACAGTTTTTAAAACAGGTTATGTCAATTATAATTGAATGTACTTGCTTACACGATCCAGTAAGGTATATACACACGAAAAGGTATATTTCATATTCACATTTAATACGAACCGTGCTTCTGCAGCGATCGTGTCTCAATTTGTATTTTTGCTACCGCGGCACAATAGACCTTTGTCTTTTGTAAGAAAATAAAAACCTTCATTAGATGGGATTACAGCGCAGTCACATTGCATTAATGTACATATTCCGGTTTTACCAAGAAATCAGGTCAATTTCATTGCCGCGTACTGAACGAGAAAAATAAGTACTGACTCCTGATCGATGCATGGATAAAATGAAAGGCATAGTATATCCAGCGAACTCAAGAATAAATATTTCAGTCTCATTTCAGTGTAAAGAATTTGAAAAAGACTCCGCCAACTATGATTAAGTGGATAATTTCGCAAAGCAAGTAACCTAAGCTTATTGTATATTTTACTAACCTGCGATGACCAGTTCAATTAATGGATCTCCGCGTCCACGTACAAAGTACTGTAGCAGAAGCGCCGTGAACGCGCACGCCTCCTTCTCCGCTAGTAGAGGTTTTTACAATACACATTGTATCGGTAATACATTTCGGATTTTCAAACGCTTCCCAAAAATACTTATACAACCATCTACTTTTGCCTTTAACTATTTGCATCCGCTCGTTCTAATTGGACAACCCGCTGCGCAAGTTCTATCCTTTGATTTAAAAAATGTGCCCATCGAACGACTACACACAAGAGTACTCAAAAAAGACTGAAAATTGGTTGTTGCTACATAGTTCATCTATCAAATGTGCCAATGCGAGCTATTATATAACTTGGTAGTTGCAAAAAACAATGGCTTAAATGTGATAAATGTGATACAAAACACGGCGTGTCTGGTAATGGCACTGAAATATGAACTGAAACTGAAAAATGAAAAGGATGCTTTGTTTTCTTCCATTGCATTAAAGAACACGCCATCCAGGTTTCAGATTTCACAAAGCCATCTTCCAAAATGTTTTTTTCTTTGCTGTTGGATAATTCTACCTCCTGCTCCCCTTTCACTAGTTCGCTAGCAACTGTAAAAATAACATGAAAGAACACAGTCGCATACTGAGGCTTGGTTGGTGCTGCTGTATGCTTACATTTAATTGTGTTGTCATATATAAATTTTCTTGCATTGTTTCCACTTCGGTTGTCATTAACAATGATTATCGCTAAATCCAACGTTATGCCAGCATTATTGCAGAAACGTCTTGTACTAAACAGTACTAAATACACTTATCGTAGCCCAATAGCGATGCGGTACGCTTTCTTACTGGCTAGATAGCTTCGTTAGCAACTACGAGCTAATCATAATTAGGAGGCGCTAAACCTAGAATACAGATGTGAGGAACCCCTTCCCCCGCAAATACGTACGATCATTCTGAACGTGAAAAGGTACATAAGTGGGTACTTTTCGATGAGGGGAAATTGCTAGTGGCTAAGCTTGCAGCTTGCTAAACAAGAAAAAAACTTCATCAAATAATTAGTTCTGCGACAAAGAGAGAATCGCGCTAATGCCATAATTTCTCGCTCGCCGCCCGGGGCACATTCAATCTATACATTAAATCATGGTTTGTATTCCCGCGTATATTTCCAGGTATGTGTCCAAAATACCTAGGTAATTAAATCCACCAAGGACATAAAACTTCATTCGACAGAAAAAGAGGGACAACTTCGCTCCTATTTCGCCGCTATTTACAATAATATATTACTAGAGACAGTGGATCGCTTCGCAGAAGGCTGTACCTGAGACTTTCTCTTTTCTCTTGGTGCTTTTATATTCTTGCCATCTCGCACAACTTGAAAAAAAAACCTCGATCGCCGTTGTCCTCTCCCGTCCTCTCCAGTTCAGATATCCAACCCCATCCCACACCGTTGTATTGTCAATACTAGAATAATATGAACCTCGTTCGGGATAACAGAAATGGATCAAGTCACAATCCCCGTCTAAGAAGGGACCAAAAAGGTGTGAGGTGAAAGAAAAAACATTAAAGTGATAATGTTGGTCATTGACTTGCAGCTAGGAATTTGAGATTATATTGATACAATACAGGCTTCGTAAAGGAAATATTACTTTTTTCACGGTTGCAAAATATTTGTCGTCTTTGTTTATGTATTAACCTCTCATTCTTCATGATGGTACATACCACGCTTTATTGTTGGAGAACTGCCCAGCACAACCCAACCAAATCCAGACGCATCGCCCCCTAATTGCATAACGCGTTCTGATTGGACAATTTCCGGATACAGACGCCCATGTAGACATGTTTATCCAATCCCAGGTGAAGAGGCGGTGAACACTAGAAATTGTAGGTGTATATTGTGATTATTGTTATAAATAGAATTAAATTAAAATTAAATAAATAAAAAACAAACCCATGGAACCTTGATTGATCCCATCGCAATACATAGGAACAATACCCAAATTTGTGCTGGTACATATATTGTCTGACAAGTATTTTTCGTGTGTATATACATCCGTTTTCGCATGCATTACTTACAGTATCGCTGTGGTACACTATATATAGAACATTATTCACGGTAACATACTATTTGTAATACAACATTCTATTAGTGCCTAATTTATAAAAAAATATTTTCTATTTAGTGTCAATATCCGAGTTATAATTATAGCATTTGTTAATTGTTCTCATTGCACAATCGCGCATTTTGCAGAATTGTTTATTTATTTGTATAGTGTTAGTTTCTTTGTATTAGACTTAGACTTGACTTTATTGATAACCTTCGCAGCAGATATACAGATGTAAAGAGGGGAAAAAACAGTTACAGTAAGGAAAAAGGTACATGCAAAATGCATGGAATAAAATAAATAACTACTAAAAAAAGAATATTGACAATTTAGGGTAGCTATATACAATAAATTTCAATATTGTGCAATTTTGACAATAAAGTAATTGTAAAACGGAAAAGGACAGTGCTATGACGGTGTAGGCCTAAATGTTATATTGTATGCCCATACTAAACAATGAGCATTGTGAATATTAAGTGGATCAGGTACATTGGACATATTTATATGTACATATAACAGAAATGCAGGAGAATCTGTGCAAAAAGGCATAAAGTGCAGACAGTGTATTATATTACGTAGTGCTACATACTGATACTAGATACTATACCAAGACCTAGTGTTTGAGATGTTAAACAAGAGACTAGCAGTTGGTATGAAGGACCCCCCCAAAGCACTGTGTTGCATTTGGGGAACAAGAAACACAGCTGTGAGTACTTCTCCTCCGTGTTAGAATTTAGTGATCAGTGGTTATTGTTGACACACCACAGCAAAATGCGTCCTTTGCATTTAACCCATATGTGATATCGTGCCATAGCAGGGGACAGCTAATACAGCACCAGGGGAGCACCTTGCTCAGGGTATCTCAGTGACGCTTTGCTATTCAGGGATTCAAACCTGCAATCTTTCAATTACAAGTGCACTTCCCTAACCATTAAGCCACCACTGCCACAAATACCTCTTCTACATCCTCTCACAGAGGAATCACCCCCTTAACTGAGGTCTGCTCCCCCACTCCACTGTTAGTTCCTCTACTGAGAGGATGAGCCTCGTTTTCCACGATGAAGAGCAATTTGTCCCCCCTTCCTCTGAATCACAACCTCCAGCAATTCCAGTGGAAGACCAGAGATGGGACTGACCTTCTTTATTATCCTATTCAGCCAAGTTTCCTCCTTTTATGTCGACTCCCCAGCAAGAAACAGCACATGTCAGGATGCTGGACACTGGTTTAACATGTATAGCGGTTTGCTAAGTGAATTTCATGCAGAGTATCAGGTATGGCTGAAAGTCTTAGCACTGAAATGCACTTGTTGAACATGTACAATAAAATATTTGAACCTTGAATACTATACATACACATATACCTTACGTAACATGATGCACTTGCCTGGTATTTTAGGTTTAGATTTATTCATTATTTTTATGATAGACATTTAAGATGGTTTGCGAAACGAATAAATGTAACTTGTTTTACCGCCAGTCTCTATGAATATACAACAATGATCGATAAGAATAACGATTTTACGAGTTAACCACCTGGAAAAGAGAGAACATTGTATTTTCTCTTCGCGCTTTTTCCTAAATGGCTTGCATGTCCTCGGTGAGCTGTTAAGGTCAATCACAGTTGAGTGCGCGTTGTGGGTCAAGTCAAAAGTATTTTCCGCTAACAATGTCCTAAAAGGTACATATAAATTTCCGAGATACAGCCTAAGCGTTTATTTGACTGAACAAATATAACTGAAATGATAAATAGATGATACTTGATTGTATAATATTGACTACTCTAGGAAAACTTTTATATTAGCATTGATATTTGTAGGATACTATTTAACTTCATCGTCAACTGTTAGGACTTTCCTTGCCGGATATTTACTCAATTCAAGATGTCGGCCGTCGTGGGTTCGCTTGTATCTTATGAGACTGATTCTGATTCGGATAATGAGACGCAGTCTAACACCAGTCCTGAAAAATCAGATCCCGATGCAATAGCTCATCTTCTTCCTTTAAAATGTGGGAAAAGTACTTCGTTAGCCCTCCTAAATGCAGCACCCGAGGTCGCAGTAAAGGTAAGATGCTACGCAGACCTCGCTTAGATTATGAAACCGGCTAACGTTAACCAATTATCGTCGAAGTTAAAATATTACTAGGGCTGCCGACAGTATTACAGAAGCGTTTAACCAATATGTGTGTTGAAGTGGCATCTGAATTTATCGGAGTGTTTCTATAATTGTTTGTATGCTGTCTTATGTCTACACCGATATAGGCTTGTTAGACGCCTGTGGGTAACTGCGTGATCTGGTCGGGATGCGTTTGTTTTGTTACTTATGTAGTTTTCCTACAAATTATGATTAAATACGCGATTCTATTATTATTACGCCAAACGAACGACTGTTTATCAGTTTTAGCTAGCTAAACGTTATTATCTTAAGTAGTTACCAGACCTTAAAACAATTGTGCTTATCCACAAACTACTAGCTGTAAGCAGTCAGGTTTTTACGTCACACGTTTCCCTCGATGAATCAAGTACTGGGGAAACAGTTTTTTTGTTTTTAATCACGCCCTGATAACTTTATTTTTATTACAGGAGGATGTTTTGACAGGAACTCATCTGGATCCTTCCCTTAAGGAGGTCAACTATAACCCGACATACGAAACCATGTTTGCCCCAGAGGTAAGCATCTTTGTAGTCCACAAAGGTCCGTTATTCACCTCTCTAGAGAGGGGAGATTGACATCACGTTGCAATCCCAGCACTTCAAGTATGTTCTAATAGTTGTGTAAGACTGTTTTCTGTTAAAAGAACTGTGTTGCATGTCCATTACACTGGCACTGGCAGTCTGGTTAAGCAAACTTTTTTTATTGCAGTTTGGTCCAGTCAACCCATTTAAAACTCAGCAGATGGCAGCCCCCAGGAACATGTTGTCTGGGTATGCAGAACCAGCACACGTTAATGACTTCATGTTTGAGCAGCAAAGGAGAACCTTCTCCACCTTCGGTATGTCATTTGAACGACATCTCCTTTTTGACTGTCAGAGAACAATGTCTTTATAGCGCCGGTTTCTCATTGGTTTAATTTGATTAAATCCTTTTGCTTTGGGGATTCATGTGGATGAATGTGCCGCACCACATAGGAATACACTTGTTACTTGCTTTGTTTTAGAAGAGCTAATCTTCACAAAGTCTACCTCATTGATCTAAAAAGTACACTCGTGAAATTTGAGCTAGATATGCGTGGGTCGGTTGGGTTTTGCGTAAGCCCTGTTTTTTTTTTTTTTTATGTAATGCAAGGTTTTATGGGAGCATATCTGTGGAATTATAGCAGAAAAGAAAATAGCCCCAGTGTGCTTAAAGATTTCTGTTGGTGGAACTCAATGTGCAGAAAATTTGAAGTATTCTGAATAAGAGGCATGTTTCATGTCCAAGGGTACGCGCTCGATCCTTCTGTGGACAACAGCCAAGCTTCATCCAGCAGTTACATTGGTGCTGTCGAGGAAGCTGAGAAAAACAAAGGTACTACATTTCAGCAGGAAAAGCAATGTTTCTCCAGTAGATGTATTCAACATTAATGCTCATACTTTAAGTAACAGTACTGTAATGTATGGTGACAGGTCCTGCACTGGAAGCTTCTCACCTTTCGGCCAGCAGGGGGCCTCATATAAGTTCTCGATCCTTTGTGATGTCATGCACACATTCTCTCTTCCCCAGGTATAACAGTATTTGAATCAGGTGCTAAAAAGGGAGAAAAGAGGAGGAAAGTCAAAGGTGGTGATGCGTCCGAAATCGATAGTTTCCTTGGGCCGTGGGCAAAATACGTGGACGAGAAGGACGTGGCCAAGCCATCAGAGGTGAGTGCCTTGTTCTGTAAGCTCCGCCCTTTCCTTTTGTGGCTCCTGCTCCTCCTCCAGCACTGTCTCGTTCATTCTCTCGGGATTACTTTTCGGATAAAAGGAATGAGGAGGCAGGAGCAGGAAATGGACGTCCAATTAGAGAGGCGTTCGCTATGAAGGATTCTAAAATACGAGGCAGTCGGGTTAGTCTCTTTTATTGATTGGTTGTTTTCATTTATGAAAAATGACAACTTGCCTGTATCTTACATAAACACAGGGCATTGCTGGTTGCCACCAAAGCAGCATGTTTTACACTATAGTTGCTTTTTCAGTCTAGGCTGCATCAAATGGGTGTTTGTTATAAGTATATGAATATGAATGACCATGCAGTGCTGCATTCCAGATTATGTTGTGACCATGGTGTGTTGAATAAGCGTCTGGGCTTTTGTTGAGCATTCCTGCTCCATTACATGAGTAGGTGTACAGGCAGTGATCTATTATTTCCTGTGTTGCCTGCTGCTACTGTCTGGTCGCACGTTAGATCTTCAGGCAAAGGCTTTTGTTCTTTTTAAATGATTTCTGCTAAGGATTTGTAACCCAGTCTAACCGAGTCTTTTAAGAGGCAGCCGTGATCCATAATCGCCTTTTAAAATGTGTCACTGCTTCTTGTAGCTTGAGTGTGTCATTCTGAAAGGTCCTCGTTAATCTGCCGGTTCCTGGAGTGCCGAGTGACATTTATGTTAGCCCAACGGGTTCATCAGCAGGGGTGCATCTCGCTGGTCATTTACAGTGTTCCATGTGCCCTTGTTCTCCCAACAGGAGGAGCAGAAGGAGCTGGATGAAATTACCGCTAAGAGGCAGAAGAAGGGGAAGAATGAGGAGGAAGCTCCTGCAGAGGAGAAGACCATTCTTCATGGTAAATGGGGGTGTACATTGAGGTGGCGTTCAGGGGTGGGTAGTTTGTCTGTAGCTGAACTTTGTCTATGGCACCCTTCCTGGAGTCAAGGCACCCTGCTAACCTCTCGGAGTGGAGTTTTGTGGGTCACGCTTTTGTGATTTCTTAGCTGCTGGATCCATGGGAGCTCACTTGGCACTGAAATGTGTAGGGATGGTGATGGGGACCAGGGCTGCACGTGCCGCTGAAATGCGTAGGGATGGTGATGGGGACCAGGGCTGCACGTGCCGCTGAAATGCGTAGGGATGGTGATGGGGACCAGGGCTGCACGTGGCGCTGAAATATAGGTGGAGGGCGGCACACCTGCAAGAGCATGGGGGGGATTTTCTGGTTTTCTTTGTGTGCGTTGAAGCCTCCTCGTCAGACCGCTTGGCTGCTGAGTCCTTTCTGCTGTGTAATCTCACACATGCTCTATCCCCCCCCAGTCAAAGACGCGTACGACTACCAGGGCCGCTCCTACCTGCACATCCCCCAGGACGTCGGCCTCAACTTGCGCTCCGCAGACATTCCTGACAAGTGTTACCTGCCTAAAAAGCAGATGCACGTGTGGACCGGACACACAAAGGTTAGTGTGCGTCGTCCCTCCCCC
>JAODLC010000115.1:1150389-1165101 GCA_026781145.1 Hippopotamyrus pictus
CCCCCCCCCCCCCCCCCCAGGCTAAATGTGCAGTTAGGTGAATTGGTGACTCTAAATTGCCCGTGTCAGTCTGGCTTTGAGTGTCCACTGAGAGGCTTGAGTAGCTACTGGTTCACCTTGACCTGATGGATAGAGAATTTTTGTGGTGAGGAACCATAGTCTCACTATCTGATAATTGGTCAGAGGACTGCCGGAGATGAAGGCTCCCTCCTCTGTAAAGTGTGTGCCCCCCCAACCCCCGCAATGCATGTAAAAAGCTTATAGCCTGGTCAGGGACACAAAGATCATCTACCAGTCGAATGTTTTCGAACTGCAGGCAGAAACCTGTGCAAATGCAATGTTGCAGGTGTCAGAATGAGCCTGATTTTGCCTGGTCTGACCCCACATTCCTCTTTGGCTGTATGCGGTTTGATTCTTGGGGCTTCCCGGGTTGGTTCCAAGTCACTGGCTCCCTAATAGGATAAGTGGCTGTTGGTGATAGAGGGAGAGACCAGTCGCGTGTTGCTGCTTTACACAATTACTGTTGTTAGGATGAGAGCAGGCGCGGCGGCGGACTTGCGTGGCGGCCGTAATTGGTGCCGCCGGCTGCTTCATGATTACCTTTGTAGATGTCCCTGTTCCTCTTGATTGAGGAATATGTTCCCCCCCCTGCTTCTGATGAGAGAGACTGTGGGGAAAATGAAGCACCGTCTGGAGCGAAGTTCCGCTCTGTGTGCTGGCCGGCCCCCTCCGTGGAGTGGGGGGGCGGGGGGGGGTGTTGATGCTGGCGGCAGGTTCCTTGGTTTCTCGTTAGAGCCTGAAGAAGATGGCCCTTAACGAGTGCTGGGTTCGACTGCGGTTTGACTTGTGCTTGTCGGGGGGGTGGGGGGTGGGGGCTGGTTGTCACTTATCTCTGATTTATTGTGTACCATCCAGGAACAGTTATAGCATTACAGCTGAACTGGGAACATCCTGTTGCGTTCCTCCTGGAAAATGTGGTCTGCTATTTCACATCATAAAGGGAGATGATGGAGCTTGCTGGGTTAATTAGCTCTGATCTCAATACTTTAATGCGGGACATAGTGGGCTAATTGCACTGGATGCGCTTGTTTCATTCGATGTTTTGTGAGGTGTTTATCTGATTTACGGGTAACACTTCCCATGACCAGATGGCAGACGGGTCGCCTTGTGCAGTCAGTCCCTCTGTGTGGAGTTTGCACGCTTACACTGTGTCCTGAGGCGGTTCCAGGTTCACTGCATTCCTGCCTCCGACCGAAAACGTGTGATTCTGTGAAGTGTGTGTGTGTGTGTGTGTGTGTGTGTGTGTGTGTTAATTGCTCATGGTGTGTAACAGGGCGTGGGAGTGTGTGCTCCGGGTTGGACCGGCACCCCGTCCAGGGTTTACCCTGCCCTGGACCCTGTGTTTCCCGGGATCAGCTCCAGGACAGTCATCCATCTGCCCTGGTTGGACAACAAGATGAAAGCATGAAAGTGCTCTGCGTGCACATGACTCTCACCCACATCCTTCTGTCTCTCCCAGGCCACAGCAAAGCGGTGCGTGACATCTGCTATAACAACACAGGGACACAGTTCCTCAGCGCCGCCTACGATCGGTACCTTAAGCTGTGGGACACGGAGACTGGTGAGTACTGAGCCCTGTGCTGTACCACTAACTCAGGGTTTCTGAACCTGGTCCTCAGGGACCCCCAGACTGTTCACATTTTTGCTACCCAGAGCTGGGAGGGAGCATAAACGTGGACACTCTTGGGGTACCTGAGGACCAGGTTGAGAAACACTGCTTTAGTTAATGTCACACCTGTCCTGCCGCTGTGAGTCATGTGCTGCAAGGTTGTGCTCCTTAGGGAGGCCTGGGGAGGGAATTTTCGCACAGCCAGCTGCACTTCAGTGACCTAGTCCAATTTAAACCACCAGGTGGCAGCAGATGAGCAAATCCTCTGCACTAGTTTGCCCTGCATTTCAATGTCATGCTGCCCTTCACGAGACCATGTGGAGCACAACATCTGCACTGTACAGTAACTGGCCTTACTGGTCTGGATGGCATTTACCGGTGGTCATAGCAGAACGAAGTTTGTTGAGTTGATTGTGCCGCTCTCAAGGTACAATAAATTAGTCATGACTTGCTCACCCCCCATCCCTCTGAAGGTTGTTGTGCTAAGATCAGACACCCCCCCCCCCTGTAGTGGGAAAGGTGTGGGGGAGAGGGACATGCTTGGTGACCTTGGGGACAGCAAAGGGGCTTTTCACCATGTGATCCACAGCATCATCGTCATCAAATTACCCAAGGAAATTTATGACCAATATTGCAGTTTCTGTGGTGCTGTTTGCTCTTACACTGGATATGGTACATCTCTACACTGGATATGGTACATCTCTACACTGGATATGGTACATAGCGCTGTGTACCTCTGACGCTTCTCAACGTCAGTGATATTTGCCTTTTTGTCCAGAAACAATTTCATTTCCAGCCATTACCTCACAGTAGTGTAGTGTTCCCGTTCGACTTCTCAGATATGTCATGTCCCTGTACTACATGGCAGAAGCTACCTTATATTTAATTGGACGAACTGAATGTAGATAACCTGACAAGAGCCAACTTTTGGTGCAAGCAGTTTTAATCAACATTCACTGTCTCGGGGGGGGAACTTTTCTCTGGCACCTGATTTTGGACACACTCGCATCTTGAGCAGCAATCTTCAGTTGGCTGCCTGACTGTTTGGGGGAGTGGCCTGAAGAAATGGGAGGGGTTTATGTAAATGAAGATGGTCAATTGACATGTCCCTGTCTCTTGCTCAGGAAAGTGCATCTCCAAGTTCTCCAATCGTAAGGTGCCTTACTGCGTCAAGTTCAACCCCGATGAAGACAAGCAGAATCTCTTTGTGGCTGGGATGTCTGATAAGAAAATTGTGCAGGTAATTTTTCACCCCCGCCTCCCGGTTCTCCCACCCTCAGAATGCCATTAACAAGAGCTGAATTGGGGCATACTCTCATTTGGCCCGGTTGCCTTGTGCTGTGCCTGAGCACGATTGTCCCCCCCTCGTCATTCTCCCCCTCTAGGTCTGTTCTCATATCATGAAAATGGGGAGAGAAGCCCTACTACACAGCAAAATGGAGTTCATGATTAATGTCCTTATTCTGTGTCTTATTTGGAGTCATTTTGGGCACGATTACACACAGCCCTGTCATAGATTGAGTATACAATGCTGTGACTTATTTAATCGTGCTCCATGTATAAGAAAATAGTCCAGGATTTTACCAAATGTTTGTGTCTTTTTTTGCATTCAGTTGTTTCTGGATACTCTTGTCAGCCCAAATTACCAGTACACACTGAACCTGCCGTAGACCGTGTACACAAAGTGATCCCTTTGCTGCTGTTTGTTAAATGATTCCTTTAATCGGGGCTTTAACGAGCGTAAAAATCTGTCCATACGCCGGCTTTTCAGTACTATACGTCTAAAATATTAATAGCAGGTGTATTGCAGGTGATGTCCACAAGGTAGTTATCTGTATAAATTTGGCATTTCCTTGTTTTTTGTGAAGTCTGATGGCTGAACACACCACACGCTACTGATTTCGTAAATCATGGAAGCGATAAGCACTGAAGTGGCAGTGAAGAAAGGGGCAGATCAGCAGCCACCATCTTTTAAAAGAGCAGATATTGCAAGGTAGAAAGATGTCAGCGTTGTGCTGGTACTTTCTGCCATTTATAGTCAGATATGTCAGTGTCTGGACAGTGTTTTACGGCCGTTATCTAAAACCCAGTAAACGTTTTTTGGCACCTGATCTGTGCAGCCTGCCTGATCCATTCCTTCTGGGTCTGGTTCAAGTACATGTGGGTGACGTCATATCTGCTTGGGCACGTTTAGCGATCTCACTCGATGCGTACCATGCCCAAGTCCAACTGAACCGTGCCTGGGCATGGCATGCAGCAATCGTACCAGTCAGACGAACTACACTTTGGGGGTCAAGCAGGCTCGGGCACCGTGCGGATGGCCTAGTGTGAGCACGCCCTTAGTGGAGGGCTGACCTGAACAGATTTCACACGCTGTCAGCTACCTTGGTTAGTGGGAGGCGATGGCGAGCATTTCACAGAATGTCTGATCTGAGGCGGGGTGGGGGTGGGGCAGTCACATCAGCAGGTGCTCGGTCTAGCAGGGAGGAGAATAATGCCTTTCATTCACATTTCAAACCCCCATCTTTGGAAGGATTAATTTCCTCCTACTGTAGAAATTCACTTGTTCCCCGGCGTATGAGAAGTCTTACACTTCTGCTTCTGCTGTGATGCTGTAACTACATGTTTGTGTAGATTAGGGATGGGGAACCTGTTCCATGGAGGGCCAGTGTGGGGGCGGGTTTTTGGGATGACCTCTCAATCGGCCAATAACTGTGGGTCCCCAGAACTGGAGTTCCATGGAACAGGTTCCCCACCCTTGGTGTAGATGTAAGATCACATGGATTTAATGATATGTGAGATGTCGCTCAACCCTGAGGAAGCTATACTGTGGAACGGTGGGGCAGCACTGACCCCCCCCCCCTGTTGCTGACCTTACAGTGGGACATTCGCTCAGGGGAGGTGGTCCAGGAGTACGATAGGCACCTGGGTGCTGTCAACACCATCACGTTTGTGGACGAGAACCGGCGCTTCGTCAGCACGTCGGACGACAAGAGCCTACGTGTGTGGGAATGGTAAGTTCCATGGGGCTTCCTGGTCAACCCTGCAGGGGTCTGTACGGCCCCTTCAGATAGAACCCACAAGAGGCGTTAGGAGTAGTGTGACTTGCAAATGCTCTGGTGTCTCACACACACACACACACACACACACACACACACACAGCCCTTGACAGAGAAAGCCCTTGCAGCAGATAAAATGGCAGCATACAAACTTGGGGCCCACCTTGGCTGCAGACGAAGCCCACAGACTGGCCGTCAGCTTTTCCGTAGCCTGTGACGATTTGCAGAGCGCGCAGCTGGAAAGGGGCTGGACACCGTGATGAAGCAGCTTTGGGAGTGACGACAGTTTCATTCTACCTCGCCGTTCTAGAACATCTGCACGTGGTTTTCATTTAAAGCCAATTAAAGTCTTTTTTTATTTTTCACCGGGGAATGTTCTCCTCGAAGGAGCCCCAGGTCTTCTGCGGGGCACCCAGTGGAGGGGAGGGAGCTGTGAGGGGCCTTGTGGAGGCGTAACCCGCGACGTGTTTCACCTCCCGGTTTAGATTCCCAGTCGCTGACTCTGGCGGCCTGGAGGAGGGGCTTCTCATAGTCAGGGATGCTCGGTGTCCCCGATCAGATGCAGTTACCTTGGCCTGCTTAGTGTGTCATTAGCAGGAGGCTCACGGGGGGGGGGGCAGTGAAGGGCGACGGGGGTGGGCGGCTCGCTTTGTCCGCAGCTGCAGTGCGTCCTCCGCGAATAGCCACAGCGCAGATATTTTTAGAAGCATTTTCCCAGCGTTTCGGGATGGCCAAACGCTGCTTTGCATCCTTGGGACAGGACCCACCCCCCCACACACAGTATGGAGGTGTGGTTTGGGAGGGTCAAAGCTTGTCCGGCAGCCTTGCAATTTCTGCAAGGTTTTGAGGGTAGATTACTGCGGGAAAGGGAGAGAGCATGTTGATTTGTCGGCACAGGGGTAACTGGCATGTTAACTTCACTGAGACCCCCCTCCCTCTCGCTGCGTAGGCAGGAAAAACACAGTCCCCCTCCCCGCCTGCCCAACAGCCATAAAAAGGCTGGTATTTCTGCTTGCCTGTCTCATCCTCCTCTACGACGTTCTTGGATGGGTTGGCGGGGAGCCAGGCCCGCCTTCCTGACAGCTCTGGGAGCACAGCTGCCGCACTCCTACCCCCACACCCCCGACAGCTGTTCCCCTCCTTGGGCCCCCTTGGCCAGCTTTGCCCCCACCCGCCTCACCTTACGTGTTTTTTAACAAGCAGCCAGTCTCTTGAGCACCTTTGATAAAGGGCGCTGGCCGCCATTACCACTGGCAGGCAGGAAGGGGGCGCTGTGGGAATCCGCCCTCTCTAGTGCGAACTCGCCCTGATCTCTCTTAACTTTGAAGAATGCGATGTCATGGCACAGAATGCTAGGGTGTGTGGATCCTTTGGGGGGGTATTGCGGCAGATGTATAAGATACCACCTTAAAATTACCCCCCCCCCCGCACCTGCACCACCTCACCCCCAGAAGGCCGTCTGAAGGAGAGGGGGAGCATTATTGATCTTCAGCGAGCCTTGCATCCCAGTATGGGCAACAGAACCGATTGGCTGTCACAGCTGAGGACTCTGATCTTCCTGAGGGTCGAATGAGCGTGATGTATGACTCAGGGTCACGCTTCGGGGTCCGCGGATCAGTCGGTGTGGATGCCGTTAGCCCCGCCCCCCACCCTGCCACGCCCACACGCTCTCTCTCTGTCATAGGGACATCCCAGTGGACTTCAAGTACATCGCAGAGCCCAGCATGCATTCCATGCCGGCCGTGACGCTGTCGCCCAATGGTAAGAGTGTGGCCTACCGCCGCCCCCCCCCGACCCCCATACCCGTTCCGCTGCTTTTATGCTCCCTCCCACCCTCTTGCTTTCCCCATGTGATCAGTTTGGCAACACAACATTCAGACTTCTGTTTACTGGACAGAAAATAACTGCATGCGAGCGGATTGTTGAAAATATTTAGATTATTTGCTCTGACCTCTTTATGTGCCTGGAATTATCCTCCTTTTTTGTGAATCATCTCCAGATACATACGGATTATATGTTAGTCCTGCAAACAAATTTGTCTGCAAGTGCTGTTAGATCGTGATCCCCTGAGGGTTTCGGCTGTCGGACCCTTTAATCTTGATTTCTTCAGCAGCCACTTGAACAGGTAGAGCTTGTGTGGGATCAAAGTATCTTTGGAAGACTGACTGACTGTTCTGTTTGGACTGCAGGCAAGTGGCTAGCCTGCCAGTCCATGGACAACCAGATACTCATCTTCGGAGCACAGAACCGGTTTCGCCTGAACAAGAAAAAGATCTTCAAGGGTCACATGGTGGCCGGCTATGCGTGCCAAGTGGATTTCTCTCCAGATATGAGGTACGACATACTCAATCTCCCTCCCTCCCTCCCTCCTGCTCTCTCTCTCCCTCTCCATGCAGTATCCAGGACATTCGCTGCATGGATGTGCAGACGAGGGCTGCTGCAGAATCATGCATTAAATAAACCCTGCAAAATCCTTAACATGAATGGAAAAGTGTTTGCCTCAGGACTGGGTAGAAATCAGCACTAAAGTTTTTTTTTTAAAAAAAAAAAAAAAAAAAAAAAGCTATTTATTTTTGGAAATTAAACTCAGACCTGCTCCTTTACATTTTTGCTTTTTTTGTAGAAAATGTGATTATGTGTAACTTTCAGAAGGATCCAATCTCCTCCTTTATATATTTATACGTGCATACTTTTATCTGAGCGGTTATTCGCGTTTTAGCGGTCACTCTCGTCGAAAGTGACGTATGACCATGGTTATAGTGATCGTGCTCCTAATATCAAGCAGCCCACCATGCCTGGCCCCCAGGGTGGTCTGCGGCAGCTCCCGTGTGCTATTTTCTTTACGGGGGGGGGGGGTGTGTTTACATGTGTGGACAAAGTGGGGGCATCTAAACTGCACTCATGCTCGTGGAGCCCCTGAGAATCACTCAGGGCAACGTCAAAAACACCCCGACACTGGCTGACTAGAAAAGAGGTCCAGCAGGGGTAGTGAACTGGAACGTGGCGTTGATGTCCCTCCTAACCTGATCCTTTCCCTCTGCCCTATACCCCCCCAGCTATGTAGTGTCGGGGGACGCTGACGGCAAGCTGAATATCTGGGACTGGAAGACCACCAAGCTTTACCACCGCATTAAGGCGCACGACAAGGTGTGCATCAGCGCCCTCTGGCATCCCCACGAGACCTCCAAGGTCGTGACCTGCGGCTGGGACGGCCAGATCAAGCTGTGGGATTAGGACTGTGGGGCTGGGCCCGGACAGCGGGGCGTCTCCTCCGTGCCGCGTCCCGTCTCCCGCGTCCCGCTGCGTGTGGGACTGGCATCCAGTCCTGCCGTCGCTCGCTTGTACCTCTGGCTTCTGGGCGTGGTGGTGGTCGGGGACGCAACCTCCCTATGTGACCTTCAGCTCGCTTTCCTTTTCTGGCCGATGTTGCTCTTTGGGTTTTAACATGCCATCCATGCCGTGACGACAATAAAATTTTTGTATATTTCCATTAAGTGATTTCCAGAAACGTCTCCTGCATTTGTACCCTCCAGGGTGTGCTTTATTTGGTCTGACAGTATTGATACCAGCCTGTCACTCCTGTTTTAGTTCACTTTCGCTACCAGCGAGAGGTGCTATTTCAGCTTGACTTGAGCTTTAGCTGATGATAGTGCCCTCCAGTATCTGTGTGTGTGTGTGTCTGTGGGGTGTCTGTAAGGTTGTAAACATTCCTGCGGCTGTGATTTCGACTGGGGTTGTTGCGGTCTGTTAGAGCTCATATAGCCGTTTGACTTAGTGTTTCACTTTGAACATTGGAATTTTATTTAAGAATCTTACTTTAACATCCATTAAATCAGCTTAATAGGGCTGTCAGAATCCCTGTTTTCTTAGAATTTTTTTCACCCATCAAAAAAAATATTGAATTAGGTGTTTGGCTGTCGACTGTGGCCTTTAAACCCCCGTTCTAGCAAAAGAAAATGCACTTTTCATTATTTCAGAATTAGCAACAAAGGCGTAAATGAAGTGGGGGCGTTGGAAATGAGCTAATGCTGTCAGTGGCCGGCTTGACATTTTAATATTCAAAGGCATAATAATTTGGCTGTGGCCATTTTCTCTCCCCCAACCTGGGACCATGCTGAGATGCCTCTTCCCTTGCCTGCAATTTTACCGCCGCCTACTTTGCATTTCGCTTTTGCCATGGTCTTTATTCTAGAAGGCCGGCTAGCAGCCAGGGCTGGACGTAGGCGTCCTGCAAGAGCTTCTATACACCTGATCACAACGTCCGACGTTGGTCACCCCATTTATCTGGGACCTGGATGCCCTGCAGGAACAAGGGCCTGACCTCCCAACCCTGAAATCTGCATAGCAATTAAAACAGTTTTTGACAAAGCGAATTTCAAACAAAAAGTCTGCAATTTCAGAAAGTTCCTGTAACGCTGATGCCAGCCGTGTCACGGTTCAGAGGCAGCAGAAATGTTTTCATGGACCCCACCGACACGGTGGAAATCTTTGATGCGGAAATGTGGGAGTGGGTCATTTTTCTATGCCGGACAGCAGAGGTTGCAGGGTCAACACAAGTAAATTCATTTTTTTTTTTTCTTCATCTGCCCTTTAAAGTTCAAGCAATCAAAAGAACCCAAAAACATTTTTTTTTTTTTTAAAAAAAGTGTCAAGTTAGGTAAGAACTCCGTAGCGTTGAATTTTCTTTGGTCGCCCTTGAGTTGTGCATTCCCAGCAGGCTTCAGGCCTGTTTCAGCTCACTGGCTCCCCTATTGGCCATGATTAAAAGAGCAACCGTGGCAGCTAAGTTACGCCAATCCCATGGAGGCACAGACATCTAGAGTTTTATTTAAATGGGCCACACACAGACCGACCACAGCGCCCTTGGCAACTTAGGGAAAATGGCCCAGCTTCTGTTTTTGTTTTTTTTTTTGGGGGGGGGTGGACACCAGAAGGTGATGTGAAGTCATGGAGGCACCATATGTCAGAGGTTGCGGGGAGTGACTGAAGGCTGCCGCAGCATGTTCTCGCACGACGTGGATGTTCCATAAAGGCAGACTGATTACTTTGTCAGGTGCCTTTGTGGAGCTTCAGCGTGGCCTCCATCTGGAGTTCACCCAGCCCAGGATGTAGACGCTGCTGCTGTTGAACATGTCCTGGCGCAGGAAGAGGCGTGGCCTCCTGCTGTCACTCTGGCTGTAGAAGAGCTGGAAGTGGCTGCACTCCAGCTCCTTCAACAGGCTGAACCAATAGCGTACCACGGTGGCGTCGTCCCCGCCCACCTCGAAACCAGGCCAGTGCAGGTGCACCTCCAGCAGGAGCTGCCCGATCTCCTGGAGGACATCATCCAGAATCAGGTTCTCCAGGATCTTCCACTCCGCGCTTTCCATATCGGCCTTCAGCACGTCGATCTGCACGCGGGGAGATGAGCAGATGCTTGTTATTACACCATATGCTGCTTCCATTCGGTTTGATGCACAAACAAGCGGCTCTTTTATCCATAGCAAGTCGCGGAGTGTGACATTTAATACCCTTTTCCCCCACATTAATATAGATTTATTTTTTCATGGAAGCAATTTAGTTTAAGCACTGTAATTACACAAGGGGGCTCTTGTGAGAGCACAGAGCAATAGTTTGCCAAACACAGACCCATAATTGATCTACATCGGTATGGTGCAGTGTTCTAGTCTTGTCAGGAATATCTAGAATGGCAACATTGAATATTTAATGTGTTGATGCTTCGTTAATTTAGGTTTTAGTATAAGCACGATAGTTTTGTTTACTTGCACATTTCCTGCAGAATTGCTCTTCTGGGAAATAATTTTTAGCTATAGTGAGGCTGTTACAGTGCTTGGGCAATGAATTTTGAGATTTTCAAGAGAACAGAATGCATGCACCTCCAGCCCTGTAACTGAACGGGAACATTTTGCATACTGTTGGCTCACTTTTTGACAGTTTCATCTCCTGACACCAACCAGCTCCAAATCTTTATCAGAGAGAGAGAGAGGTTCCCCCGATGCAGCCCGTTCAGGTCATTATAAGAATATAAGTGCTTCTATGATTGACTCCAAGTAGTGCAGGTGTTCCTGACAAAGATCAGCCCGTCACCCACCTGGGAGTCAGAGGATATACAACCCTCACTGCTGCCATGCAGAAACAGTCTTGAAAATTCATTCTCTCTGTAAGCTGAAGGCCAGATCTACCTTCACATGACCTGCCCAGGAGGAGTTTACTTGTTACTCTGAACAACACTTGGTGTTTACAGGCAGAGGAATTCTCCAAAGTCACCTTTGATCCTTTCCGTGGCCAGGAAGCTTGGCCTGGTGAAGGACACCGAAACGGTATTTGGATAGAGATGTGTCAAGACCCACGTAGATCAAACAGCAGATAATCACCTCTGCAGAAATATTAAATCCTACCGGAACCTTCCATAACACCTCCCATCTTTCAATGGAGCGTCAACAAATTTTCATCTCTAGTTAGATGGCTAATTATACAGTAACGATGTTTATTATATCAAGAAACAATAAAGAATTTCAAAATAAACACAGAAAGCGAACTGTTTAGCTATGTAATTAGCTGGTAAATCAGCACACATATACAAACCTTTCACCCACAAGCTTAAGGTAAAGTAAAATCATTATACAATTGAAAACTCTGAAGGGTTTTTAAAAAATATTTTATATATATATATATATATATATACTGTATATACATACACACACACACACACTTCACTACTAGCACAAGGCAATTTGCAGTATCTTACATTTATGCAGTTGGCTGATGCTATTCATGTCAAGAACCTTCAACAGGGATGACTTGACTCAAAAATAATACCAGGGTAAGCTTAAGCCATAATTTAAGCATGACTGGCATTATAAAAAGCGGAACAATGCTTTATGTTCTTCTGTTGAAATGATGACTTACTGGGCTTAGGCTGATGTTTCTCATACCCCATGACCACAAATAGCCTTGGTGGGGGGTGGGGGTGTGTTAAGGGCACATTCATGACTATATATTAAACACACACGTGGAAATTTGCGTAACAAAAACACGCGAGTGGCAGGGATGGATCAGGTAGCTGGGAAAACTAGCTGACAGACAGGCTCTCCGTCACACTCCATCCTCAGAGGGTCCCTACAGCCCCATGAAAGTCATCCGTTCGTTGGCTGCGACGTGCCCACCGCTGCTCTGCAACTCTCCAGAACACAAAGGGATTTCCTGCCTGATCCATTCATCATCCTGGCTCACAGAGACGGAACATCTGATAATTTAGAAGCCCTGCTCTGGGCAAATATTAATCAGCATGAGGTGACCCACGGATTCTCTGGTTCAGTTTCAATGCATCTACTATTTTTCTTTCATTACACTTTACAAGAATAAGACATGATAAGCAGTTCTTTCGGAATTTAATTTTAATTATGAGGTCATGCTTCTTGTAATTTTGCAACTGTGGGGAAAGATTTTCATGGGCACTTCATTGACCGGGAACATTGTGTTAATCATGTTGTGTTACATCACAATAATTCCTGCCAAAATGAATGACAATGGATACGTACCAAACATGCAGAAATTATGTCAGAGAGCCTTCTGGAAAGAACGAAACCTAAAACCAGTGAGACACCCTCTGGAGTGAAGTCGTGTTTGGTTGTAGCGCTGTTTCTTTGTGGAAGAGAATGGGGAATATGGACCGGTTGACATGAACATCAACACAGAAGACCAGCCTGTCATGTATAGTCACAATCCAGGTTGCTTAATAAATCCCCATAACCTTTAACATTCAGCTCAAGCAGAGACTGGGTTAAGATTAAATAAACACTGTCAGATCTTTTAACAAAATCAAAATGGCTGTATATTAAACTCGACACACATTAGTTAATATTCTGAGCTGAACTCAAACACTATCCACCCCATAGAGCAGTGACTGTTTTTCAAGCTGATCTTTTGTTGCTCGTTCTCTCAGAGCCACTCTGAATCGCACCGAGGGGTAATATACAATAAAATGCTCGCCCCCCCCAAGAGAAATGATTGATTACAAAAGCTATTTAAGTTGTGCGACACACAATACCCAGCCTAAGCCTTAAAATGTCAACAAGACATATAAATTCCAGCCAAAGTGCAGTCAGCATTCAAAGAGAAGGTGACTGAGATGTGTGAGGTAGCAGGGCTGCAGACAGCAGATACCACAGGCCTGGTCTCACATGGTCTCTGGATCATTTAAGATTAATCCTTGTTTAATGAACCAAGCGAAGCGCCGCACCCTCCAGTGGGTGGGCATGTAGGGGTCTTTCATGCCAAATGAGAGATAAACGCACTGGGGCTGAGCCAGGCACCAGGGACCACTGACATCAGCCCTTTTCGGGGGGGGGGGGTTGTCATTTATCCACATTAAAATTAAAAATACTTACGCTATGTGTAAAAATTCAATTTTATGTATATTCTGTGGATTCTGAGCTTCGCCATCTCATTTTTCTGTAAACTCGTATATGGAAAGATGACAATAATGTTCACTTTGACCTTTGACTTTTAGGGGCTGCAAAGAAAGTACTCTAGCTACAGCAGGTGAACTGAGACGACAGCACCTCGATTGATGTAGTCGATCATTTACAAGACGGTTACAAATTAAAGGTGGAGTATCAAAGGGATCGCTGAGCTACAAGCAAAAAGGTGTAGACTGTCCAGGACGGAGAGTTAGGATCAGTAGGGATCAGATCAATTCCGAACCCCCCACCTCAAAAAACAAACACACTCTACTCCCACAATATTGGCAAGGATACGTCTCTACTGTTCATACCAAAATCTGTGCCTTTATACCAGCCCCACCTGATGGAAAATGAAAAGAATGGTACATGAAAGAATGGTATATGAAATAATGGGATATGAAATAATGAAGTAACAATAATAATAACCAATTCAGTCTTTTTTAAATAAGTATGAACTAACCAGAAATCACATGCGACATGGTAACACTGCATATGAAATTGAAGAAAACAGACAATTTATAAAACAAGCCTAATTACTATGACCGACCTGAAAAAATGAACATTTTACCATTTCTGGTCAATATTAATTTCATTACCCTGGTACATTATTTGTGTTCTAATCAGGAACAGATCCACATTTACATTCATGAAATTAGTTTATTAAAATATTTGCTAAGATAATGTTTATAGTATAGATATAGAACAAACATCTGCAGATGTCCTTCAACTTACAGCTTTGGCACACAATTGATTTAGCTCACGCTTTTATCCAAAGAGATGTACATTTCTGAGAAAGCAGGGTCAAAAAAAAATCCCTGGAGGTTAACCCTGGAGGTTAATGTGCATGGGCCCAGCAGTGAAACCACCACCCCAGGCTTTGAGCCTGTGACCTTCAAATCACAAGAACAGCAGCCTAACCCACTGAGCCATGAGTTTCCTTATAAGGTCATGGTTTACAGCTTCCCATTGGTCCAGAGCTGCAGAGAGGCATCAATAAGGAGATCTGTTCCCAGACATCCTTTTTATACAGAACTCTTACCTATACGGGGCCAGGCGCAGTGAGCTGGCCAGTGAGTACGGCCTGGGTCGAGGTCACTGGCCTCGCAGTTCATGCTCGGCTGATGCTTGCATTAAACGGCGCCAGGGGGCCTGTCAACCTGACCATGCGTGGATAAAAGAGCGTCACTCAGAGATTGATGGGAGAGCACGCGCCGTACCTGCAGCGCTGATGTCACACCCTGTGCAGCTCTCTGCTGCTGTCACATGCTTGTTCAACATCATAGCATCATAAGCCAGGGGTGAACGATTGTTTAACTGGTCCAAAAGGTTTTATCCTACAAGCAGCGCTGGCATTTACGACAACCAAGGTTGCCAACTTTCATGCATCTTGCGTGACACTAACACTTTCAGACTCTCACTCTCAATCTACACTCACCTAAAGGATACTAATACGGTGTTTGACCCCCTTTCGCCTTCAGAACTGCCTTAATTCTATGTGGCATTGATTCAACAAGGTGCT
>JAODLC010000115.1:1172421-1188453 GCA_026781145.1 Hippopotamyrus pictus
AATTGGAGGGGGCGTGAGCAAGGAGGGGGGCGGAGCCACCACCTTTGAGGACAAACGGCTTTGATACAGCGGCTGAAGGAACGCAGGGAGCTCTTTTCACCATCAGGGAGGCCATGAGGACACTCTGCAGAACATCCAAATCCATGGGAAAGAGATTTTTACCCAGCTGGTGCCTTCACTGAAAGGCCTGACCCACCACCTGATTACTGCGTGCTTAATCCTCATTGGGTTACAGCATGCAGTGATTGACAGCTTATGGTTAATCCCGCCCCCCCATGACTTTCAATCTTTCATTGTTACCATACACAGCCAATGCACCTGTGACATTTCCTAACATCTGCACCAGCCCATACTGCCCCGACCTGCCCCACCCAGGCCCGACGCCCCACAGCGGTCAGGGGGGGCCTGAATTTATGCAGTAATTTCCAAAATAATACCTAGTAAGGAGTGAAAACCAGACCACAGCAGGCTTTCTCATTACAATCAGGAATAATTACATACAATGAAGCCAAAAATTATTTGTACGCTTTGAAAAAATGGTTGAGGATTTTGAATAACAAAATTTAAAAAAAAAAATTAAATGTTACAATTATGTGTGAGTTATGTAAAGAAACAAGAAAAACTTTCAATCAAAACATATTCTGGAATTGTTTTCAAAATATGAAACGTATTGCCTTCAAACAATTGAACAATTGGCCACTGGAGCTTTCTTAAAGTCCTGCTCAGTATTTGATTGGCCCTCCTCTGGCAGTGATGTCAGTGTGCAGCTTCCTGGTCTGTTGGGCATTTCCTCTCCAATTCAGCCCAGAGGTGCTCAACAGGATTGCGATCCGGACCTTGTGGGGGCCACTCAAGCACTTTCACCTGCTTATTGGTGAGAAAGGCTTTCATATGCTTTGCAGCATGCTTGGGGTCGGCATCTTGTTGGAAAATGGTCCTCGCAGTTGGAAAACATCCAAGCAGTTTGGCAACAGATGGGATCATTTGGGTGGACAGGATCTCCTCGTACACCTCAGAATTCATGGTGCCTTCAATAAAATGCAAATTGCCGACGCCGCAAGCAGCCTTGGAACCCCAAACCAACACGCTCCCGCCACCATGCTTGACGGTTGGATTTAGGCACTGGGGACTGTACTCCTCCTTTGAATTGCGCCACACTCTCTGATGACCATCTGATCCAAACATGTTGAGTTTGGATTCATCAGACCATACAATTGATTTCCAGAAGCTGATAAGCTTCTCAACATGTTCTTCTGCAAATTTCAGATGTTTCAGTTTGTTCTTTTTACTTATGTCTTCTTACGAGGAACCATGCCCATGTTCGTTCAACCTGCTCTTTATTGTTTGCGTGCAAACCTGAATTCCAGTAGCCTCCTTGAATTGCTTTGCTATTTGTTTAGCAAACAACTTTCAGTTTTTCACAGCAAGCTCATCGATGTACCTATCTGTCCTTGGACTGGACTTTTTTTTCCTCTATCTTCCCTCCAGAGTAACGGTTTCACCAGTCGTCTTAAATTTCAGAAAGATGTAGTGCACAGTAATGTGCCTCATATCAAATATTGTGACAATTTTTTTTTATCAGAAAGACATTGATTGTGAAATATGATTCTTTCCCTCTGTGTATTGGGTATTTCTGCAGTTTTAGCCATGTTGGGAAACTGAACTAACCCCACGAGTGGTTGTGTAGAGAATGACCACCAAGGGTACTTGTAGAAACTAAGGGCCCCCAATTACCTGCCTGTTTGGAACCCCTGCTGTTTTGTGTCGTGTTAAATGACCTCTATTATGACTGGGAACTCCTCCCGTTGTCACTTATTCATCCAACTCCATGAATGGCCAAGTGTACAAATAAGGATTTGAAGGCAATAAATGACATAATTTGCACACGATTCGGGCAGCATGGTGGTGCAGTGGTTAGTGCTGCTGCCTCACAGTAAGACGGTTTGGGTTTGGTTCCGGGTCCTTTCTGTGTGGAGTTCTCATGCTCTCCCCGTTTTCACCTGGGGCTCCAGTTTCCTCTCACAGGCCAAAAGCATGCAGAGTAGGCTGACTGTACTTGTGTGGCTGTGTGTGCACCCTGCAGTGTGTTGGTTCCCGTCTGTGCCCGTTGTTCCTGGGATAGGCTCCGGCCCCCACCCCGTGACCCCAGTGGGGATTAAGTGGTGATGATAATGAATGGATGAATACGATTTTGCATAAAAGTTTTTCTTGTTTCTTTATATAGCGCACACATAATTATAACATTTTAGACAGTTTTTAAAGTTTGTTCTTGAGTTTCCTGAATTTTATTTCCATTTTTGACCATTTTTTCATAGCGTACAAATAATTTTCTGGCTACACTGTATTACAGTACATAGATCAGAAAGACGGGGTATTTAAAAACAGTCCAGCAGCACTGAGAAATTCTACAACGTTTTATCACGCCACCCAAAAAAATAAAGAAGCTTGTTAAATCTCAATGTGAAAAAGAAAAAAGAAAACAGTTGAATTTAAAGCAGGCCACTTACTTCTGTGTGACACAATGTCAAAATGGCTGCCTGAAGGTGGAGGTTTAAAATCTTTGTGGTTTGTTTCTGTCGTGTTGAACCCAGAAACTCTTCACAGACCTACATTTGTTCCAGCTGAATATATTGAGGTTTAAGAAGACACCCCCCCCCCCGACCCGTGACGGCTCTCTCACCCCAGGGAGTAGACGCGGCACTGCCTGTCCCTGATTCGCTGTGCCAGCCTGTAACGTGCATCCAGACACACCCGCCAGGGCCCCCCCAGTTGCTCCAGATCTGCGGCTGGTCCGCCTCCAATCGGGGGGGCACAGGACACCTGAGTAGAGAGGGGGGAGTGGATATAAGGAGCTCAATCATTTGAGAGTGAAAGTGGAAATGCTATAGGCTGAATTATGTAATTTTTACTGGGCCAAAAGCCTGGGGTGGGGGTGTGGGGTTATGGTTAATAAGCACAGCTAAGAAGGGAGCGGGCGGTTCTAGGACCCAGGGGATTCCACTCCCTGAGCTCCCAGCCAACACCAGCTATAAAAATTCCGGATACTTTACGAAAATCTCTGTATTTCAGGGAGATGCTGTTGCTCGATCCTCGTTGATGGGACACTCCTGCTGAGGTGATTTACAACGGCCTGCATTTTCGGCCCGATTTTTCGGGGATGTCGAACCCAAGGTCAGTCACCGCCCCGACGATGGCACCGGTCCAGCAGCCGTCCGGGACCCAAACTGGCTCCGCAGGTGGCGCGGCAGAGCTGCGTGATCGTGGTGCGTTGCCCTGCCGTTGGGTGGCGACTAACGAGCAATGTTATGTGCCAGCTGAGGGGGGGGGGGGCAGAACCCTATGGCACTTCACGGACGCAGTGGTACCGATGAAGGCAGGGGCACACAAAGAGCTGTCTTGTCACAATACGATCATCCAGTGCAGCCTGAGGTAGGAATGAATATTTCACTTCCCCCATCTTTCTCTCAACACAGTGCCCATCGTTTGATGGACACCATCTGGTAGGCGCTCACATGGCTGTAGACACCGCGGTAGAAACACGAGATACTAACCAACCTTACGGACCAAGATATTGCTCTGTCGTCTGGGCTGGCTTCTTGGACGGCATACACTGGTGTTCACTAGGGGGCGCCATTTGCTCAGATGGATGGATCCGTTAGGGAGATCCAAACTTGTTGCAAAATACTAAGCCAGGTCCTGCAGTCTTAGACGTGGCATCACTCTTGATTCTCCACTGAGCAGGAGCCCCAGGGAATCAAGAGGAAACTCTACCAGACAGACATCAGCAGCATCTCCACCAGGACCATGCAGGACAGCTGGGTGAACGGCATCACTCCCAGGTCAGAGTCACCTTCCCTGCTCTCAGGCATCTGGCCTCTGTCCCATAATCCTCAGGCTCCGTTCACACTCCTTCTAATGTGTTCCCGTAAAGCCGGATCCTGAGCCCGAATAACAAGATCAATATCTCCAGATCCTCTCTGAGCGGCCTGGCTCGCTCCTGCTCTGGCGCTCAGGCACCGCGGTGTAGCAGACAAATACGCGGAGACTTCGCCGTTGCTACCAAACGGCGGATCGATCACGTCTGGGGGAAGAGCCAATCATCCGACAGAACTTCTCATCGACTGCTAGATATACAAGCATGTCAAACACCTCCGCTTCCCCATCTCTGATTGCCACTGAAAGAGGGATAAAACAAATCCATCCGACTTCAAACCACTTATCCTGATCCAGGCGGGAACTGGAGTCCATGCCAGGCAGCACAGGGCAGGAGTTCACCATGGACGGGATGCCAGCCCATTGCAGGGCTTACACACACACTGCAGGCATTTCAGAGATGCCATTTAACCTAACTGCATGACTTGAGTGCGAGGAGGACAGTGGAGAACATTCAATCCCTGCAGGGGAGGGATAGTGGTGCAGTGGTTAGCACTGTTGCCCCACATCTCTGGGACCAACGTTCTGCCATGGCTCTATGTGTGTGGAGTTTGCATGTTCTTCCAGTGTCGTTGTGGGGGTTTTCTCCAGTTTGCCCCCACAGTCTAAAAACATGCTGAGGCTAGTTGAAGGTACCAAATTCTCCATAGGTATAAGTGTTTCTGCAATGGGTTGGTGCCCCATCCTGGGCTGCTCGCAGCCTCGCACCCGTAACTTCTGGGATAGGCTCAGGACCCCCTGCGACCATGAATGAGACAAGCGGGTATAGATAGTGGGTGCATCTGATGCTTGCCATGCGATTAAATTTCATTCTCTAATTTGACAATAAATCTTTGGATCCTCCCCCAATGAAGCAGAAAACCACAAGACCTAAAAAAAAAAAAACACCATCCAGAAATGTGGAGAAGTGATTTTCAGCAGAACCAGGCCCAGGCGTGAGTTTGGGAGATCAACACTGAGGATTGCGGAGGCCACACACAGACTGTGGTTATCTGGAAAAAACGCTCCAGGAGATACTGTACAAACGACGCAGGCAGTGTCATGGACGCCTCACAGCTGGACATGGTGACTCTGACTCACCTGCGAGGTCTTTATGTAGGTGAGGAATCGTAGGGCTTCCTCCCGAAATGTGTGCTGTGGAGAGGCCCATGGCTGCAGCTCGATATGCCAGCGTGGGATCTGTAGGCAGAGCAGAAGATCCAGGTCTTACCAAACAGCTTTCATCCTCCACTCGACCCTCATGCCACCCCAGCTCTGAACAAGCGCCAAAATGCGACCGCCTTAAAAGCCAGAGCTCTCGTGGTTTTTATATAAAATGTAGATTTTTTACAGTTTTTTTTTTAATCTGTTTTCTTTTCTCCCCTCTGGGCATAACAAACACTCGGTAATTCTGGCAATAAAGGGTCGGCAGACTCTATGAACACCAGCGTTCTCTCTCCGCTGGAAGTCGAGGCATCAGCAGCTAAATGCTTCTGCCCAGGAGTCTTTCCACGTTCTCTCCTTTTATAGAATTATGCAAATGACGAGGCTCGTCTCCAGGCCTCGCTGACACTCCAGATTAAACACAGAACCAGCTGGTGTTGCTGGCAATTAAACAGTACAGATCAGTAATCGATTAGAGGCATCAGCACGGACAGGGAGCAGCTGCGGCTAACGCTGCTCACCTTCGGCTATTAAATATTGGTTAAACACTCAAACGCGCACCCGTCCATTCCTGAAGTTCAGAATCACCAAACAAAGCCTCCAGCAGAACATCAATAAAACAAATGACCAAGCAGCGGATCCAGCCAAACAGAGCTATCCTTCTCAGTGGGGAGTTTAAGGGAGTTTTGCTGCAGCCCCCCTCCCACAGCAGACACTATACAGCCACCTCCCCCATTTCCCACAATCCTTAGCAAGAAATATGAGGTCTTCCCCAGGGCAAATCGTAGGAGTCTGCATTCAACAGCAGTAATGTGGCACACACACAGAGATTCTGGCCAGGCCTCGGATCCCCAAAGCTGGTCTGGGTCTGGCACGGGGACCACATGGATACATTACACCATTGGCATGATTTCATTTCTAGCAGAAGACCACAGGTTTACACTTTCTTAGGATCCTGGTCCATGCCAGTACTGGAATGCATTGATGTTGTTTTACGTCACTGACTAGGCAGCTGAGGGTCTGCTTCCCATCAACCCCCCATTTTGAGTTTAAAGTTCAGGATTTGCACCATTTCTGCATACAATGCTTCTTCAATGCCGGCTGACTCCTCCAGAACTTTGTAGAAAAATTCCAAATGGTTTCAAATCTGTTTTTGGACAACAGCTTGTCTACTTGCAGTTTCAATACCTTGAAAAAATACTGGTAAGTAGTTGCAGACCTTTTCATACCTATTGAAACCTCTGAAAGAATTCAACTTAGTTCAGAATAATAGCAGTTGACCAAAGTTCATTGCGGTGAGCTCGCACGCAGACTGAAGGAGCCACACAACTCATCTTCATTCAGATAATCAATGTGTATTCATGTGATACGACATGTTTGTTTTGTAGAAATCAACCCAGATCTCAAGGCGAGCAGGATTGGGGCCATTCTGGAATGCATTCGTCAATTCCAGTCCAAATCCAGTTCCATTTCCTGATTTGGATTGGAATTGACGAATGCATTCCAGAATGGCCCCAACCCTGAAGGCGAAGTCAGAATTCTGCAGTAGTGCATTCAGGCCACCCAACTTCTACCAAAAGGACGTCACCAAAGGCATTAGTCGATGATATTTTAAATGCACTCCAGCAAATCAACTGTGCCTCATGACAAAGATCAGTTAATGGCTCATAGCTACACGAGATCTTCACGAGTAATAATCCCAGTAACTGCCACCACTTCACAGTCAGTTCCCACAGAGCGAGCGCAGGGTTCCAACTCCCAAGGCCTATGGCGGAGTGAGTAGCCTGACTCTCTCAACAGCGCCACCTGTTGTCCATCTTCCCTCCCCCCTTTAATCTGCATAGCAGTCTGAGCGCGATAAAATAACTTCAGCAGTGTCCCCCGGGGGCCTAGTGCAGCTCGCTCGTGACGATCCACCAGCCAGGTCCCTGTGGATGGCAGAGCTTCACGTTTCACGCTCCTGCCGCACCTCCCTCTCACTTAAACCCTTTTTTCCACCGCAGGAAAAGATCTGATCCTTAATTCAGAGGTCCGGACTTGAGCAGAATCTAAAATCATGGTACTAGGACCTTGCAACGGAGGCTCCGGAGCACGACTGGGAAGAGCTGCGGAAAAGGCAAGTGTCAGGTAAGATTTCCAGCACAGGGCATCCAGGAGGGTCCGTACAGCAGACACAGACAGCGACCCTGGTGCACACAGCAACCTACTAGCAATTTGTTGCTTCACTGATGTTGCCGGCCAGAGAAAATTACTTTTTCCTCCAGCTGGATGCTTTGCTGGAGCTGAAGGAAGTTACTGGCGGAAACAGTGGCGTGGCACTCGCCAGGAGCCAAGACTGAACGCTGGACTGCAGGCCTGTATCCTGGCCGCCCCGTTACCTGCTGCGCTAAAGTCACAAGCTATAACCAATGCAGATATATACATTTTACAAAAGTACTGAACACTCTGACTGCGGTGTATGGATCCAGTATTGGCTGAACCACTGACGGATCTCACCATGCACCACAACCTGACACAGAATATGATGAGCGGGGTCTGAGGACAGACAGATCTAAGGACATGAATCAAACGGGGTCAGCTGGAGGGAGTGGTATGGTGCCTTTGAGGCGCTTAGCACCCTTTGCTACTCAATCTGAACAGGCACCAGAGTGGGCATGTTAAACAGGGCAGAAAAAAACAGGGTAACGGCCAGGCTCAGGCAATGCCGGGGCGGGGGGGGATTAGTCAGTGACACTATGGCATTGTGGGATATCAGTCAATTTCAAATAAAATACAGAGAATGACAGTGTGGAGAATGAGAGAGAGAGAGAGAAATGGCCTTTGGATTCCCTGCAGGATGGAAGGAGACGGCCCGTCATGTCTCCCTTGGTACCAAAAAGGACCACGCCGCTCCATATGATGCCCATCTTTCTTTGACCTTGGACTGTCATTGTGATTGTCCTTTGGCCCCATTCTGGGGAACTAACACAAAGTTCTGTTGAGCAGGAAAAAAAACCCAAAGAGACACATTTTGCACGCCGTATGAACACACCCACCAGCCCAACAGCGGAGTGCAGGCCTGCCACAGCCAGCCACCATTAGCTGCAGCCTGAGCCCAGCGGGGTGAAAGTGTCCTGGGTATCTGAACGGCGGTGCTCAAAGTGATGAGTCAACAGGTTCTGCATCTCCGCGCCGCTCGTAACAGATGAGTGAGGAGGCAGAGGGCTCCGCACCAGGGGGAGGGAGAAGCCCCCGTAAATGTTTATGTTGCTAACCCGTTTCAGCCGATCGGTCGCAGCCCCAAGGATCCGGGCACACTCCCACACAGCCAATCAGCTGCAGTCCCAAGAATCCGGCACATTCCCACTCAGCCAATCAGTAGCACGCTTCAGCCCAAATGGAATTCACTTCTTCCCCAAAGGCACTCAGCACAATCAGTGCTTTCATAGCTTTGTCAGGATGTCATATAGCTATCATCCGCAGACTCAGACAAAGCTGGGTTCCCAGGAAACAGACGGCAACACAGTTAGCAGTACAGTTCAACAGTGTCAGTCAGCACATTGGCATAAACGGCCCCAAAAAACAGGATTGTTAGCCAAAGAATCAGGAGCATCATTCATCAAACCAGTCAAGATGAATTTGACAGAGCCTACTTTTTGCCAACATGTTAAAGGAAGGGGTGGGGAAATTGGTCACTATGGGAAATGCTGAAAATAATTCCCTAAAGCACTTGTGAACAATCTACTGGGTACCATGAAAAAACCCTGGTGATGCTGAGATGAAAGAGGACTGGCGAGAGACAGAGAGAGCGCCATGGTAACAGAGTCTGCTGTTCAGGGGACCATCTGGCATCGCTGTGTGATCTACTCAGCAATACCTGCCCTCGGCCAATGGGTACAGAGCTTGAGCAGTGACATCTGGGCTCCAGCCTGATTTGCCAGCTGGACTACTGCACTGCACTGGAATTCCCCCTGTTTGCATAGGTGGTTCCCCTCTGGCCCCAGGCCCGCCTGGCTAGGCCCCTCCCCACATGAAACAACATTTTCCCCACCCTGGAAACAAACACAGGTTGTGTTGGGGTGAGCTGCTTCATCATCTCTCTCTCAGTCACCTGTCTGACCACGTGACTCTCCGGTTGGGGGGTTCAATGCACGGTGGAGGTCACTGACTTGGCACGTTACACCAGAACATCCTCATGAAAGTCAGGACATCAGGATATTCCTACATGGGACAGAGGCTCAGAGACAGAAGTGAGACATTTACGGATTTTAGGAGCATTTCAAAACGGCAACAAAGAACCAACAAGAAGCAAAAATCAAGATGAGCTACAGGACTTCAGACCAGACTGGTAGAAACATCCATCTACTGCATTAAATAAATCATAAGCTCCCAGCCCCAAGACAAACAAACAAACAATATTTCAAGTAATGCCACACGAATGATGGTTATTAGCTTACCAACACAAGGAGTAATTCTTCATGCTCCTAATTAAGGTTCATATGCAAGAGCTCTCACCAGATGGATATTACTGGAAGGTTATTGATCCATAACCATTAAACATTGTATAACTACACTGGTGGAAGCCTTCTGGTGCAAACCAAGCCTGCTGTAAATCCTAATCCTAACCCTAACCCTAACCCTGCCTGAGAACTTTTTCCATTTGGTCACACTTTCACAAGAGGGTGTTGTGCCTCGGTGCTGGTATCACACACCTTCAGCGCTGGGAGGTTCGAATCCCAGTTGTACTATGTATGTGAAGATTGAATGTCCTCCCGGTGTTGTACGTTTCCTCCTGCCATCCAAAGACATGCATTTAGGCTGATTGGTGCCTCTTAAATCCCCCCCCATGTGCCCGAGAACAGAATGGCAGCCTGTTTATGCTATACCCCCCAGCCCTGTGCCCCCCATAACCTTAACCAAGAAAAGCACTTAAAAGACTAATAATACTTGATAAAATCTGGTTTGATTTTTATCCTGTATATAAATAAAATATGAATCCTATGCTATCATACAGGTCCCATGTAGCCGTAAGCCAACATTGTGTGTTACAGAATTATACTTAAATAGCTCCATTAGATTTGGGGGTTAATTTATTACATTTAGAAGTGTCATAATCATAAGGTTATCCCCATTATTTTATATGAAGCCTACAGGGAAAAAAATGTCAGGCAATTAATTAGAGTGAACTGTTAAGTAAAAAGCCAACAATTAACTGGAGAAAAGGATGTTCACAGATAAACGTACTACCGCCTTCCAGACAGAGTCTCAAAAGGTCATACAGGCTCGCTCTCAGGGTCAGTGTTACAGAAAGCCATCCCAGGACCAGTGTGCTCTGATGGTGGAGGGTCGTAGCGTTTGAGGAAGTTTTTGGTCACATGAGAGTGGCGTGGCACCCCACTGGGTGATCTGCAAGGCTGACACAGGCAAAGCCACACCCCGATCATCACACAGGAAGTGACATCAGGGTTATGAATGAATGAATGTTACATTTATATAGTGCTTTTCAAGACACCCAAAGTGCTTTACAGAACCAATGGAGAGCCACTTCAACCACCACCACTGTATAGCACCCACCTGGATGATGCAACGGCAGCCATTCTGTGCCAATAAACTCACCTAAGCTAAGGTGATGAAGGGGATGATTAGGAGGCCAGATCTGATGGGGCCACAGTGGGCAATTTTAGCCAGGACATCAGGGTACTACCCCTACTCTTTCAAAAGACCTCAGACTCAGGACCTCGGTTTTACGTCTCATCTGAAGGAAGGCGCCATTTTTACAGCACAGTCAGATGGATTACCTGGCCTGAAGTGCAGGCAGTATGGCTGCTGTTTTAGCTATTCTCACTCAATGACGCCCCCTGCTGCCACGACAGGCCGATGGCACCATGTCCACGCTTCACGGCCCACGGCGGACGGCAGAGGAGCCACACCGTATATCATTAACCCAAATCTTTCAACTCACAGCATGCTGGTTGCCATAGAAACCACCCTTCACAAGTCAAATCACCCCCCTGACAAAAAGAAAGCACCTTCCCTGCTCTCATTTCACATTCCATAGGTTCCACATGACATCCCACGCTGGGAAACACGCACGGGGTTTTCACCTTCAGCCAAAATATGCCAGGAGTTCCTGACCATGAGGCCAGTTACATATTTAAACTCCCGTTTTCATGCTGCGGTCTGGGGGGATTCTCAACATATTCAGATATTTCCATTTTTCGGGGGGGGGGGGGGTCTGTTCTTCGACGACCGGTTGATGAGGCCCAGCTGCAGGAAAATATCACTGCTGACAAACAAAAATGTTTCTCGGCAAATTAATTAGGCAAGTAGGCAGACCGGCCGGAAGGAAGTAATGAGGAAGAGTGACGGTACAGTTTTCCTTGGAATGAAGGGCCGGGCTTTCGTGACTCCAAAGAGGTTTGGTGATAAAATGGAAGGTTAATATCAACACAGCATAGGGCTGAGGACAGGGTTGGTTCCTGTGGTGAGAAACCCCCCTCCAGGCGCGAAAGGCAAGAGCTTTGAGGCTCCCTTCTCTGCTAATGGGTGTGGGTGTGAGGGGAGGGGAGTATGTTGCCCAAAGCTGATATTTCACACAAGCTGGAGTCTCAAAGAATGAAGAGCAGGGCCCTCACAGTAACGAGCTTCATGGAAACGGGGGACCGGTGATTCTCCCTGTACACAGTGGCCACCAACGGGCGCCAAGATGGCCGACCGGAATCGCATGATGCAGTTCAACACAGAGGTCAAACCCCGGAGACCATAAACTACACCCCCACATCTGACAGCCCACCCCAAAGCCACATGCCCCTTCCTATCCTGCCCTTTTGATGAAGTAACCCCCCCCCCCCGGATAATGTGCTAAAGGCCACACTCCATCAGTCAGGAAACTTGCCCAGTCTTACAAGGCCGATTGCAGTCGATATCTCATCATGGGACGACAGCAGCGGTGACAGGCAGAGGTCCCAGAAGCACCCCCCCATGCATCCAGGGCTTCTAAAGTTAAGGCAAGGTGACAGACGGAGCATCTCACTGGCAGGTCAGGCTCGACTGTCACCATGACGAGGCATGGGTCAAGACCGACAGCGTAATTGGTGATTCTGCCTCCCACAGACCTGGGGGGTGGGGGGCAAATCCCAGAGCAGCTCACAAGAGAACCATTTATGAAATATTTCTGGTAAGGGGCGGGTCGAGGTGACATTTATACATGGCACTGAAAAGGCCGTTTCTCAAATGAAAGCAGAGAGGCGACAGAGAGGCCTGTACCTCGCTTCAGCTGGATCACTGATGATTGCCCGGGGGGGGATTTTGCCCACCAGAGCCCTCTCCAGCCCTAGAAAAACATACCCGTTCACCCCCTAACAATGACCCTGGACCCAGGATCTGTGAGGATCACAACATCCACGCCCCCCAGGTGTCCAGCAGCAGAAGTGAGCATGAAAAAAAAAAAAACATTGAGGAGATCCAGTCCTGTGAGTAAAGGGTTAAGTTCTACTGACAGGAGGGGCCGGCTGTTGTACCTTAGAAAAAGTGCTTAGCAGACTTAATGGATGTTAAATTGGTAAAACAACCAGCTGTACAATGCATCTGCAAATGAATGCAGATATAAGCAAACGTGTGAAAGGGCAAAGAAACTTCCTTTTCACGGCTCCAAAAAACCAAATGTTATCATGACAATGAAATGACGTTGACTGACTTTTGACAAACTAACTTAACTTACTAACTTTACTTTTTGTTTTCCCCCATAAGGAGCAAACAGAAGGTTCTTTTGTCCTTTTGTTTGTGTGGGTCCAATGATGGCTGAACATCCGAGGCAAGCACTCGGAGCACAGCCGCGAGATGCTGGCGTGAATGCGGCCACGTGTGGGATTTTGCATGCCAAATGCGCAAGGAGTTGGACTGATGGGCGCAGCTAACCAACTAAAGCTTCTCAACCAATCAGGTAATTTTCTAGGACCACTGATTCAGAGCAGAGCCAATCCCTCCCGCCCCCCTTGCATTCCCCATCCCTGAGGTCACATGACACATTTTGGCAGTGGGTACCACCTTGCTTTCCTGCACAACGTTATCGCACCCAACAGCCACGCTTAGAGGTTGATATGAGCCAGGGATTGGCTGGGGGGGGCATATCAAAGCCAGGGCTGTCAGTCCATCCTGTCAGAACCCATCCTGGCCCAGAACACTAACAGGTGGAAACAGAAGCTGATGTGTGGACCCAACTGATGAGTCACCAAGTGCACAGGGCAGCCTGACAAAGGATGCATTGTTTACATAAACTCATTCTCTGTTCTGGCTCCTTTTCAACCTGAAGACTGCAACCTCATACCAGCTTTCAAAATAAATAAATGATGTTTGATCGTCAGCAACAGGACGGCCACCTGGTTCGACACGAGCTGCAGCCTGCCCCTGCCTTCCAGCTGAGAGAGTCTAATCACACACCCCGAGCGTCAACTGCCAGGTCGGTAAAACCAAGAAGTCAGCATGAATCCCCGTTTACTGAGTCACTCAACCAGTATGTATCAAGCCAACCGCAGCAGATGCGTCATAAAGGCATGTCAACCTTAAATACACACAAAGTCACTGTTTTGATTTGGGATAAATATTTATTCTGCTGTGTGTACATCTGTTTACATCTTCCTGCTTTTTCACAGGGGTCAAAGGTCACTCTCAGGACCAGCCACTCCCTGAAAGAATGGGAAAATGCCCCCTGTGGGTGAAGTAATTGTGCCAATCATCCCTTATTGGTTACCTTCATAATTCAGTAATAAGAGTTTACATTTTTTAGGTCACATATGATTTTATAGTTGATTTTTTTTTTTTAAAAGACCTGCAATAACAATAGCGCGAAACATCTTGGCAAAACAACGCAGAAATTAATGCCTGAAAACACTAGATTGGCCACTTCATTAGGTACGCCTAGCGAGGACTGGGTAAGACCCACTTTTACCTCCAGAGCCGTTTCAAAGATAAAAGTGTTCATGTAGAGAAGCCATTGTGCACACCATTGCTGTACTGAGCTGATATTTTTGCACTTCCTGTTAGCTTTATCGAGTCAGACCATTCTCCTCTGACCTCCTCATTATAACTAGGTGTTTTCAGAAGACCTGTTACTTGATGAATGCTTTTTTGTTCGTTACTGCATTCTCCTCATGCTCCGAGAAAAAGCTACCGTCTCTGGAAGCAATAAATCTGGCGCTAACAATCAAACCGCATCCAAAACGACGCATTTCAGCCATCGCAATGCTCAGCCAAACGGTAAGCCAGCCTCCTGACCCTGCTTGTGTGGTTTATATACTCAGTCGCAGCCATGCGATTCGCTCTTTGGGGGGAACATGCGGTTTGCAATGACAAGCAGGTGTTCCCAGATGATCACTGAGTGTATATAAGCACACAGACTGCTGATGGATTCAACTCAAGGGTACAGCAGTCACTCTTACAGCTAGAAAAATTCACATCATGCACCAAGATAATATATGTCATTGCATCTTGTCTATGTATTTATTGCTATAATTGCATTTACTGTACTTTAATTTGTAATTCTGATCAGTGTTTTGTGTTTAATTTGTGTTTTCCAGGGGCCAGAAGGATATCATTGCATAGTGGGACTGACTGTTTACTGTGCATACGACAACAGCCCCTCTTGAATTTTGAAGCGGCATATAAATAGGAACCTGCCTTTGACCTTTGGTGACATTTTTTAACCGCTGCGCCACCCACTGGCCACAGAGCTCCTGCACAGACAGATAAGGCCACAGAGGACAGATAAGGAATACAGGATCCACTTCCATCTTCCACACCCCCCCCCCCCCGGCACTGAAGATCTCAGCCAAAGGCAATGCATTCCTTCAAGGTTAATTTTCCATCACCGTTCGGAGTTTAAAAGGGCACAGTGCTGAGGACTCCTGTCAAGATTGGAAAATTCGGAGTGTGCCAGTCAGACGGTGTGCGTGGAAACCAGCCATCGTGCCACATTTGCAGGTACATCAGCCAGGCTCTCTTCCACCACTACCAGGGGCTACCTAGTGCTTTGCGTGATTAAACAATAGCCAAAAAAAAAAAACACTGAATGGATCAGCTGAGCCCTGCAGAATAAAACAACTCTGAGACGAAGAAGGCTTAATCAAAAGCAGCTACATCCCTTCTTACAGCTGGAAGTGCATGCACCCAACTCAGGCTTAATCTAAGCAGCGTGTTGCCACGTGAACCAGCGGGCACCCATCTGCTGTTTAGACACGCCCCCCTTTGCTCGAACCCTGCTTCCTTCACTACTTCATCCCCTGCTGTTTATTTGTGATATCTTCGGCACTAGCTCTCTGTTGACTCCCCAGGCCAGGAGTCCCCCACCCCCCGATCGCGATAGGCCTGTTTGCGGGCCACCCGCCCTGGTCGGCACTCACCTTCCTGCGGGGCACTGCCAGCGGGCAGTAGCTGGAGGCCACAGCGGTACTCCCAGTCCCTTTGCCCTTCCCCGAGGCTGGATGGACGGTCGGTCTCCACGGCGATGGGGTCCTCCTGCTGGTGGGTACTGCCCTAGATGGTGCCCGGGCTGGTGAGCCATTCAGATCAGCTCGCCCACTTGGGGGAATTCGAGACGGCCAGGCCCGCCTGCCGAGCTGCAGGTAGATGTGGACGATGAGGCAGAGAGTGGCCAGCAGCAAGCAGCCTCTCAGCACCAGGCCCCTGTGCCGCCTCTCACTGGCCATGCCACCGACAGAGGACACCCTCAGTGTCCAGCCGCCCCGTGGTAAGGTCCGGCTGAGGAGCTCTCCCTAGCAGGGGCCCCCTGCTGGCGGCTCAGCATTACTGCCGATCCAGGATGAGCGACCAGGCCAATGTGCCACCGCTCACTCCAGGAACTCCTTTTCGCTCCTCTCCTCCTCTCCTCCCCCCTCCAGCACCTCCCCCAAACACAGCCCCGATCCCACCCTCTCCCCATCCCGACACTTGGGTTTCATTGTAACTTAAAACCCACGCATG
>JAODLC010000115.1:1191948-1262687 GCA_026781145.1 Hippopotamyrus pictus
GGGAAAGTTGTAGTTTTATACTGTTTAAGCACTACTTCTCATTTGTGGCTCATTAAATCGGTCGCACACACTATACTATCCAACTTATCTGTGGACGTGTTGCTACAGAGTTTTATACGTAAAGCACCACGCGTAATGTGTTATCATCTGATATTGCTAACAATGGCAATTAACCGGGCTACAATTGGATTTCATGATTAGATTATTTGTCGGATTTATGGTAGTTCGGGCTAATAGTAAGTGAACGAAGATAAAGGCCATTTACACTGAGGTACCTTAAATCCGACAAATTGTCTGGCTCAGCAAAAAATCTTGCTTTTTAATATGGGTCCATGGTATTGCACTTCTGTAGCAGATGGAATGCATCCGACTCATGTTCAAGATGTTCAATAAACATGTTAAGTGCATATATATTCCCTTTTTTCCTGAGTCTGTTTGCTCATGTAAAATGAAATGCGATTAATATAGATTAAAAATGAATGATAATTAATCGTTATTAATCGAAGTTAATCCACAGCAACCCTATGATTAATCTGATTAAAAATTTTAATCGATTGACCTCACTAGTTCTTTTTTTTTTCTATAGGCACAGTGAGCTGAATTTGTTGAAATAGAAATCACGGCTTCGTTTAACCACTGAACCAAAAATCTACCAACTGCTTATCCTGGTCAGTGTAACGGGGGAGGGGTCTGGAGCCCAGCACAGGCACCACAAGGCACTAACACGGAATGTTAGTCCATTTAAATTTGACATTTCTGAGTCCCCATTTACCCTAAATCAGTGTTTGCCAACCCAGTCTTCAGGGAACCCCGAACAGTCCATGTTTTTGCTCCCTCCCAGCTCCCAGCCAATCAGGAACACCGAATACCTGGTACAGGTGCACTGGGAGCTGAGAGGAAGCTAAAACATGGACAGTCCGAGGTTCCCTGAGGACTGGGTTGGGAAGCACTGCCCTAAATGCCCGAAGCATCCGAAAGATGCTAATACAACAACACGTGGGTGGGATTGCCAGCGATGCATCATCGTACGTGCTTAAAGATCGATATATTTAGCGCTTTCAATGAAGCTAACATTTTTATTAGTGAACTGGCACTAAATCATTTGCCATATCCAATACTGGCATGGTGCCACTCTGCCTTTAACCTTTCTCAGAGTAAATAAGTCGGACGGAAACTGTGGCTTCCATTTGCCCACACTTACAAGCTCATTATATATCTTAAACATCACCGTTATTTCACTGAAAAGGCACAGTGGCCATGTAGCCTAATTGCCTATACATGGAATGAGCACAGTTTTTGGTTTACCCTCATTTAAAACACCTGATTCAACTCCTTGTGCTAATTACCAGAGCTCATAAGCTAAATCATTTGTGGTGGAACAGATAAAGAACTTAGCTACACAGGGCTCCGGCCCCCCAGGACTGGAGTTTGATACCCCTGGCTTAAGCAATGAGAGCGCAGCTGTTGCGCAGACTGTTGGTGTCTTCACATAAACCACATGCTAAATGGGAGTGGCCCAGAAGCCATTCCCCAATTGGCCCGACGCGTCATCATACCTTCATGCAGGCCTTCATACACGCAACAGCGACACCTTTTTCATTTCAATATGGCAACGTCAAGTCTGTGCATGTTCTTACAAGATCACTGAATTAATTATTGAAATGCTCTCTCTTACGAAAATAACATAAAAGTGTAAATGTATGGTGAATATCATCATCAGCGTTTAATTGAAATTTAAGGGCAATCTGTAAGTATTAGGCCTAAAAATAAACATATTACAGGCTGTCTCCAGGTTACGAATGAGATCCGTTACCTAACTGTCTTTAAGTTGAATTTGTAGGTAAATCGGAAAAATAATAATGCAGCCCATAATAATTATACAGTAATAATAACACAAACTATATATGGTACTGTACTGCACCTCAAACCGATGAAGCTGCGCAATGTTTTTACGAGCGTCTCAAAATAGAGTTCGTTATTATGAACCGTAGTTATTTAACCCGCTAATATAATTTAATGTAATAGGCTTCATGTCAGTCCATCGTATGTAGGCCTATGAGTTGTCCGTAAGTCAGATGTTCTTGACCCGGGGACTGCCTGTACTAACATTATATTATATATAAGCAAAGGGAGAGTGGTATAATATAATTCCCGTCTACTACAACATGCTGACCTGCGTTATGTCTTTCATGCTCAATGGGAAACTGCCTGGATTGGACAGAAACATTTTACGGATTACCGTATTCATTTAAACTGACTTAATGTGGGAACTGGAATTTGGTCTTGTAAACCAGGATAAACTGTTTATAAGATGGATGAACTGATGGATGCATGGATAGATGCGTCACTGTGAACTCATTGTCCAAACATGCAGAGAATTGTGTCTCACGCGATAGTCATACTCTCCTGCTGAGTTGTGATCTCGAGTGACAAAAGATAGCAAACTATTACTACTACTACGCCATCTACTGGCACTTACAAATATTTACTTCATATATGCTATTATCCAAAGTGATGAATTGAGAATGCAGAGTAAACCAGTTTCTGAACCAAATGGGGTTAATGGCTTTGCTCAAATGCCCAAAACTGATATTCACTGCTAACTATGGGATTTAAACTAGCAACCTTCTGATCACAGGCAAAGGGTCCTGACCCACGGAGCCACACACCACCTCACTTGATGGTGTTCCATATCTACACTAGATCAGGTTTCTGCTGGTGTCTAAGTTTCAGGTTAATCTCACCTGAACTGTGAACGTTCAGAGTGTTTGCTGCTCCATAACTCATCATCATTGGCTATCTGAACTTGTCAAGAACGATCTACCAGTTAACTCACCCACGTGAAAACCACTTTTCAAAATATTAAGTTTTTACAAGATATAGCCTTTTGTACACTACTGAGGTGATTCTAGGATTTGACAGCTCCCTGGTAGGCAGAGGTGGGCACTGGAGTCACTGACTCGCAACTCGACTTGGACTCGTCACAAATTTGATGACTTGTGGCTCGACAGCAAAAATGATGGAAAGACTTGGACTCGAGGGCACATGACTTGAGACTTGACTCAGACTTGCAATGTTTTGACTCGTGACTTAGCTCGGGTTCTCAGTGTTTTGACTCAAGACTTGGTTCGGACTCGCAATGTTTTGACTTGAGACTTGGCTTGGACTCGCAATGTTTTGACTTGAGACTTGGCTCGGACTCGCCAAGGGGTCACTTGTTCCCGTCCATGCCAGTAGGGTTGCCACTTTCAATCTGTAGAAATAGGTTGTGCCCCCAACCTCCGTGTCCCCTATGATAAAAATGGATTTGAATCATTTTTCAGGAGGAGTGAGAAAAAAAATTGGTGACTGAAACTCCATAAAAAGTGTCTACAATCACCTCTGGTACAGCAGCATGTTGAGCTACCTGCAGTAAGATGGCAGTATAATGCTGTCATTCATTATTCTTGCAGGCCACAAACTAATTTAAAGCAGCTTAACCACTATGCATGCATGCTGATAATCCATAAAGGCAAACTCAGGAATTCAGAAAATGGATTTGTGTGCTGGACCCTTAACTGGGACATTGTGCATGTGTAAACTGTAGCATGTTTTCTTTGACTTTGAGCACACAGAGAAGATTACCTCTGACCACCCAAAAGAGTGGCTGACAGGTTCTAAACAACCTTTCTGGACATTTGGACCAGGAGACTGTTTGACATACTGTCCATTGACCATACCGGCTATCTGAATGAGATGCCTTCTAGTCATCTGGTAAACTGGCATGCGTCATGTTATTTCTGCCCATGGAAAGTTTAGCCCTCACAGCCGTCTGAGAACTTGAGGAGGCATTGCAGCTATGGGATGACACCTATCTCCCTTAGAGGAAGTCAGTACAGCATAACTATTTGCAGGACTGTATTAGCAGAATGAATCTGAAGTATTTGTCCATCTGTTGCCTGCTGTTTTAGCAACTTTTGTTTACACTTGTTTACCTTGGGTGAAAGAGACTTGTAAGAGCGGAGAAATGGTGGATACGACTTTTGGGGGAAACAAAATGAAGTTATGCTTGTTTATTTTAATTTGCATGTGTATATGTGTAAGATAAGTGAAGCTAAAGAAGTTTCCATGAAGAAAATTTAAGTTCCCTGCTTTTCCCTGTTGTGGTGAATGGACGTAGTGAATTAGGTTCTCTCCCTTTAAGTAAGACATGCCTTAAGAAGAAGACATGCCTTTAAGTAGACAAATTTCGTACAGGACAAAAACAGTAGCTGTCCAAGGGTAACTTAAAGGCTTTCGAAACGCACGTAAAGGTGTAAGGGGTGATAAGTGTAACTCTTATTTGCGTGTGAAGTGGGACAGTGGAAATTTCCTGCACGCCTCGCTGCTCCTCCTACCCGGCGTGCGCTACTGATAACTAACTTAGAAAAGTCTGCCGGCGGTCCGCTGCTGAGCTCAGTGCCGCTCTCGGGGGACGCCGGCGAGGGCTTCTCCGGCGCCGGAAACCATGAAATATGTGGAGAGGATTTTCGATGAACTCGGACACTTCAAACGGTACCTACATTAACGTTACACTCGTTACGTTTTTTGTTCAAGAATAGCACGCAACTGATTTTTAGCGCAGATTACCGTTAAATTATTCCTGAGTTGTTCTGGAGTAAATTTTCATATACGGCGAAATGTTAATCAGTTATACGTATTAGCGTTGTGACTTAATTAAAATGTATATATTTCAGTTAGCCTACTTATCCGATTTAGTACTTTTCTTTTATGCAGTTTTGTCCTTTTCATACTAAAACGTGCTATATCGAAATACATCTGAATTAGTTCCATCTATAAAATATAAATATATTGGGAGTTTGTGTAAGTTGTGAACTTAGATGTTTTTCAATGAAAAAGATATATACGACTGATTTAGCACAAATCTAAAACTGTGATGTCAATGATATAATGCCCACAGATCAGCGTTCGCTATTATGAAAATACTCTCCATATATGAAAACTCCGCTTTGTGCCTCCAGGTTCCAGGCGTGTCTGTACTTCGCCGCTGTCTTCCAGGTTGTCGCCTGCGGGATCCACTACCTGGCCTCGGTGTTTCTGGTGGTCACGCCGAAGTTCCTCTGCGGCTCCCCGGACAATGTCACCGAGGTGCTGTTCGAGAACCACAGCGCCGGAGCCCTGGCGGACATCTGGCGCCACTTCGCTCCGGGCTCCGGTCCAGTCGTGGTGCGGACAGCCGCCGGGGAGCAGTGGGAGCTGAGCCAGTGCAGGAGGGCGCTGAGGATCAACCCCACCGATTTCACCTATCACTTCGCCGGCAACAAGAGCATGCAGTCGTGTGCCGGGAGGTTCAGCTATGACCTGAGCGAGATCCAGGAGAGCATCGTGACGGACTGGGACCTGGTGTGCGAGAAGGAGTGGCTGGCCAAGTTCTGCCAGCCCACTTTCATGCTGGGGGTGCTGATCGGCGCGGTCGTCTTCGGGGACATCGCCGACAGGTTAGGCTCAACAGTAGACAGCCGGACCCGAATCCCATGCGAGTGGCGAGTGCATGGTTTCGACAGTTAAACGACAAAATTGTTAATTAATGTATTTAGCTACATTAACAACAATATTAATAACAATGATGATAATAATAATAATGTGCTTTATTGTTTATGTCAGTATGCAATTGCTTAAGGGGGAGATTATTGTAGTGAAAAATATCCATCCATCTTCTCGAAGGTCAAGGTGCTCGACTGGAGGGGGGGTGTACACCTCGTTAAATCGTTCGGGCTAAAGCGGCAGACACACAGGTATCCCAGATCCGTAGCACATCCCTGGTCTGGAGCCTATCCCACAGGGCAGAAAGCTTGGGTGCACCGTGGACGGGATACTAGGGCATTGCGTGCGCTACGGAAAACCGCATAGATGAGGGATTCGAACCCACAACCGTGAAGGCAAAAATGCTAAGCACGTTTAGTCACTGTTAGTAAAAAGAGGACGATGGTGATGATTATTTATTGGCACACCGAGGCCGAGCTCAGACGGATTCTTAGATGATTATTTCTTGTGGCAGTTGTGCAACGTTTATCCTTTGAACCGTTGGTGTTTTTCAATCAGATTTGTCAGTGAACATTTTTAGCCCGGCAGCCGTGTCTGTCCGTCATGCCGTGTAACAGATTTTTATCCGATCTCCTTCTCACGTTTCCCCATCCGTGGTGTTACAGATTGTTATTTTAGTGTAACGTTCACTTTTGCTCAGTTCGCGTTTTACATAGATGGCTGCGTTGTTTTTTTTTTTTCGTTCATGGATTCAGTTCCTAAAGTGCTGTTCTCAATCACACTTTTTAAAAAGTTAATTACTAAAGATCTTTTTTTTTCAGCAGTTGCGCTCCCAAAACCCCATGAGCCACGTCAGGCAAAATACTTGAATTTAAATAGACTAATTAAAAACTGAATGCAACTTAGGGGGGAAAGATGTTTGTTAAATGTTTATTGATCATTTTCTTCCTTAAGGATTTTTTTTCTTATGGTTGCAGATAAAATTCTGCGCTCTCACGGTATTATAATTACATGTGGTGTGTTAAGGTATAGCAGGTGAGTTAGCCTACCGGTCGTGCATTAACGAGTCATGGGAACACCCGTGGGGTAGCGTAGTCCTTCATAACCTAACCGCAGCTGAAACTGAATATTTACTCGCGTATCCGCTGCTGACACAGATTTGCTTTCCAAAGGGGCCGTTTAAAGGAGAATCCTGTGTTTTTACCATGGATAACTGCTTATCATTACAGTGTTAGCTCACAGCGGTGAATATCAGGTGCCCTTCTGAGGGGACAGACAGTGACCGAAGTGTTTTCTTGTCTTTTTTTATCCTCCTGCCAGGCTTGGGCGGCGGCCAATCCTGATGCTGACCAGCCTGTGCCAATTCGCCTTCGGCGTGTGCGTGGCATTTACGGGTGACTACTACACCTTCGTCGTGATTCGATTCCTGCTGGCTATGGTGAGTGGGACACCTCAGCTTCTCCCCATCCTCCTCCTTTGCGTCATTCTTCAGACAGGGTGATGGCCTGTGGGTTTGTTTTCAGTCTGGCTGAAATCACAGTAGTAAATTATGGGATCAGAACCCACAACTCTCTCCCAAAGAATCGTCATATGCTGACTGAAAGCCTCGTTTACAGTAAGGACAGGGTGACACTGTGGCACTGGCAGTGAGGGGGCTGTTTGTCCGACCGCACTGGCAGTGTCATGGTGTGATGTTAAGATTTAATCTCACTCAGCTCCTGTGCATGAATCCAATGGCTTCTCATCCTGGGACCACTTCAGTGTTACTGTTACTGTCTCTGCAGTTGTGAAGGGCACACCAGCCCCACCCCCAGGCAGTAGTGCAGCATGTATTAGGAGGGCAATAGAGGTCAAGATGTAAACAGTAAACAGATCAGTGGCACTGCATAGTAGAGATTTAAGAAATTCAATGCCAAAACATCGGCACAGTCGTTCTGCTGAGCTCTGGACGTTGACTTAATAATATGGCAAAAAAGGTTGTAATTTAGGGGAAAAAATGGTTGAGTTTCAGCCAAAAGTGGGTAGAGGTGTAAGAAGGGCTGGCTCAGCGTGAGCTGTAGATAAACGTGTCTAGCTGGCACCCAGCCTCACATCAGCCTCACGTGGAAACCTGAGACAGCTTTGGGGTCATGTGGTGTCCGGGATGCTGGGGTATTAGGGGTATTATTGGTGCACATAGGAGAGGACACAAGGAGAGGCAGTCACACTAAAAGGGCTTTTAAAACGCAAGCCGTGTATCAGAGAGGGTGGGGGCCGATGGGGATTGACCCATGCCTCTGTGGGTAAGAGATCTCTGCTGTGCAGAAAGCAGAAGCTGGCTGAATGCACATAGACCTGTGTGGGGGGGGGTGTACTTGGGACTGAAGCAGGTATTCCACTGGCAGGTCTCAAGCGGGTACCTGGTGGTGGTGTTTGTCTACGTGACGGAGTTCACGGGGATCAAGGTGCGCACTTGGACCTCCATGCACGTGCACGCCGCCTTTGCCGTGGGCGTCATGGTGGTGGCGCTGGTGGGTCACCTCATCAGGGTGTGGTGGCTGTACCAGGTCGTCCTGTCCCTGAGCACCATTCCCTTCATCCTGGTCTGCTGGAAGCTCCCCGAGACTCCCTTCTACCTGCTGGCTAAGGGCCGCCTTAAGGAGGCCCAGGAACTGCTGGACCAGATGGCTTACTACAACGGCGCCTCCACCCCCGTCATGGTGTCGGACTTGGTGGAGCCCGACGCCGCCATCCTTCTGGACGGGGAGGGCAAGGCCTCAAATGGGAAGACGGAGAGGAAGCTCAGCATTCTGGACCTGTTCTGTAGCTGGAGGATGACGGGCAGGACCCTCACGGTCTGGGCCGTGTGGTTCATCGGTAGCCTGGGCTACTACGTCTTCTCCCTGAACTCCGTCAACCTGGGGGGAAACCAGTATGTCAACCTCTTCCTGGCAGGTGAGACGTATTCCTCTCCGTGCCTGAGGAACCTCCCAGCTCCAGAACATTATAGCCAATACTTGACTAGGTCTCGTTTCTAATAACCTTCCTAAGAAGATGACATTTTATTTTTCAAAAAATACTAACAAGATATTGGAAAAAGTAAATACTGTAACTACTTGTTAATGGTTTGGGTTGAGGAAGGAATGTACCCAGGCATATTTTAAAAGCTCATCAGGACAGAACTGTCTGGTGGTATTACTGTGCTGCTCAGATAATGAGACCCTTCTAGAAGAAGCATGGAACCTCCTCTTTCCCAAAGGCGTAAGCTAAACAAATCATATGCAACTCTCTACTCATGAGGCTTTGCTGCTGAGACCCAGGTACCGTCTTTATGTTGTTCCACTGGTTTCTTGGGGTTAATCAGTTGTGTTGTTCAACAGGAGGAGATGAGGTGTCCCCCCGGCTGGCCGCTGATGGTGCAAATAGTGATTTATGGGGCTGCTCTAATGAGATAATGATTTAGGGTTAGCGAAGCAGCCCACAGGCCTTTGCACCATCTCCACAGGAGCACCTGGTACAGGATACTTTTGGCATTTCTGGTGACAGACCATCCTAATCAATGGGCATCATCTTGGCAGGGCAAATACAGGCAGCACAATGAGCTGGCAGTACCGGGAGCGCCAGTGCTGTGTAGCGCTCAACCGAGCTTCACCACCACAACTTTAGAACTATTTAAATACGCTCAGGAATGAAAACTATTTCTCGGAGCTGAAATTTTGGCAACATTAAACTCTATAATAATATACATTTTGGGATAAAACCGAGCATCAAAGAATATGAATTAAACTGTTGCAGTTCCAGCGTCCAGAGTAGCCGTTATTTTCCAGCTGCCAGAGCTGTTGGGTAGCTTGGCGGTTGGGTTGCCAGATCCTACCAGGGCAACGTGGCATCCTCCCAGGGGGATGACTTTGTATTGTCGATTGATTCCAGGTGCTGTTGAGCTCCCGTCCTACTTGGTAGGCTGCTTTGCCATGGACAAGGTTGGCAGAAAGAGGACGTGTGCCCCATCCTTGCTGTTGAGCGGCGCAGCATGCATGCTCATCATTGCGGTGCCCAAGGTATACCCGCCTTTCTCGAAGTTTCAATGGGAGGAATCCTCCTTGGTACCTACATCACCTTCTGTCAACTTGACTGTCAGTAATATCCATCTTCGTGTAGCCACTGTGCAGTAGCTGCTGCCAAAGGTTCAACAGCTATGATTGGGCATTCCCAGTGATGTCATTAAAGTACCCTCTCAGTTCACAAGTTGGCAGGGGTGAGGGTAGTGTTGCTTCCTCTGCTCAAAGTTTAGGGCATATCTTGTAGAACTGAGGTACAATTGATGGGGACAAGAATCACATGTCGGCTGGTAGGCGTGACATCACTGGTGATAGTGGAGATGGAGACTACATCTACACTACTATGATAAAGCAGATGTTTGTCTCCATTCCTGCCTTTCGTTCAAAAGCCCCCAAAAACGGCTTTTGAAAATGCTCTTCAGAGCTGTATACTTCTGAAAACTGTTTTAACGTTGCAGTGTGCATGAGTGAAAATGGAGACTTTTGAAAACAGACTCTAAAAGCCCCCCTGATTGGTCCCTATTCATTACCTGGCCCTTCTCTGATTTGATCCCTTTGATCCTTGATTTGATTTGTTACCTGGTCACCCTACACAGACGTCACAAATGAATGACACAGGCTTATGCAACACTTGCTTTTCTTGATTTCATCGATACGTGCCTACCCACTGTAAGCTAATAGCTCAAATTCGTTTTTGTTCATTTCAGCGCATATGGAAATACTTTCGTAAACAACATGAAAATGACTGTGGATGGAGATTGTTTGAAAAGTCCATTGTTAAATGAAAGCAAGTATGGCTGTAGTCTGAGACAGAACTGAAGATCGCTCTTATCTCACTGGGTGGGGGAATATAATGATGAAAGTACCTGTAAGTGCTGTAACACAGCCTTTAATGTAAATAGGAGAAAATAGCCCAGAATGAGGGAAATATGACCTCGTGCAGGCTAATGGTTTCTCAGCTTTGGGCCTAAACGATGGTAATAACTCAGCTTAACTAACATTACATTTATATTTACATTTTGTAATAGACAGTGATGTACAAGTGAGGCATATAGTACATTACAGTTGTCAAGGAGCCAGCCCGACTAAGTGTGACTAAGCTGAGCTTCCAGTATATTCTCAGCTGACCACCCGGCTGAATTGTCTCCAAGGGATGATTGATTCACTTGACAGGAGCTGCCGGTAGACCAGCCCTCCAGGGTCTGTACATGACAGACCCCATGGGGGGGCTCACATACTGCGAACCGCATATTGTGTACCAAGTAGCTGTTACGGCGTGTGTCTCCTTCAGCTTTACAGGCCCAGACTGACCCACAAGGAACTCGCTTCCTTACAGAAGTGTTTCTCAACCTAGTCCTTGGGAATCCACAGACGGCTCATGTTTTTGCTCCCTTACGGCTACCTACTGTCTTACTGGCTTGAGAAACAGCGCCTTACAGAGAAGGAAAGTCACACTGCGCGATTTCCGTTATCGGGTGACGTGGAGTAAACAGGTCATGGTTCAGTGGCGTAAATGCGGAGGGGATGGAGTCTTTGTCAATGGCATTGATCTGTCAAGTCTCCATATGTTATCTCTTTCTCCTCTCCAAGGACTTTGAAGTGCTCACTATTATCCTAAGCATGATGGGAAAGTTTGCCATCGCGATTGCCTTCGGGCTGATTTATCTCTACACCTGTGAGCTCTACCCAACGATCATAAGGTTTGTCAGTCCAGAGGGTCACTTATATGCGTCTTCCATTTACCTGATGCTGTCATCCAAGGCATCTTACAGTACAGTGAAGGCTTACAGTTTATGAGTGTTCCCTGGGATTTGAACCCACAACCAGTGCATTGTTAGCGCAGTGCTCCCCTTGTTGAGTTACAGGAGCATTTTTCAGCTGTTTGTATCATGGTAATGTAACCTGGGCTTACTGAACTGGGCGAAAACCTGGGGACATCCTCTCCCAGTCCCAACAGGGTACTGGTGATGTGTGTGACTCCCCTGTAACAATGCATTATGTAATAACTCCACATTATGTAATGACTCAACAAAATGTAAGAGATTTTCCTTAGATAAATTTAGGTAAATCTAAGTAAATTTTCAGGGGTGCTTTTCCATAAAGTTTTGTGATACTAAGTCGTTAGTTATCTCATACTTAAGACCATTTGTTGAAAACCCTTTGAAACTAGTAGTTCGTAACTTCGTTCATAAATTACAGAGTGATCAGACCCACTCATCTTCTATGTCGCTCTTTATTTGAACTTTTGCCTGCAACTCTGTCACAGACACAGAAGTCACCCAAAACGGATCACAAAAATACTCTGATGCTCTTTTCTGGGTGATGTAATGATGATGATGATTCTACACGCCCTGTGTCCCTTGAAGGTCTCTGGCCGTGGGCAGCGGGAGCATGATGTGTCGTGTCGGTAGCGTTGTGGCCCCCTTCTGCGTCTACCTGTCTGACGTCTGGGTCCACCTGCCACAGGTAGGGCTGCTCTGGGTCACATGGTCCTGAGGAACTGCACAGGGAGGGCTGTTTGGGGCTCCGTTCGTAAAACTGAAATAACTGTGACAGTTATGCTGGAAGCTGACTATAAGCAACCAGTACCATGTGGGGTCACGTCCCTCTTAATGTCATGTGTCCTTCAAGTGGGGAACTTGAGAGACTATTTGAGATTTCCTTTTCTTGAAATATCTATCCATTCTAACTAGCATTTCTTAAATTCTTCCCTGTTGAAGAATAAGAAGGACAGCTGAAGGTAATAGGAAACTTCTCCGTGATCCTGAGCACAGTTGGAAGACGGATAGTTGATTGGATGGAATACAGGGCTAGACTGGGCCCTGTGGACTTTGGGGTCCTGATAGGGGGGGTGGGGGTCCACCAGATGGCCATTACAGGCCTGATGGAGCAGGACCCCCCTGCATGACACATGTTGACTTCCTGCTATGTGGGGCGGGCGTAGCAATGAGTGCGGTGTCGTCGGGTTCCTTGAGCCCCCCAGCAGCGTTTGTCCTCTCACCCCAGCTCATAGTTGGTATCCTGGCTTTCGCCATCGGCGCGCTGACGCTGCTGCTGCCCGAAACCCTCGGCAAGCCCCTGACGTCAACCCTGGAGGAAGCAGAGGCCTTGGCCTCCGCGCCCGGCAAGAAGTCGCCGCAGCAGCAGGCGCAGGAAATGCGTCACAGCACCCCGCTGGATGCCAAGGCCGACGGACTTGTGAGTGTGTGACAGGAGATCAGGTGATAAGAAACAGTGGGGCAACTCGAGTAGCTGCGGAACAGGTGCCCCCGACCTCTCAGGGCAGCAAAAACACCCGACAGCCTCACTGGGGGGTGCCGATGAGCCCTCACTACGTTCCCCTTGCACACTAGCACAAATCAAACCACTCATTTATGAAGACTCCGCCCTGTTCAACATGCAAAAATTCAGTTTCCAGGGTTTTTATTGAATAGTAGTGCAGTTCTTCACATAGGTAAGACCAAAAGGAACATGACTGTTCAGAGGATTCCCTGTTAATGTCAAAATTTTTGGGCCACGTTTGGGTTTCCTGCCCCCTTTGACATCATCAAAGACAGGAAGATCCAGGATGGCATTTTTGCTTTGATGTATTGGTTTCTGAATCGGGGATATTAAGGTGTTCGAGCATGCAAATAATTTTAGAAGACTGTGTGTGTGTGTGTGTGTGTGTGTGTGTGTGTGTGTATGTGTGTGGTGAGAGTGTGCATCAGTCCCCTAGCTCTCCAAACTGCCCCGAGTGACCCATCCGAAGCCTCCCATGTTCACACCAGAGCAAAACAATCAAAATAGGCTTGGTAGTTCAGTGGACTGGAAGCAGGGTCATATACAGGCGCGGGGCCAAAGGGACATCAGCCTCAGCTGAAAGCTGATTGGCTCCCAGAGTGCCTCCTCCACTGTCATTCACCGATTCAAAACATATCATTGGTTAAAGATAAGGTTGGCCCCTCTGTATGAATTATGGCTGCTCGTATGCCCCCACACCTTACAAAAATCCTAGAGTTGCTCTGACTAGAAGTATTCGGTTGTGCAGGTGGTGAACTGTGATGCTGACGGAAGGTAACAAATATGGGGACTGGCTGGGTGTCTCAGGAGGCCGGATTGAAAAACGCCGCCCGGGTCTGAACCCCACCACAGCCCCTGTCTTTGCAGCGGTGCTAAGTCACAGTTAATAGGTTACATCCAGGTTTCATTCACTAGCTCAGTGTAAATATTAGCCGCATAATTTATTGCCACCATCTGCTGAGTTTCTTTCTACTCTATAAATCTATTTTCTATGCTCATTTCTCAGGGTATCAGTTTGAAATACTCGATTTGCTGGTATCAAAGTTTACCAATACAGTGGTGCCAATGAGTTTTTTAAGGTGTCATATTTTATAGCAATTAGTTCTTAAACATGCTTTGGGGGCTTTTTTGTGCCAAAAAGCACCCCCCTCCTATCACACCAGTGTGAGGTGTTTATTACACGTCTGTAATCAATGTACATTGCAACACATCACAAAACAGAATCCAGGACGTGAATGTTTTAAGATCTCCCTTCAATTTTTTAGGACATTGATGTTTTGGACCAAAGATGCTTCTGGAGCCAAGGGTAACTTGAGCTGATCCTCTAGTTCACAAACATACCCATAATTAACTCTTATCTTACAACAGACATACTTTTGCAATTGTCAGGTTTCTCACTTTAACTGTATATTTATTGCTTTGATTTCTTTGAATACTGTAATGATTTTCTTTTAGTAAGAGTTCAAATTAAAACATGTAATCTATTTCAATCCTTTTCTGGCGTTATATGAAACTATCTGTGCCAAAACAAAATATGCAAGCTCATACTTATAGAATATCAGAGAAGAATTAATGCTGACAGGTCCTGGGCTCGATAGTAGTTTAATAATACAGCCATATTTGTAATTTCCAAAGCTTTGTCTTTTCTTGCTGGATCCCTGTGCTTAATGGCCAACAGTGAGAATATCTGCATTTTCCAGTTGATTTAACAAAGAGCCGAACGTTTCACGTACCATACTTAGACATTAAGTCAACATAAATGTTTGGGGCCAAGACAACATCTAATCAGATCAAGCATTCATGGGAAAAAGATGGACAAGAAAAGTTATGCCTTAATGGGCAATTTAATGGAAAACTGCTTAAATGAGCCACTTTTGTTTTTGCTGTAGAAGGTCTTAGTTAGAATGGAGGACACTGGGCAGAGGACGTTGTGAAAGGATCTGGCAGAAAGAGAAGAGATTGTGCCAAAGTCAATGCAGGCTCAAGTCTCCCTTGTGTAATTTCAGATTCATTTTGCTTTATCCTGGCTGTGCTGGTACTATGTGTTACAGGAGAACTTTCTAAACAGTGCACAGGCTGTTAAGCAGAGGACAGCATATTTTTTCAGGGAATCTCAGGGTGAGACAGGATCGATAGCAAAGTCCACTCGGTACCAGGTTTTAACCAGCCTGCCGCCAGCTTCAGCTTCAGCGGATCAACATGGATCCCTGAGCACAGCTCTCTGTGCTCAGAATTATTCATGAACACAATCACATATTTAAATCTATATATACACACACTGATTTCTCTAAACATACATACACCTAAGATTGTTCTATATGAATTTTTCCCTCCATTTACATGATTGAGTTCTCAAAAAACATTAAAGACGGGAAAAATACAGCATTGAGCAAAAGTCTTAGACAGTCAAGGGAAATGTTTAAATCTATTTATCTGGGCAGTAAGCGTGTATGCGCGCAGAACAAAAACAAACTAACATTAGAATAATATACAGTAATTAACGAAAAAACGAACAGGAATTTCTTCTTTTCTTCAGAAAGTTACTGATATTTTCTGGATGGCTGGATGCACATCGCTTCAGCTCCCAAATCTGTCCTCACGAGCATCCCAGCATTTGATACAGTTCACCACCAGCTTACATACTTACTTACTTACATATTTAATTAGTGCAAAACAGTCAATGAGGTATCGATTTGCCATATTAGGTATGCTTGTGGTCGAGTCAAAAATATTTAATGCGTTTTGGATGGTAGCTGCAAATACCAGGGTTTTGAAATGGCTGCGCGAGCAGAGCATCACATCAACATGCAGACCATTCAAGCATTTTGTTTGACTTCTTAAGGCTTTTGCACAGTGCTGTGTACGACGGCATCAGCGAGGACAGAGCCTGTCTGGGATAAGGGACTGGAAGATGCATGAATGGTTTTCTGGAACAGGACTCGGTGAAGCTGTTTGGCATCCTTGGTAACGGGGTGGAATCACGAAGGCCAAGTACCAACACGGATCAGCCACACACTGGAAAACTGACAAAACAGCCGGAGACGCCTTGCCTGCCAGACATTGGTCCTACATATAAAGCAGGATTAGCTAAGATATAATTGACCAACCACAGAATCAGCACATGAACATTAGAAATTTACAAATGAGAGGAGACCATTCGGCCCATCAAGCTCATTTGGGTTAAAATCTTATCTCACAGCCCAGACCTTGAACCTATTTGTTCATGGATCTCTTCAGTTCTAAACAGAAATCAAAGACATTGGTGACGACATTGGTGAACAAATTCCCGCCAGAAAGTGCTGTAAATTGATGTAAGACAAAAGATTGGCTACAAGAGTATGAATGAAATTGGAGGTTACTATGTATATATGTAGAACACACAGACGCTTGAAGATAGCCAGCCCTCTCCGCTGTATGGGATCTCCTTGCGGACATCAGTGCCCATCAGGGGGAATAAATAGAATCCTTTCTTGTGATGTTATACATGTTCACCAGGAAAGGAGGAGGCACTGCTGGAGCAGACCCAGAACTCACTCTTAGGCTTTCACTCCCAACCTTCAAACGGCAACAACGAAACAACACGCCACACCTGCGATTTCTCCCTTGGAAGCCCATCAAAGACTGGCTTGCTTGGGGTGTGTAGATTACGGGAACATGGCATAGCGAGGCAGATACGTTAAGCGGCTGGGGCAAAGACCTTGACCCATTTCGTACCTCAGCTGACACTTTCTCACGGCGGAAGCGACAGCAGAAGGTCCCGGGCGAGATCAGCCTCCTTGGTGAGAAGGTCTCCAGGTGGCTCCCTATCACTGCACCATGTTAGGTTTCTCTGAGCTGCCCCCAACAGGGAACCATTTTCTATGGGGTGTTTTTGTCAGCCCCCCCCCCCCAGGCCAGATTCACTGACACAATATACTTGGTAAACATGGAAACAGGTGAAGTTCACAGCAATAAGCAGGGTGACCTATGACCGCATTCGACTACGGAGCCAGAAGCTGCTGTAAAGGTTCCTGGATGGATTCCAACAGAGGCCACATGTACAGACTGGGTCAACCTGAAGCAACCTAAGGGTCAGGATGAGGACAGCTGCCAAAATAACAGAAAGAACAAAGCGATGTGGACGCTGGAGATGAAGGTGGAAAGAGGAGAAGGGTCACAGCATGAAAGGCATGGCAGTTTTGGTTTGGGGCGGGGGGGGGGGTGGGGGCTCACAGACAGCCACCCCCGCCTCTCCAGGTTATTGATAGCCCAGGGCGCCGGGCCAGATGGGGGGATAAACCGTGATGGTAAAGGGAAACTCTCCTGCCTCAACTGTTGGCCCACAAGCTGCACAGGAAACGTTTCAGTTGCCCAGCTACTGAAAAGTTCAAGGGCCGATGTATGAGAGCCCCGCTGCACGTTTTGAAAGGTTTTTGCAAGGTTTGAAACACGAATCACCGCGTTGTAGATGCTCAGCGATGCGCAGGCTGCACTCTAGCACCTGCTGCCCAAACCTACAAACAGCCATTTCTGAACATGAAAAGCACAGATCTCCCCGTTTCCTCTTCAGACAGGCAGTGGTGTGGACGACCTGGGTCCTGTTTCTGAGACGGGATCGTCGGGTCTCCCAGTTAAAATGTGTCAGTCCTGTCAATGATAATTCCTCCGATGTCAAAGATTGTTCTCAAGGTGGAAGAATTTATGAGTAGGCAGCTCTATGACACGATCAACTGGCCAAAACTGGATTTGTAGGATTCTGGCTGCTGCTGGTAGAGATTAACGGTGGGTGTTGTAGGAGGACAATGACTTACAACCCAAAAGTGTTTGGTGCCAGCAATACAGGTTACTAAAGGCCAGCTGGAAAAAGAAAAGAAAAAAAAAATTTTTTTTTTTAAGCCAGTGGAGTCATAAGGCTTTGTACCAGCTGACCACCCTTAATCACAGGTGGGGGAGGGGGGATGGTGGTGAAAAGGTGAACCAACCAAAATGTAACAATCCAGAGGAGTGCGTGATCTATTGTACAGACGTATGCATACAAATTGCATGCATATGATGATACCACTGTCCAACACATAGCAGCAGCTAATTACCTTAAAGCAGGGGTCACCAACATGGTGCCCGCAGACACCAGGATGCCCCCAAGGTCCACATGAGTCGCCCACGGACCTGTTCTAAAAATAGCACAACTCGCCAGTGAGCAGAGTCTAAAATTTAATTTTATCCTGTTGCTATTCCTCTTTAATCACATTTACATCTACAGTATATAGATTTGAAAATGACAATATTTTTTTTAAAAAAAGCATTTAAAACGTTTATTATACATGAAGTTTAGATAAGTTTCGGAGGGTGTTTCAAACTGGTAGCCTTTCGTATGGCTCAGTAACCATGAAGTAGCTCTGTTTCAGAAAGGTTGGTGACCCCTGCCTTAAAGCGACACACTGTATAAGGATCAAATCAAATAGTTTCACAACAAAAATATTTCAAATACTCTTTTTCACCATAGAACAGAAAACAAGTTGACAAGAAAATGAATGAAGCAAGTTCCTTAGAAAAGGAATAATTAAAAAGCTGTTAGGAAACTTTTATTTTGAAAGCATTCCAAGACAGTGGGGGTTTCCATCTAATTCTGCAGTTGCCCCACAGAATCAAGACTTTAAGCAGTGAAGTTTAATTTGAAGACTAAAATCCCATAGACTCTAGTTACTGGCAAGTGTGGTTAGATCTAAAAATTCCAAAGCAGACTCCCTTTCTTTTCTTAAAAAAACAAGCATTTTTTCCTGAGAATATCTGGAATGCAAAAATAAATTAAAACGCAGCTCTAAAACACAATCCATTTCTTAAATACAAGTAGGTTGTACGTTAAACTTCGGTATAGTGTATACTGGGGTATATGCTGACCCCAGTGAGCAAGGCCAAGTGGATCGGGTTAACTGAGGAGTAGATTCACCTGCAGAGTCATCTAACATAGCAAAAAAAAAAGGCTGCTCCACACGATTTAATGACCCGTTTAAAGCAAATCTCAAATTAAGAGAGAGAAAACATTCAAATAGAATGACACCCCCCACATACTTTTTATGCACCCTAAAATTTAGAGTGGTCCCCTCACCATACACTTTGCAGCTAACGTCGTGTTTGGATTCACTGTATCTCCCTCAGTGTATTCAGGGCAAAATCAGAGCAGATCATTTACACTGGACTTAGATCCTTACTCCACTCCTAGAAGAAGTTAATGACTGGGTCCATTTGCCTTTCACTGGGCGCACTGCACGTTCATAGGAAGCTCCGTTCCTAGTTTGATTTTTTTCACAGCCGGCTAGAATCAGCTCAGTCATCTCGACCTGCAGCTCAGATCCTTACTGCCGCAATGCCCCTGAGTCAGCATTTCCGTCAGCACACGCCCGAGGGTGTAGCCCCAGCAGATAACTGCTGGTGTGGCAAAGACTAGAAAAGCCACAGGGTGGGACACAGAACAAAGGCGGTTTGCTGGTGAACCAGCTGATGGGACACGTTAGTGGTGGAAGCTTGATCTCATGGGGAAAAAGGTTGGTCTGTGAATGTGTGGGGTGGGTATCCAGCTGTGGAGGACAGAACCCCCAACAGCTTTCCTGGGGTCTGGTGTTGATATCAGGTGGACTTCGAGCACCACAGCTGAATCCCTTTAGAAGTGGCTGCTTTTGATGGCATCACTTTTCCGGAATCGGACTGACGATGGACTGCCACGCCCACAAACGCTCGCAGCGGCTTAGGAATAACGAGGACCTCACGTCACTTGGAAAGGAACCTCACCGTTCCACGAGGAAGGGCTGCTCGTTTCTGCATTGTTCCAATGGGATCTCGGTTCCACGTGTTTGACCTGGCTGGACGTCGTAACCCCGTCTCCACGGCAACGCTCAGGGATGCACCAACCACAAGCTGGCATCCTCCAGCTCCTCCTCCTGCTCTGGCTCCTTCTCATGCTCTGGCTCCTCCTCCTGGTTCACTTCCATGGGCTCCGGGGTCTTGAAGCTGTGCGGGTTTGTGGGTGGCGTGGCCGACCGCAGGCCGATCCTCTTCTTCAGCAGGTGGAACTGCTCCTGGATGAAGTTGTAGAAGTCGTACTCATACTTCATGCGCTGGTACAGCACCTGCAGGGCCTCCAGGGTCGGGGCCTGCTTCCGTACCGTACCCGTCAAATTGCCGATCTTCCTGTAATCTGGGTCAGGAAGAAAATTCCACACAAACACACCTGTGACATTACAGACATGTCACTGGCTCACATGCAGTTCGTTTCTGCAAGATTTTCCTGCCTGCCCTTGCTGATCTAACACTATTGTTGCACAACATCCCATCGTTTAGATGAACCCTGGAATAAGACCCACATCCCAGACTGAGTATCTTAATGTCCTCTAAAGGGCAAAAAAAACAGAGTTGCTAGGCGACGACCGAACAGCAACAAGCACAACACAGACTTGACACACGTGTGCCATGACTTCAGAAGCTCGATGCAGGGAAACGGCATTGTTCCAAAAAAGTTGCCATAACAACACAATCCATGTGGCTTCAATAAAACTGTGGAGTACAGGCAGCAGAGAGGGAGAGTGCTCACAGCCTGACCTACTTCTTAGCCGCCCAGGGTCACCCTATCCGCCTCAGCCATTATGTAAGGCCAGGGGGGTCCAGGAAAGTCTCATCTCATAATACACATGAACTGACAAAATGCCAAACCTACAATTCTAACTCAGTGACAACAGCGCCAATTACTGGCCTGGAGTGGAAGCACTACTGATAGTCAATAAAGACAAGATTTATAGTGTGCTGACAATCACAGCTAAGTTTGTCCATTGGGAAGTGTATTGAACCAGACAGCAACTGTCATTATGTAATATACGTCTGATGGTAGCAGGTGGTTAAACCAAAATATAGTATTTATAGCTTTTATTGATAGATTTTGGTGCCAGAATGTTGCAGGTCCAGTGCAAGAGGAAGGAAATGCTTTTATATAGCTATGGTGAGAGTATGGGCTACATTTTCTTTGGTAGATGCTCAGCACAACAGTGAAATAAATAGGGCCAAGCAACAAGAGGTGGGACTAAGCCAGTAGGAGGCGGGGCCACGACCACAGCCAATAACAGCAGAGTTACCTGGGCTTTTATAGATGCTCAGAACCCCAGTGAAGTAGTGAGGCAGGAGTCGCTCCAGCAGCAGCAACGTGTCCTCCAGCTCCTCCAGCACCCCCACCAGCAAGAAGTTCTCCAGCACGTTCTGTTTGGCCCGCTCCAGAGCCCAGAGTCCAGGCTCCCTGTTCCCATGATGACAGGAGAGGATGGGGCAGCAATCTTACAGCACTGCTCTCTCACCATAGTCACATATAGCCTACCCCCAAATTACAGAAATGTTCTATAGAAAGTTCTACAAGTTACACATGACACATCAAAGAGGGGCATGAGCACTGCACAGCTGGAGAAGTAGTGAACAGGTGCTCAGGACCGTGTCAGTTCTATGCCCACTATGGTCACTGGGAGGGGCAGACTCACCTGCACTGGGGGTGCTGGCCGCAGAAGTAGGGGATGATGTAGAACAACCGGGGGTTTGAGCACTCAGGGTAATTCTCCAGGATGCAGACGTTAATGTCCTGGGGGAGTGGGGGGGACCATCAGCCCAAAACACACTGGACAGTGCTTAGAGAGAATGTGAGAGTAACAAACCGAAACAAATGCAGATGATGGAGGGGGGGGGGCCGTCTCTCAGCTAGGCTCTGGCAGATAGTGGCTAAAGGGTAGAGAGGCACTGACACACCTGAAAGCAGCAGAACCACCTGCAGCAACGCCGGCCAGAGCTCAGACCTCTGAGGGCTGAGTTCTGTGGGTCCTTTTAGAGAATCATCCACTCGCCAATTTTGCATAAATTATTTACACTACTAAGAGCGAGCTGGTGATGTGAAGGGATCCTTCAGGATTAATACAGTTGGAATATGCAGTACATACACAAAAGTAACCAAAGTAACCCCGTGTTCCAAAGTGACAAGTTTTAAAACTGAAATAATGCACTGAAGTCAGTTACCCAGATAAAAACGACATCACCAAGGATGCCGGACTGAATTTATTTAACCAAATCTGACATGTATGTAATTGCAGGCTCCCATCACTAGGGGGCAGACCTTCCCCATAGTTTTCCCAGGTGGGCCCACAAAACCTAAGTCTGGGTAAGTTTCTGAAAGTGAGCCTTTCAGCTTGAAACCACATCCTGGCAGATTAAATAAGAGCAGCAGACTCTAATGTGTAGAATTTGTTAGGTCAGACACCATTCCTACTTAAAAGTAGCCGTGTACCCCGTCAAAAACCCAGTAAAGGTCAAGCTGACGGGGTGAGAATCCTACCAAGCGTGCAGTGTGACATCTCGCCGTTCTCACTGCATGATTGCATAATGCGAGCGGTCCGTGATGGGACTGAACCTTGATTGCACTGTGAAAGAATTTCCTTCTGCGTTGGGGAAACGCTGCTTTCAAGAGGCTGTGACCGAGCAACGACTCATCCAGCAAACCACTGCATGTGAACCGCAGTGGCTAGAATCAGAATATTTTTGCTTTCTGATCACTGCAGGTGCACGTAGTTTATTTCCCCCCAGGGATGCATGTGACACATAAAAAAATGCAACTCAAATCTAGAAAATACTGATCCTCCGAAGGCAGACAATGAACACATTGTGCAAGACAAAAGCCTTTGGAATTACATTTAAAAGCATTATATGGACAGTGAAGACAAAAATGACACAAGCACGCACGGACTGCCAGTGAGGACAGATCAGGTCCTTCCAGTGTGTTGTGTGTTGACAATAGCATCTTAGACACCAAAATCACAATCACTTTATTTACCAGAAGCTTTTATCCAAAGTGATGTACAATTGAAAGTAGGGTCAGACGGGCCCTGGAGCAACTGGGAGTTGAGGGCCTCGCTCAGGGGCCCAATGGGTTTCGACAGTGAGATCATTCTACCAATTGTGGAATTAGTGCTGGCAACTTTCTCATCACAGGAACAGCGACCTACCCACAGAACTGCACACCTCCCCCACAAGGCAATATGTAGGACACATATATAAAAGGTAAAAAGGCATAAACACAACAAGCACCATTAAGATGCCTGAGCGGAAATTTGAGCATAAGAAGTTTTCTGTAGAAATTCTCCCCCCCCCACCTTCCACTTTAAACTACTCTGCATTGCGTGACCAGAGGCCTCACACCGCCCATGAGGGAAAGTGCACCCTGATTTAAGACCTGCCTCCGACTGTCTGCTCTGATCGGCTCACAGCTGACAGGAGGCCCGAGGGGGCAGGGGGCGCTGTGGAGCTGCGTCAGCCCACACACAGACAGCGCCAGTGGTGGACAGCCCATTAGGTGACATCTTCTGAGGGGGGGGGTCGACTTAGTCCCCTCTGCAGTGAAGATGGAATGCTGGGGGTGCGGGGGGGCATGTCAGCATGCTTCCAGGAGCAGGTGACACCTGCTTCTTCTGCTGTACATAGTGCAGCCGGACAGCAGGAGGCGCCGTGGTTAAGGAACTAGACCAGCTTTATCAAGATACATTATTAAACTAGATGGAAAAACATCACCAATCCACTTTGGTAAAGGAACCAACTGTGTATACAGGTGAAGGCATAGAAATTGTAAGGTTAGCAGAAATGATCGTTTGGCGAGTGGATAGCACAATGGAAAGCCAAACAGACACAGGGAGCGTGAGATTGCCGACACCAAACAAAAAGCCACTTAGCAGGTAGAAACCCAGGAGCACGGAGGTTCTCCGGGTCCATAAAGATGGTCTGTTTCAGCAGGTCGCTAGGAGATGCGGTGTACCAGAGACGGCGGCTGTGGAAGTTCACCGTCATCGCCTCTGTTCTCCCTGCGGCCGACACAAGGCCTGGGCATTTCCCCACAGTGAGCTTCATTTGTTCACAATGTCGGCTCTTGCCTTTGGGTTTACCGAGTTTACGGACAGGCTGAATGGCTGGAAACGGCTTCAAAGCCACCACAAAAACCAGAACGAAACAAGCACAGGGACGGGTAAGCGCCGTGTGACGGAGGAGAGCAATCCCTGAGGCCGGGCCCGTGACAGAGCCGCTTTCAGGAGCAGAGTGTGGATTTCATCGATTCCTCTCAGAACGCCAAACGGCAGCTAGTATGGCGTGTGGTTTGGGATCGAGGCAGGGAGTCAGTTAGCTTGGGAAAAAGGGGCTTGGATCTCAAGACCTTCTCTTCCCAGACTCGACAACACTCTTGCCAACCGACCACTTCTTAACGAGGTCAGCCAGACGGCTAACGCCGTTCATGTATCCATATTTATAATATGAGGGACATTATTACTACTTCCAGATCTGTATTATCCATTAGTAAATATTCGTTAACATGCTGGCGTTCTGCCCTATCCTGCATGGATATCGTCTTAACATCTGATTTTTACCCTACTGGGAATGGCATGTGGAAGCTGCAAACCTCTTCGGAGTCTCCGTCCCCTATGGTGGCAGAACCTCACGGGGTTTCCTTGGCACCCAGAGACCCTCCGTTTAGACGACCGGCGTGCGGAAGCTTGCGTTGGAACACAAGGGCAGCCGATAAGAGCAGAAAGCACACGGCCCCAAAGTGAGTTCCTGCGCTACCACCGTGGTGTCATTGTTTGTTAGCATGCGGATGAGACCATCTATCTATAGCTTAGGCTACACAGGCTGTAATAATCTTTCTGTAACCCTGCCTGTACGCGTATATAGACCGTGGGCTGTTGGGGACACCACAAGTCTGCTCTGCTCCCTTTGTTTTGCGTTAAATTCGAAAATGTACTCATTCATCCGAACCAGCGTGCGACCGTACACTTAAATGGCGATTATCCAACTCGCAGGACCAGGGAAAAGGTGAAGGGCGGAAAGAAACTGTAAGTTTGGAGGGAAAAAAAAAAGTTTTTAAGATCTGGGATTAAGAAAGAACAACGGCAATTCAACTGTGCAAGTAAATCAAATAAGAGCCAAGATTCGGCTCAACACGCAGATTTACACCAACCATTCTGAAAACCAGTGACCCTCCAAACTGAAGGGCCCCTCACTGCTGCTCGCCAACACACCTCATCTGTTTCTCAGATCCTGCCGTCCTACACACAGTCACTGCTCGGGAACTAATACTGCTGCTCCTCATTGACCTTCTCTTACTCCTCCAGGAGGTACGGCGGCCTTCCTGCCCTCCAGCCAGTGATTTCTGGCCCCATGGTGCAAGTTGACAAAGAAACAATGGAGGCATTTGCCATTTTTTTTTTTTTTCTCCTTGGCTATAAGATGGGGTAAAACTCACTCCATAGTGCATCATCACCATCACTGTCATCATCACCACCACCATCACCATCATCACCACGACCACAATCATCATTATCGTAATCATCACCATCACCACTATCACCATCATCATCATCATCACCATCACCATCACCAGTACCATCATCACTATCACCAGTACCATCATCACTATCACCAGTACCATCATCACCACCATGAGCCCACTTCACTGGCTGGGGAGGTGGGGGCTGGAGGGCCTGAACCTAGGAAAACTACTGTAGAACTTCCCTGGTTTCCTTCACTAGTCTCTCCACTGGACCCAGCATACCACTGGTCTGGCACTGTAGACTAAGAGGCACTGGGTGAAGATCTCATGGTCCACCCACGCAACTCCCAGCGGTACCAGGGCAGGTAGGAGTCACAACCAAAACAGAACTGGCTTCTCCTGGAGCTCTGTCTTACGGCCAGGTGTTGTGAGGGAACATGTAACACCTCAAACAAGCCACGGGACAACCTAAAGCTGGCTCTGATTGTATCCCACGTAGATATGGAACCACCATGTGTATTGGCATCATCCCGCTCAAGAGTTGCCATGGTGATGCCTGGGTAGCCAGATGGCCCTGGGCTCTGTATACCAGCACACTGTAATAACATCACGTGGTCACATGACCGTCCAGTGACAGTGCATTTCCCAGCACAGAGACTCCAGCTAGGTTGCTGCGGGCCTTCCTCCATGTCTCCATCACACACATGAATCTGTGCATGGTTGGTGGCTTCTCGGTATGAGATCGTGTGGGTATAGGCATCCAAACCACCGTATGCGTCAAGAGCCACCCAGGATGCAAGTCAACAGATTTACAGGAAGTCGCCTAACAGGGAGAATTATATGACTTCCTGTCAGATGATAATCTCACTGTCGTGTCTCTAGTACTGCTCAGTCATCAGTTCACGAAGACAATAAGTTTTAGTCAATTCTCCGAAGGGCATCGACGGCATTGAAACGTGTTGGCCCCCGCCTCTGATACGTTTAAACCGTACCACAGTTGGTCGAGTCATTGTGACTGAACAGCCAGCCCCCCCGGTGTGGCACAGCCACATGACTGTTGAAGGCACCCACCTCAGCGTGGTCACTGCCCAGGAAATGCAGGCAGGCGGTTAGTCAAGCACTTCCTGGAGAGTCACCCAAGCTCCCAGAACGCAGATCCGACAGGCCAATGAGAGAGCACCTCCCTGTGTGTAAAAAGCGCTGACGAGACAATCCTGTGTCACTTCCTGCCCTGATGTTGGCTCCTTGTAGATGGTAGCAGTTTCTTGAATGTATGTCGGACTGGGGGGGGGGGGCAGGGGGGGGCTGCCGCTCTCCGCGGTGCACAGACAGAGCTGGCCTAGTGCAGAGAACATTCTGGAATGTTCTGGCCCTGCTCCCATAGATGCGCTGTGGCACCAGACACCCCTTCTTAGACTTTGCCTCCCGACCACAGGTGGAAGGGAAAAATTCCTCATGGGGGGGTGGGGGGGGGGGTGATTTAAATGCATGTGTTTTTCTTTTCAGTGATCCAAATTATGTACGTCCTCTGCAGTTGCTTGCACAGCACATTTCCCATGTGGCATTAGGAAGGTGGGCAAATGAAACTGGCGCCATGGGACAGTTGAACTAAAGCAGGAGCTTCTCCATCTGCTGAAAACCTGTGCTTCCCCTTCCCCTCCCCCCTGACCACCACCCCCCTGTCTCAAACCACTGGAAAATGACATGTGAAACCAGTACCAATACACACTGCGACACGTGTCACCCGATCCTACGAGCCGCGGAGCTCGACTGGCCACCAGATGGAGCATCAGAACTAGGATGGGACCCATGTCCTTCTGCATGAGAGAACACAGAACTCCAGTGCATAATGCGGTCATGTGAGACCATGCAGCACACACTAATAACATCACCGGCCCTGTTGGCCAACTCCTTCTTCTACATCCCTGCTCTACGCAGCAGTGTGACTGGCTTGTTGATTAAGGACTGAGGAAATCCTGATCGCCGCATTTCTTGTTGGTCAGACGGTGCTTCCCCTTTCCTCAGGGACCTGCTGTAATTGTGGCCCTCACAGCTCACACGGCTGACATCGAGCCTTAAACTCTGAGAAATCCAACACACGCTCCCTCCACCAGGCCGCCTCGTCCACGACGCTTCCCACTTCAAAGCAACCGGACGCCCTGTCATCTAGAGAAGATCACCGATGTTAGAAGCCATCGCAGCCTGAGGTGGGACTTCTTGTAATCTGTTGACTGTCTACATGGTGACATGGTCACAGGCAGTTAGGAGACCACCGTGGGACGCTGGACGTAACATCAAAGGCCAATCCATGGACGGGGGCTCACCAGATACCGCTCGTCGTCCTTCATCCCTGGTGTACGGATAAGGTGGTTCTGCTCTCCCCTCCAGTCTCCAAAACGCCGGAAAAAATAGTTGGACAGGAACCTGTTGATTGGATCCCTTATGATGTTGATATAAACGGGCTGATCGATCCTGAACCTGGAAGGAAAAAAAAAGGCCTCCTTTAGTGAGAGTTTCCCCAGGTGATGAGGGGCGCTGAGGGGAGGAGATGCAAAGGTTAGGGAGGTGAACGGCAGTTACCTGGTGAAGTTGAGGAAGTGCACGTGACGGGTGTAGAGGAAGGGCTGGGGAATGATGCTGATGTTTCTCATCAGGTCCACCTGAAACAGGAGAGGCCCAGTCAGAACTGGGGCAAAGTAACTTTCCATGTCACACGCTGACGCCCAGTAGGTTACCCTGCTGGCATCTTTCAGGTTACTCAGGTAAACTACAGTTGAGTGCCCTCCAGAGACAGGAACTAGATTTCGAGTCAGGGTCTTTAAACACTACACTCCTTGTTAGTTACTGAAGCTTTAATATTTCAGCAGAAGTTTGGCCAGAAGTGTTTGTGGATGCTAATGCGAATGAGGAACATTTTTGTACCATTGGGGGTACATTAATGTTGTTTGTACCTTGGGAATGTTCCATTTCTGTGCCTTAAATTAGACTAAAAGACACATTTACCTACAGCTAGGGTACAATAGGCAGCTCTTTGAGGGTAGAGCCCCAGTGACGAGCAGTATGTAACTAACAGGTGTTGCTAAAAAAAAATATTGCATTATTATGCCTTTATATAATTAATAGTTGTATTATCATTGTCAGAGATCAATTTGTGTGCATGATGTCGCCGTGGTCTTTATGAGCTCTGGCACCTGTACAAATTACAGTTTACAAAGTAAACACAGCATTTGTGACTATATGTGCATAATGTTTACCCAAGCCAATGTCAGTCAATGTATGGCTGAATCCGTTCATTATACACATGACAAATAGAGGACTTTGGCTTTTGATAGAACGTGTGTATGCCTGCATGAACCCCTCCAAACCATGAGCCCCCTGAACAGTGTGACCAGCAGCGAGTCCGTGAGGCGGCGCGGAACACCCCCCTCTTTCTGAGAGTCAGGGTCCCCGTCTTTGCGGGTGTGAACGCAGTCCACATGCTCGCCGCTGCAGGGTCACACTTTGAAGGTTTATGACGGACAGCCCGGCTTCCATGCGACCAAGGCCAGCTGCTTCCGGGATAGATGCTTCCGGATCTGCGCCCCATTTCGCAGAATCTCATTAGCGACGCTGCCACTGCCTTGTGGCTTCGCGGTCGCGCACCGCGGTCGATCTGCCATTTCAGCTTCGCGCTTACATGAGGTCGAACGTCACGCTGCACACGACTACAAAAAGTGGTGAAAGTAGTAGACAGACAGCATAAAGAGATGTAACACCCCCCTCACTCTGCCATTTTCTAGGCTTGTGTCACTGTGACTTTAGAGATGGGGTTTGATAAGACATCAGCACCACAGAGAGCTGACCGATTGGCTGCTCACAGCCAGCCCCACCCCCAAGTCCCATGCGTTAAACTCAGTCTTCAGGCAATCACTCTGAGGCGAGTGCAAGCATTTCACAGCGAGCACACCAGCCACTGCAGGCTAAGGCTGAGCTTGGTGGATGAACAAGTCGGTTCGTTAGTAACTGGGGGGAATCGATCGCGATCAAAACAGGACACAACCTTTTATTTATGATTTATTTATACGACCCGTGCGTGACCTGTTTATAATTCTTTATTAAATCTGGCCGGCAGATCAATCTTTCGGTTTCCACAGAATAAAAAAAAAAACGGTGTACAATCATTCTTCTAATAAACACTGGCAAGTCTGACCGCCAACACCGGAGATATTAGACAACAGTATATTGGTTATCGATCAAATTTTCTCATGCAGAAATATGGAGATGCAAGCAAAGGGGTACTCAATGATGCATTAAATGTAACTGAGGTACCAAAATAATTCCATCTGCTCACTCTTGTTCAGCTACTTCTATCGTAACTTCTATCGTAGCGTTAGTTAGCGCCAGTGCTTGTGGTCAACCAATCAGCAAGCTATCGCTGCAAACGCCACCCCAGTAATTCATGTTTGAACGAAAAGGGACTGAAATTGGGTGCCAGAACTTCCTCTCAGGAACTACAATCAAGCTGAGTTCCTGTGGTGCGAATAAGACAAAAGTTCCTGGTTCGGGGAAAAAGTTGTTCTTCTTGAAAAAAAGTTTCTGCGGTGTGAATATGTACAATGATTCGTTCTTGTTCAGAAAGCAGCGGTTAGTTAATCACAGATGACTAACAGCACAGAGCAAAGACAGACACCGTAGGTCATACAGGAATAAAACTTCACAAGCTGTCCACTACACCACACCTGTACAACAGTAACGACAGCAGGCTCCAGGTCCACTCAACAAGGCTAAAAACAATCCCGGTGTTTTTTTTTTTTTAAATGCTAGTTTGAAGTTTGTCTCAAAAGCATTTAATTAAAATCTGCTACAGTTCCCTCAGGATGGCCTAGTCTGCAAATGTAAAAGTTAAAGATAAGACAGATGATTGTTGATATTTTTAAAACTTCCATAAGATCTAAGGTGGTATTGAGCGTGTGTGAACACACTACTGTAGGGGCAGAGGATACAGTACACTATACTCAGATGTCCCTTTTTAGGTATTTTTGGGTGGGACGTGCCATTTTCCCCCCAATAAATAACAGATGGCTATTCTAGCCCGATATCCTTCAAATGGTCTCTGGCTTACCTGCTCCTGTTCGGTGAGCCGGGTCTTGTTGTGAATGTCAGAGGAGACCAGGTTGAACTGGTGCTTCTCGGCAAGGATCCGCAGCAGCAGGACCACGGTGCGGCTACCGCACTTACCGACCCGGTTGTACACCACCTGGCTGGGGAAGGGCAGCACCTACGGTACACAGGGTCACGGAGAACATCATTGGGGGGAGGCTTTTGCAGATCAGAAGTCCATGTAGAACATGCAGTTTCGATTAGAAGGAAAACTGACCAGCAGACGATCCCATAAAGAAGCATCAATCACAAGTTGCACAAGTGGAGGGGAAAGGGAAACATTTATGCAAGACCAAAACAAACAAAGATAGGGAAGCAAGCCCCCCCGCTCGCCCCTTCAGAAACTCCGACCCCCGGTGAAGCCTCTGTTCCCCACAGGCACCCCCCCCCTCCCACAAAAGGGCTCCAACTCATCAGTCCTGACCCCACGTCACAAACAATGAAATAATAATGCAGTTCTGCAGAAGCAGGAAATTTGATACCCAGCCAAACATGCGTAATAAGCATGACCGTATCAGAGACTGCCCAGGGGATACAGACCACTGAGCAGTTGCCAAATCCACTTATGGTCCTGCTCCCTTGTGAATCGTACATTGTTTGGTCTCTGTGTAATCTGCAAGAGATTTGAACTGCACCCTTTAAGAAAAATGCATCTGCAACGCTCAGAGGTTGTGCGGCCTCTCTGTGGGCAGGAGTCATCAAGGAGACACACGAGGCCTCCTTCTCATTCCTCTCCTGTCCTCTCCTACGCCTTGGCAAGCAATCTTCATTACAGACTGCTGACTCGACCCAATCTCTTGCCCTCCTGATTGCAGGAAAAATAAGCATGCAAAGTTCTCCAGGGAACCTGTCAGGTACACATGGTAGCCACGCTGTTCCTTGAGTCAGAGTCAGCCCTCTCTAGCATGGCACTGTCACCGGTAGCATGTAAAAGAAGCAGCCATCTTGCAAAGAGTCTCAGAGGAGCATGCACACTGGTGTCGAGGCATCCAAGTTGGTCTGCGGGACAAGATGGCTAAAGTTTCTAAGTTATTTATCTATAGTTGGAGTGCTCAATTGTGTTTACCAGATTCCATTGGATGGGGGGGGGGGGTGCTATTAGATTCCCTTGGTAGATTTTGTCGAATGAGTGACTCATGCGGTCCAGATTGTATCGCGTTTCGGTCCGGATGCCTACCGGGGTTCACCATTTAAGTACGCCTGATCAATAGTGAAGACCAAAAAACAGATGTTGATCCTTCTGGAGTATACTGGATTATACTCAGTGGGCAAAGCCTCTCTGCCTGTGATCGAAAGGTTTTCGATTCAAGCCCAGCTTTGGCACGTTTGCAGGCCCTTCAGCAAGGCCCTTAACCCCCCCCCCCAAGTCCTTGGGCACCACTACAGGAGACTGCACAGCTTGCTCTCACCCTTGGAGAGCAAGATGGGGGAGGTGAAAAGAGAATTTCCCCACGGGGAAAGTGTGATACTTGAATGTAGCACTATTGGACCAAGCAACAGCCTTTGACAAAAAAACACGTCCAGTCATTCAGGAAGTCCAACATACCAGCATGTCGGTGGCTTGTGTTCATTGGATTAAAATTTTCTGGATGTTTGCTTCAAATGAACAAATGTAACCATCTGCAGTTTCCTGGCTGGAAAGTGGAGGAGGACTCACTGAGTACATCAAGGTTACTCGAGAAACTAAATAAATGGTTCTTAAAGGCTTGGCCTTAGGCGAGTGCTCTGACCTTCGCCAGCACCAAGAAAGACCTGCCAGCTGGTAACCAATGAAATGACCAGTATGGATGACCAATGGAATCGGTCCTAAGAACAAAGCCATTTCAATTGCACACTATTACCTTTTGCGCCTCCCAGCCCGAGGTTGACAGGAGGCCTTGACACCTTGCCCTTAGAGGAATTGACCCTTTATTCCACACTGATTCTCACAGATTCCAACAGGAATTGTCTAAAGTCCAGCCTGTCAACTCTCACTCTGATAGGCGTTACTCGTCAGACGACCCGTCCCCCTCACCCTTATAAGAGCTCCCACAGGTCCGTTGACAGACACGGCCTTTTGGAGGAGCTGTGAAGACCTGTACAAGGAACAGTACAAAGCACACATGAAGCACACATTTACAGCCAGGGCAGATCTAGAAACCTCAGTGGTCCTCTGTTGTTTAGCCAATTACTACTCAGGCCATGCGTGTCCTAGACTCCGTCCTTTGCAGATTCCCAGTCAGAAAACCACACAGGAGGAGCAGACAGACGCCAGGGCAGAACAGGGAGTCATTACTATCTCAGCAATGTTCTCCCCTTTATTTCCTCAGAGAGGACAGGATGGCCTCAGAGAAAGTAAACAATTTGGTCCTTTGCACCAAAAAGGCAGAGAGAAACATATTTTGGCAACAGCTGCAAAGGACCAGATAAGATGTATTTTGTGACAGAAAAGACACAGATTTACAGAGCCTTCAGAGGAAGCTCTGCTGAACTCTGGTGAAAGCCGAACGTGGTCCGGGGTCAAACCAGTGTCCTTTCACTTTAAGCTCCTGCGGGGTTCTCACTTCTGTGACCTGAAGTATCCTAAACTATGTTTCCGGATATATCAGATTTACGTGCTTTAAGGATGGCTTTTACTGCTCTATTAGGGCTGTAAAGTGGAAGACAAGCATTTCCTGGATATAAGGGACATGGGAAAATTTTATGAGGCCTTGCAGTATCCGTGTATGCACTCGGAGGAGGGACGTACCATATGCTCAAAGAACTAAGCTCTGAAACAACCAGGCTTATGGTTAGAATAGAGCACATTAGCCCCAGGAACCAATCAACTGACAGCTGTTTGTATTGTATTGGCCGTAAGGTGCTGCAAGACTATACATTTGTTAACATCAGTTAAGCAATAAACAAGCAAAGCGGCGAGCACTCTTGGTGGAATCCCGAACGGAGCCATTTCGCTGGTCGCTGGTCACTCTTAGAAGCACACTCTTGCACGATGAAGCAGCCCTTCACACTCCTCACCCCAACGCCTTCAGGTCCTTCCCGAAAATACGGCCGCAACACAAACTTGTTTATTGACACTCCAGAAAGCCATAGTGTCAAAACTGTATTCATCTCAGTGTCACATGATTTTTCTAGACCAAATCAAGATCAACGGGTATTCCACTTCTGTACCATTTACATTATTTTAATCCTTCTATAAATAGTTTTCAAGAAATGCCCTGTGATCTCTTTACCTATCACTTATTTAGCATACGGAATTAGCACCGAACTTTTCTGTATCAATTTAGTCTTTAGTAACAAATATATTAACAACAAAGCTAATTGAAAATTAGGCTCAATTAAGCGTAAATAAGAGCCCAGATGGAACAGAAACAGGGAAACTCATTCGGCTAAAACCTGAGGCTACACACCCTCACACAAATTAGCCCTGTAACAGTACACATACTCGTTTACATCATCTCCATTTGGAACATACAAACGAAACAGATGAGTACATTTATTGACAGGGGCAGAACATAAATTCAGAAGTAGATGCTTAACATGGAAAACATTATATTAATTGTGGACATGAGTGCTTATGGTTAATGCTGGTTACGGTCAGTCATAATCGACGGTGAGTAGCATTACAGCCCTACTACAAATCCCATGTGACTATAGCAGCACCTTGCATGCTGCTATATGGTATACTGGGTATGTACAGTGTATATAGTATATACAGGGTATATTTTGTATACTGTACAGTGTATATTCTATGTTGATTATACCTATTGTACGTACACTACTTGTGAGGTATTTATTTTATGTGTACACTGTGCCCTCTGTTAGATGCTGCCTAAATCTGCTGGGAGGAATGCATGCAAGAATTTCATTGTACTTCTACTCATACTTGTATAAATGACAAAGTTTTGAATCTTGCATCTTGAATCCCACTGCAGTGACACTCCAGGAAAAGTAGAGTAGGGACTTAGGTCCCTTTCATCACTCTAAGGCACAATCTATCGTCAGCCAGGCACTTATAGAGCTACCTGTGCACACAAGCGACCAGCAGTCACCTCTACACGCGCTACGTCAACTGAGGAAGCCATGGCCTGCAGAGGGCGACACTGAGCCTGCGGCCTGCAGAGGGCGAAAACGAGTCTGTAGCCTACGCAGGGTGACAACCAGCAGATGTGATGGCATGGCTTATGCGTGTTAGGGTGGGGAACCTCAAATTTTCCATGCCGGAATGAAAGGTAGGGGGTAAAAATTATGGGTCCCTCACAAATAGTCACCTAAAACAATGATCACATTAAGAATAATTAAAAGCCTCGCAGGCCTTAGAGCAGGTTCTATTCCATATTCAAGGCTTTTCATTTCTGCCAAGTCAAACGCTTCTAATCTACATAAACAGGCAGCCCCGAGCAGAGGACTTGCGCTCCAAATACGACTCGGTTCTGTGACCTATAACATCCAAGTAAACATGGCAAAGAATGAAGAGCAGAGTGTTTACTTATCAAGGCAGAGACACTCGGTTACAGTCGGCCAAATGATGGCAAACATGGTTTCCCAGTGGATTCCTCTGAAAAGATAAACCCCCTCAAGGTCTCCTCCCCAAAGACTGAGCAGTATGTTAAAATAAATAAAAACAATAAATTCACCACGAGGGAGATGCACACAGAGACGGGGGGGTGAATGGGGGGCTCTTACCCTGGGTGCAGGAGGGCTGTGGTCATCGGCGAATGTGGAGTCTCCTGTTAACACACAAAAAAAAAAGGATATTAGCGCAGTGGGAAGAAGAGGGCAGTGAAGGCCCGACCACGAGTGACGCATGCAAAGGACAGCGGATGTTTCACAGCACAGACCCAGTGCCACCGGTTAGTGACAAGGGCTGGCAGGAACGTCCGTGTGAAGCCAGGGAAAACGTTTCATTTCTCAAACCTAAAAATGAAGTGAGCGAGGCAGCCAGACTCCCCTGCTCCGTTTTAAGATGGCAAGGACCAGGATGGCCAGGAAACAGACGACTCATTTGTGACGGGTGAGACCCTTTCATGTGATCCTCTGGATTAGACTGTATATTCCGCATATTCTTCAGTGCTGCTGAGGTTCTCACAGAGCGAGTCACCCGCACACCCAGCGGAAAGCTCCCCAGTACTATATCCTGGCCCGCGGGAACGCGACCGTACGTTCTAATTAAAGCCGCATACTTGTGCAGTGGAAAAAGCAGCGCGGCCCACCAGAGGGGTCAGCCGAGCTCCGTGGCAGCGGCTCAGGGGATGACAAATGGAGTCTAAGGAAGAAAACACACACGGCGGAGCCAGAAAGCCGAAGAATCCACCTGCTGTCACTCAAAAAGCCAAGTATCCATGGCGACACACTCGGGCCACTCACAGGCGCCAGTGACAAGCCCCGCCCATCAGGAGGCGGCTCGCCACCCTAAATGAAGAAAGGGCGACCAAGTGTGGGCCCCCACCACATTCTGCAGGATTCTGAATGTCACAGGCTGCATCTGTTGACCAGTAAAACGTTCAGAAGTTCCTGTCACAAGATGCGATTCGTCCAGAAGGAGACCGCAGAGGCGTGGTCAGGATGAGCGCATGGTTCCTTGGTGGGTGGTCTCTGATGCCCTCCCCCGTCCACATCCTCTCCACCCACACATACACCATGAATTAATCACACTTCTATTTTTTGCGGCCCGTGGTTCTGGGGCATTGGTTGGTGCGGGGGCACTGTGTGGTGAAGGGTGCCCCTTTGATCTGCTGATCCTCACGCATTAATCCCGGGCCAGAGCTCAATACTCCGATTACAGGGGGGGGTGGCAGTTGTGATTACTGTGAGCTTTATTTTAATCTAATTTTATTGTGGGTAACCTCATCCCCCCTCAGATGGGCTACTTTTGTATACATGGGACAGGGTGGGGTAGGGTTAGGAGAGGCAGGGTGAGTGAGTGTGGTTTGACACACCCAGTCTGAACACAGAATAGGACGGGGAGAAGGATTAGTCAGGATATTACCCACAAACCAATGGGCTGGTGGCTCCGCCCCTCCCCCCAATGACATGGAGCTGAAGTTCAAACATGAAGGAGGGTTCCCTGGACCGGACCCGGACCGACCACAACACTCAGGCTCTGCTAGCCCTGAGCGAATGCGACATCGCTCAACTGGCATTCCACTTGCACCCCCGGGAGACCGTGCGCAGACCGTGAACGGAAAATGTGTGAATGACACACGAGGCCTTGCACTGCAGGATCCGAGCCCCACCAAACAGGTCTAGCCGAATCAGAAAGGATGCGCTCACACTAGAAGCAGGGACGTTAGACCCACACAGTGTCCTTAGTGAGAAAATAACGTCACGGGTATTGGCTCCGGGAGAGAGGCTCGCAAGCCAGACTCGAGCCCACAGCCCCAGAAAAGCCCAGAAAGGGTTTCTCCTGATCACTGTCCATCTATTTCACTTCCCCATTCCAAATATGCTGATCATCACTTGGTTTGTACGACAGAATCAAAACCAGCATACAATATCTTTTACAATTACTTTAAGCAAAGACTAAAGCTAGTAATAAAAACTGCTAAAAATAAGAACATAAGAACATAAGAAATTTAAGGACAAAGAAAAAACTGCTGGCATACCTGGGCACAGATAATTAGTGTATTTTTAGTGACTTACATTTCACCTCGCATGTCATTTCCTGTCTGCCTCTGAATCACCTGCCCTACACACACCCCACTGTAAACAAAGCCAGGGAAATGGTGAACACTCTCACTGAATAACACCCCCCAGCACCCAGGGAGAGCGACCTCAGTTGAGTCCAAAGTAATTCACACCTGCTTTAGGAAAGATGAGCAGGGAGCGCCGTCCGGGCCAGTAACCAGAAGGTTGCTGTTTCAAGTCCCAGGAGTGCAGGAAATCAGTTTTAAATATACAGACCTACAATTAGGTAAAATACAAAGGTCATGAAGAAGTGACTGAAACGTAAATTATAAAGTAAAAGGGAATTTTCCATGTCTTATCACAATGTTTCACACCCCCCTCCCCAAGCAACAGGGCCAAAATACACAAAGGCTTAAGCGGGTCTGAGAGTTTCCCGGGGTGTGAGGTGTAATTAGCACCGGGGCGTCTGTCCTCACCTCCATGACTCGCTGAGCTTCATTCACAGCCTGTCCCCCAGAGCATGTCAGCGGTTTCGCTGAGTGGGGAAACGTGACTGAACAAGGAATAATATTTTCATTAAAAGGTGATGGAACAAGCCAGTAACCTCAACATACTTTCCCTCAATCTGCAGATATTGCATTACTTTTATTTTTAAGCAAATGTATCCATATCATGTGCCTTATACTGCCCCACGAAGGCAAAACACAGTAACGATACTGACAAAGAAACAGAAGAAGGGCTTCAAAGTTTCTGGACTGTCCACCAGGTAGGTACAGTATATGATAATATTTTCTTCCAAATCAAGAAAAGCTGATCTTGGATATTTTGTCACAAGGTAATACAGACCCTAATAGACCCAATGTTGGTCATTACCCAATTTTGGAATCGTATGCAGTATCCATGCATCCATCCATCCACTTTCTGTAAGCAGTTGTCCTATTCAGGGTCATGGGGGGTCCGGAGCCTATCCCGGAGGCTATGGGCACAAGGTAGGGAACAACCCAAGATGGGGCGCCAACCCATCGCAGGACACGCTTACAGACCATTCACTCGCACATGCACACCTACGGGGAATTTGGTAACTCCAGTTAACCTCAGCATGTTTTTGGACTGCGGGGGAAAACTGGTGTATCTGGGGGAAACCCCATGATGACACGGGGAGAACATGCAAACTCCACACACATGGAAGCCTGGTGAAGATGTGAGGTGACTGCGAACCACTGCAGCACCAAGCCATAGGGCAGTATGTATAAAATAAATATATAATATAAACCCCCCCAACATGGGACAGCCCATGAACCAACTTTAAATCATGCCTCCCAGTGACAGACGACAGGAAAGTGATTGCGGTGAGAAAAGCGATGCCCTCCATTGCACTCCAGTCCCTGAGGATCTTCTCAAAAAGTAAATACAGTGGTACCTCAGAACTCGAAATTAATCCGTTCAGAACTCCGGACCTAATCCTACAAAGTTCGAGTTCAGATCGAATTTCCCCCATAAGAAATAATGGAAAACCAATTAATTGGTTCCTGGCCCCAAAAAATTACACTGAAATATGTTTTTTTTTAGCATTTAGACGCAAAATGAACCAGACAAAACAAGAAAAGCATATATTGTACTAAACACATCTAGGCACATTTATCAAAACAGTATTTTTTAAAGTAAGAAAATAAATGTATCCAAACAATGTGTAAAGTTAAAAAAAAAAATAAAAATATGTCCTGCCCCGATTGTCCGCTCCTTCTGTGTGCCACGCCCCCTCGTTAACGCCGCGTTTCGTCCACGTTTCAGTTTGTTTCCCCAGTCCAGTCATTGTATTGTCCGTCTGCATTTTGCCTGCCTTACCTGTAATTAAACCCCATATTCCCCAATACCCTGACGTTTGCGCCTCCGTTCCGTCCCTGCTGGGCAGGACAATATTATTATAATTAAATGTATTAATTCTTTATTATTAATATTAAAATAATTAATAAGAAATCTTTATTTTTTAAATGTATTTTATTATATAATAATAATTACTGTTACTGTCCATCATTGTCTAAATGTATTTTTACTGTCTAAATATATGTATTCAGCTAGTGTAAACATGCACGATGCTATCACAGTGAATTTCAGGCTGAGACTGAAGCGTTACCCTGTGTTTCCGCTGACAGACGTGCCGCGTGACTCATTTCCCCGCACGTACAAGTTATCTTAGGTCGGTGTTCACGGTTTGACTTCTGAGATTAGGATCGAGTTCTAGGTAATTTTATTTCAAATTGGTTGGTTCGAATTGGAAATATGTAGCAGTCATCCTGGGGGAGTATGCCAGCCTTCACTGAAACCTTAACCACTGACATCATATCTCAGTATGAGAAAGCTTCATCTGAATCTGAAGTGATGCGAGTGAAAGCCCACCCTTAAAGGCACAGCACCTCCCCTTCAGAGGTGAGGGCTCTGAACCAACATACCCCTTGTCGGCTATAGACACTCAGGCCCACCTCAGTGACAGCCAGAGAAAGAGCGAGCGGATAAATAAGTAATAAAGTACGGTGAATTGCAAAGTGACATTGATATATAATCCTGTTTTGCATGTCCTGTAATATAAATGGGGCCGCATTCATCATTCTGGGCACAAAATAACGGAGCAGATCCAACTATCCCAATTATCTAGGGAATGTCACAGTGATCCAGAGGCTGGTCCAGGGAGGATCCTGGACAGGACTTATCTCTGTCTAAGGGCGCTTCAGTCAGCACTGTACCTGCTCAAGCAGGTCTTCGCACAGCAGGAGGGAGCTTTCCAGAAGGAAGGCACACAGGGAGAACACGCAGAAGCGGGGTGGGATTCGAACCCATGCTGTCCTCTGGCATTTATACCAGTGGTTTAAACCTAGAAATCCCCCCTGCTGAAGACTCCACTACGCGCCTCGCATCCGTGTCAGAAAGGGCCTCCGTGCCTTTAAACTCCACGGCAACCAATGAGAAGCAGCCCCTTGCAGCATGGGGGTGGGCTGGGCTCCTCCAGGGACACCTGCTTCTCACAGTGGTCATATTCTACTCCCGGCTATTCAGTTCCCAGTGGGGCAGGGTGCCATCGAGGGCCAGGTGAGCCCCCCCCCCCAAACCTCCTACACAGCACCCTCTCTACCCACAAGGGTCACTTGTCTCGGCCCCAGGAGGGAGATGGAGAGGGGTGGTCAGCGTGACGTGACAGAAAGGTTCATGGGACAAGGATTCTGATGAATCCAGTCCATAAAAACAGGAAATATCTTAAATGGTTTAATTCAGGGACAAAATGACCAGCATGCATCACAGGCCCATCTCCATATTAAGGTTTTACTTTCCACACCGGTGTAATTATTTACAGCCTGCATCCAGGAACACTTGTCTGGGGGGGGGCTGCTACCTATGGCATGGACAGTGTGGGGAGCAGGACCTGTTTCTCTGTGCTTACTAACTTCGTACCCTGACTGCAGTAACTCCTCCTCACAGCATGAGGGCAGCAGTTAGGTACCACGAAGCCAGCTGGGTCCCTTTAGTGCCCTCCATCCAGAAAACATATGCAGCACACATGTTCATCTGTCCTTAAACGAGGTGCTTCTGAAATAAAAAAAAAAAGTCCACCTTCTGAGTCTAGCGGTACGAAAATAAACATCTGCCTTTGAACGCCCACGATAGATCCCAAAGAGTACATGGATAAAGAAGAACCCACTCTGCTGAGAGACTCCTGGATAACATCATAAGAATTGCACAAAGGTAAGGCTTTCAAGTACAATTAGGTTCATTTACATTAATTTAACAGATGCTTTTGTTCAAAAATGATGTACAAATGAGGAAAGCTTGGAGCCAGCCTACATCTGGAATCCCGGGAGAAGTTACGGATACACACATTGCTCAAGGAGCCCAAAGGTGATATGATTACTCTTCCAGTCTTGGGATTTGAACACACAACATTCCAGATTTGATAGCAGAGGGGAGCAGTGCTACATAATAAGACCTTGTGCTCTTCCAAAACATGTCAGAAAATAAAATAATAAAAATGGCCAAAGTTGTATCATATAAATTTGTTTTCAGCCTTTCAATTTTAACTCTGAGCCAACATTAGCCGTTCTCTAAAAAAGGCCAAAGTCCATACCGGACTGTAGCATTCGGCACTTGGGCCCCGAAATAAAGTCAACACAGATGGATATACACAGAAGAATTTTGGTCATATAAATAATATCAACAGTAGCTGTGGACAGCACTGTGTCAAACAATGTGGCACGTGGGCCCTTGCCTGGAAGGTTGTAGGTTCAAATCCCAGAGTAATCGTATCACTGTTGGGCCCTTAAGCAAAGCCCTTAACCCCAGATGACCTCCACCTCTCCCCATTTTCACGCCGCTTCGGACAAAAACTCCTGCCAAATAAATAAACGCAAAGGCAACGTAAAATGACACGAGCGACCACACGTGCTACTCTCTTCCCCCCCCCCCCCCCCAGGCAGCCCACGTGTGACTGCAGAGAGGAGCCACAAAATAGGGCAAAAGGTACAGAATTAAGGGACTGAAATGGAGCGTGTGACAAACATAACTTACAAACCACATTTCCAGAGATATTTTCTAAAATGCAGTACAAATCAAAATCTGTGATAAAAGTTCAGGTGGGTTAACTGGCAAAAGTACAAAGAAAAATATTTTCAAATATTTTCAGAAGATGACTGACTTATTTTGTAAATATACGCGAAGTTAGAATTTGCTGACTGCGACACTCAACTAAACTACAGGTAGCAGGTGAGGTATCGTGATGGAGTAAAAGTAGCATCCATCAAAGGCTCAGTCTCTACGAGCAAGGATGGGTCGCGGCTCCCCCCTTGGTGTCGAAATTTGTGCGAGAATCGTTAGCCAGGTCAAAATTAACATTCCTCAACGCAAGATTGCAGAGAATTTAGGTCTTGCAGCAACTGACGTACAAAAAATTGTGAAAAGATTCTGAAAATGCAGAGGCATCTCAGTCCATAAAGGGCAAGGTCAGAAACCAGTGTTGAATGTGTGTGACCTTCGAGGCCCCAGACAGCACTGGCTAAGAAACTGTTATGCCACTGTGACCAGTATAGCCACTTGGGATCAAGAGTACTTTGGAACATTATTGCCACTTAATACAGTCCGTTGCTGTATCCAGAAACGCAACTTGAAATTGTATTACACAAGAAGGAAGCCGTACATCAGTTCTCTGCAGAAAAACTGGTGAGTTCTCTGGGCCCAAGCTCATCTCAGATGGACCGAAAGACTGTGGAACCGTGTGCTGTGGACAGATGAGTCAACATTTCATGTTGTGATGAAAAAAGGGCATCGAGTTCTCCGCCAGTCCAGATCTATCTCCTATTGAAAATGTATGGAACATCACTAAGAGGAGAATCAGACAACAGCAACCTCAGACTGCTGAGTGGCTGAAGTCCTACATCATGCAAGAATGGACACAATTTCCATTTACAAAATCCCTACAATTAGTATCCTCAGTTCCAAAACAATTAAAAACTGTTATTAAATGGAAAGCTGATGTAACACAATGGTAAATATGCCTCTGGCCCAAGTTTTGTTGAGTGTGTTGCAAACATCAAATTCTAACTTTGCGTATATTTACAAAATACAATTAAGCTGGTCAGTGAGACTGTTGAAAATCTTTTCTTTGTACTTTTGAGTTAAATACAAAATATCCCAACTTTTCTGGAAATAGGGTTTGTATTTCTGTTCCTTATCCGATTGTGTTGGGCCAGCCTGCCCTTGGCCAGTGCCTGTAACTCAGGGGACGCATCGAACCCGGTAACACCAGGCGCCCCCCGCCTTCCGCGGCGATGTTGTTCACTCGTGGGAGCGTCGTAGGGGGCTTACACACCCTTGCCACAGAACTAGAGCTTTCTAGAAATGACCGGCATAATAACCCAGCATTTTAAATAACCATGAGGCCACGACACGTTCAGTCCCGAAATCCGCACTGGTTCTTTTTAAAAAACACAAAGGGGTCGCCCCTCCCACGGCCAGTGATATGTGCATGAAAAACCCTGCGGAGAGCTCAGATTACCTCAGACATGGCGCCACGTCCTGGGGAGGAACCAAAAAGACCAGGGGCTGCGGTGACCTCTGTTACATGCGCGGTGGAAAGGACTTAAATGTGCACATCACTTCTAAAAATGTTCACTATGCTGGTAAACGGAGCACTTACGTGAGTCACTTAAAAATCACATAAGCCTTATCTGTTTTGGACAAAAAAAATAAATAAAAAATTCACACAGAAGGGTGACTTTTGGATCAATCCTAAATTACAGATAAAAAAACTGAAATGAAAGATGCAGTGCTCAACCACAAGACAACATTTTATGGAAAAATACAAGTATGGCTGACAGACGGAAGTATCTGTGCGCAGTTGTCAGTGAGAAGGACTTCTCTATTAGATGCGTGGTTTAGAATACATTAGTGATGTGTTTAATATGTTTGAAAACCCAAAAAAAAAAAACGGTATTGGTAAAATACTTAATATATGCAGTTTTGATTTCAGTTAAAGTCAGCTGTTAATATTACATAGATGTGTGAAAGTTTATTTCCAGGTCAAACTGGATGAACAAGCACCAAAATTAAAGCTGTACATCACCATTGAAAGAACAGACAGCTCTGGTGTGCGGGATGCGGAGCGTCTGAAAAGTAATTAACGCAAAAACAATCCACTAGAGGGACTGGAAAAAAAAAACATTATCAAAGTCAGCTCCAGCTGAGCCAGAAAGCAGGCATCGCGTTTTCCGAAATGGGATCGCAACAGGTGGCCAAACAAACGGTACTAGTGAGAGCCGGTTTGTTTTCCTCGCTCCGTGGATATTCCCCTCGTCAAAGGGGCAAAGAGATGCAACTTCCTACCGCAGTGGATGGTGTTTTAAAAAAAAAAAATAGGAACATTTCAGATCATTGCTCCGTTTGGTAAGTGTATGCGTGCATGAGTTCCCCTAATCTGATTATCTGATGATTGTGCATCAACTGTTATCATAACAGGTCAGGAAAGTAAACTAATGAAAATGGAAATACAGAGCAGCCCCCAACGATGCTGTCCCAAGGAGTCCGAATGGCCCGGAGACGTCCTGTTTTGCTCTAAAAGTCTGTGGAACCGCTTAAGGAAATTGGGAGTCTGTAAGTGCTGTACTAATGCCACATTTGTCCCCGAGTTAATGACGGAGATGTTCAGTCTTATGCGATGCGCAGGGAATATGATGCAAAATTAATGCCCCGAAACTGAGAAACACTATAGTTTAAACACCTATATACAACGAATAAAGACGGCTGCAGCGGCGATCCAGCTGCATATGGGAAAACTCACCTCATACCAAGGTGGCACATTTTTGTGTTAATGTTTACCTTAGGCATTGCACGGCCACATTCCTGCAAGCGACGGATCTCGTAAAGGCAGGAATGGGGCGCCACCGTACTCCACCCGGGGCCCCCCGCCACCCTGCTCAACCCAAGAAGGGTCTGGCTGCAGATCCACTGTGAGGCATATCCACTGACAGACAGGCCAGCTCACAGTGTACTTGCTGTCTGTCAGTGGATCTGCAACGAGACTCTTCTCGGCTCCCCCCACCACCCTGATCCACCCGGCGGCCCCCCGCCATCCTGCTTCCCTCTTCGGGACCCCGTCTCAACTGCAGCGACATGCTGGAAAAATGACAGCGAGGTTCCCCGTTTCCCCGGAATGACTAGCCGGATACCCTTACGAAGGGATGGGGGGATATGAGCCGACCGGTTTTGCCAAACCCGCTAAAAGACCATGCAGTCTAACTACGTCACAAAACACCACGCTTTTACCAAACTGTACAACCAGACACACGACCTCCTTCAAACATCCCTGCTGACAAACGTCGATCGGATTTCGGATTTCTTAGAAAAAAAAACAGCAAACCGCCCGCGAACAGCTTTGCAGGAAGACTTAATGGTTACCGTAAGCTAATGCGGTTTAAATATCAAACAGATGTCTGCAATGGCTGTAGATGCTGACAGCGATAAAAAAAAAAAAGGATTTTTACTGCTGCGTCTCTCCGCCTGGCCGACCTTCTCCATAAAGCATCTTAATAAATACAAACGGGATATTCTGTACGTATTTGCCCTTAATCCAAAATCCCCAGTTAACATAGACTACTTGGTTATTTACAGACCATAACTCATTCTCAAGAGGGGAAAATGAAAATATTTATTATTAATCTGACCCTCTTTATTAATAAAATGATTTTCATGACATTTTATAAATGAACACATTTTTCATTTTATATATTTATATTTTATAAATGAACACCTTATTATTCCTTGGGCAGGGGGTTTAAAGCAAGAAATGAAAGATTCCTGGTGCACATCGATCCTACCACCCAGGAGCGTCTCCTCTCTCGTGCCCGTGTGGTAAAATGCGCCAAAAGCTTCCAGATTATAAAGAGTCACAAAACTAAAGAGAAGCAGATGGTACATTCGTTAATGACCTCACAGGGCTAATAGCTTAATCTAAATAAATAAAACAAACTTGCTGTTTTACTTTGATCAGGATAATTGTTCCAATAAATATTCTGCTGTAGAGGATAGTAGAAACATACGCAAATTCCGTTTTTTTTTTTTTTTTTTTTTTTTTAAATGAACAATTTAGAATATTTGCATGAGTAGTGTTTACATTTTCAGAAATGATCAACCTCGGACTCACTGGATCATCACTATGATTTATAAAAGGCAGCTTTGGGGGGCGGGGGTATGTAAGATTCTGTCTTAAGAATTGCATCCAGGAAGCAATCCAGGAAAGTGGGCAGGCTGTCTTAGGGGTGTTCCTGCAGCTCTGTGTGCATGAATCTCACTCCCTGCATCCCCCGACACATGATGGCCATTCGTGCAATTTAAATATCTAAAGCAGAAGTACACACACCTGACAGCGACAAACCAGCAGATGGAAGCTTTGACTGAGTCATAAGAGGGCAGAGGCCGCGAGCTGCAAGCCTGCCGTGACCTTAGAACAGGTGCGCCCAGATCGGCATGCAGATCGCAGCATCTGAAAACCAGCAAACACACGTCAGACACTCTGAAGGCTCAGGAACCCAACTATAAATTTAAATGGCGAGTTTAAATGGTGCGCGGCTCTCTGAGAATAAAGGAAGCAAAACGACTCCAGTTAAAGTTATTTTGAAATGCAAGAGGAAAACTCAACTTGCCTTTTCTGCAGGCAAGACAGCGACATGCGAAAATAAAGCATTTAGCCTGACAAGCGCCGCAACAAATATGTGAAACTGCACTCAAGAAAATGATCCCCATGATAGATTTACGCTCGGGCCCATTTAGCACAGTCATGTGACATCAGTCTCCACCAATAGCGTCCAGGCTGCCGATCAGCCTTCATCTCAATTTTCACGCTCATGTGGGATCAGATGATGGAATTCTTGCTAGGAATTTCTAACTAGCAACAGTAACGACTCAACTTCAAAGATGCTACAAACCACACAAATAAATCCACACTCAAAGGCGTAAACACATACACATATATATGCACATTGAGACACACTCAGATGCACAGATCGAGATCCGTATTTATAAACACAGACAGACAATTCCATGGGAAAACAAGCCCAGCTCCTAGATCGGAGCCAGTCTGGTCTATCTGGACTTTTGGCCAGCGCTTGGAGAGTGAGGGGGGATGCTGGAGAGATGCAGGTGTGTTGTAGATCTCCACTGAGATCCCAGGGGTGCGTAAAAATCAGAGTAGGTAGTGGTGGGGTTTCCCGAACGAGCAGGAAGGGGTAACTTTTTGGGGACCTGCAGACTCCACCTACTGCACAATCAAGGTTTTTGAACTTGGTTTTATTTTTGGTGCTGAATAAGCAACAAATTCATTTAGAAGAAGGATACAGACATCTTCTCTGTAGATGCAAAGACTGCATCAGACAGTGAGAGCACCAGCATCTCCATCAGAATGACCATGGATGTTGCCAGCATGGACTGCAGTCGGTTCATCTCTGTAAGGTGCTCCTAGCCGCTAATCTTGGTCTGAGTTTCAGGGACACTTTAAAACAGTCAGAGTAAAATAGCCATGTGAAGCAATAGTCATTCTGTCATATCCGGGTGTCCACACACATCAAACCGGCTACACATGGGTCTTCAGACCGCGGGACGCCCACCATGCCTGGCACACATGTGCCCCGCAGTCTGCCCCTTCATCCCCCGCTCCCTTTAAACCACTAAGCAGCTGTGGTTCATTGAACAGTAAAAATTCTAAGTCAGACGCAACATTTTTAACAAAAACCATTTCGTTGTATTTGGCTTAAGGCATATTATAATCTGTGTTTGGTCCAAGACATACCATAACCCCCTGGCCCAGGGCCAGAAATGTGTCATAACCCTGAGAATTTGGTCCAAGACGTATCATGATCCTCTGTGTTTGGTCTCCTGTCTGTTTGGACTGAGATACGGGAAGAGTCCAAAACTAAAAAATGCTTGAGGAAGAGGGGGAAAAAAACCTAAGATAAATGAAGAACATCTTGTTCCCTCTTCTGCTTCCCTAATATAACCTCACAACTATATGCAGGCCTAACTATTACGGATTTTTAACTAATTCGCCTCAGAGAAGTACCTAAATAAACAAACGGTAGATAAACTAGTCAGCTCTCCCACTCACAAAATGCCCGTTAACCACCTATAGTGGCTGACAGCAGCTGCTCGATTAACCCCCCCCGGCAATATTGAACAAGCTGCAATTCCTCTTGACTGTCACTTAATGATTAACTGTCTGCCTGAACTTTAACCTGTTTCTCTACAGATCGATTAATGAGTGTCTTAAGCACACCGTCTCTTAAATTAAGTACCCTATCCCTGATTTAATTACTAAGCCAAGTGTTAGATGTAGGCAGCTATGCCAATTTTCATAAATCTAATTAAGCAGATTAGACAGAAAAAGTGTAGATATCTCCAATGTAGATTTTTAATTAATATACAAAATGGCTAAATGGGCATTAAGAGACAGTTTCTGCTTCTGAAATTAAAGGCACACCCTCCTTGTGATCACAGGTCCTTTATTCAGACTGATTAAATCACTTGTGACATTTAAAAGTAGGCAGCCTCTTTCTGCAGAAGGGTTACTGTACATCCAGGGTTTCTCTCTGTCCGGGGAGTTTTTCAGATATCGCCAGTTACTCCGGGTTTAGTGCTGCAACCAGCATGACAAAGTGCTGTAAGTTACAGTGGAGGAAAAGGAACCAATTCTCAATATACGGCAGCCACTCAGTATCGTGACACAGCGTTTGCAAGGCTCCTGCACACGTTTGCTTTACAAACCAGTCACTTTGATACTTTATTTTTGTATTTGTGTGAACAGCGAATCGTGGCGTTTGCTTGAATCTCACAAACTTTAGCTTAGCATTTTGTCACTTTTAAAAAAATAATTCTTCTTTGTTTTTGTGCTCGTGTTTTACAACTGTGGCTGTCTGCAAGGCAAAGGCAGAGAGAATTTTTATTCCTTTTATATTTGTGACCTTTAGTGAACGATAGCGTGTCCCCTTTCTTGTCTCACTAAATATGGTAACCCTGTTCTACAGGGGTGTGGGGATTCACATGGCTCAGTTTTTGAGCACATCTCCTCACCTTGCCTTCTGTTTTTACTTTTAACTTGTTAAAAAAGTAACGACACCACACCTGTGTGTAAGCGAGGTGACTTTAGCTTCTACGAGGCCGATCGAATGCACGCATTTATACATCTCACACAAGGCTTTGAGGCAGGGTTAAACCTTCGCCGGACTAGTCAACAAACATGGCCGATCCTGGCTCTCCCATAGGACTGACATGCGTTGCCGAGCCACACGCTTCCTGCCAATGGACAGACAGTGGGCGGCGCAGATGCAGGAAGCCTGGAAATAGCATGGTCGCTAAATCCATTGGGGCTGGGGTGGGGACCTCCAGTCAGGATAATCTCAGATGGGGAAAAACAGGCAGACGAGTCAAAGGGAGACCGAAAGGGCTGGTCTGGGAGACTCTGAGACTAGCTGTACGTCAGCTTCCAGGTATTACAGCTGACACACACACACACACGTACATTCAGGTCAGTATGCGATAGCAGCCAAAGTGTTACTCCCAGGTCACGTGAGGACAGACTGAAGAGGACAGCCCTCTGCGGCACGGGGTGGCAGGCCGGCATAAAGGAAGGCAGGGGGTGCCGGTACGGACAGCACACTGTGTTTGCTTTCACGGCCTTCGAAAAAGTACACCTGTCAAAGGAAGGAGCTTCCGAGGGCGGGGGCTTGCCTGACCCCGCTGTGCCTCACTGGATGGCAGTGTGTTGAAGCCTAAGAGAGTAACAGTGCAAGAAACATGTTATGTCACTGAAACCTGCCACCCGGGTGGTTACAGGAAGTGAGCCACCAACACAGGAAGAGGCGTGTCTTCATCCCTCCAGAGTTTGAGTGAGGGCCAAGGGTCAATGGGGAATCTTACCATTGCAGTAACTTAGCAATAGAGACTGGGGTGAGGGAGGGCAGTTAAAATACACATGTATATTTGGGGAAGGAAACCCAAATGATTTTCGAATATTTCCCAAAATATGGAACAGCCATTACTGTCTAATTAACCTCCAATGGCTCTGCCAAATGGCTGCCTTCCCAGCCTCTGGACTCACAGCAGGTTCCATAAAATTCTTCCCCCGGAGCTGGCAAGCCTTCCATGCAGCGCGTAGTATGCATGTAGTGAAGTGTGTAGTAAGCGTATAGTAAAGCGTATAGTACGTGTGTGTAGTAAATGCACGGCAATGTGTGTAGTAATGCATGTGATAAGTGCACACTCGCCTGCTCGCTGCAAGCTTCTTCCACTGCACGCCCCCCCCAGGCGCCGCTGTACAGGCAAAGCCGAAACTCGTATCTGAAGGCGGCCTGCTGGATAAATCGGGGCCGAGATCAGAGAGGGGCGGGAAACCACAGCCCTCATTTACAGCACATGGCTGGGCTTAAGGATGCCGTTAACAGCGGCAGTAGAGTAAGGAGAGGGCCAGAGTCGCCGGTACCACCCACTCACCCAGGGGTGCTGCTAGATATTTTGGGCCCGATTAAAACACATCATATTGGGTCCCCCACACAGACCAATCCATTTGTGTTCTAAATTTTTTAGGCTCCTGTCAGTTACGCATGGGTGCCACCCAACAGCAAGCTGCCTAAAACCGTGGCTCCCTATTGGTTGACGGGTTAGGGTTTCAGCAAGAAAAGTTCACCTGAGAGTAAACGAGCTGTTTCTTGAAGCCTAGCAAAAGGTTCTTAATTCAAGATGTTCCTGTACATCTGTGTGCACAAGCAAATCTAATGTGTATGACTTCCCTAGACTAAATTTGCTTTAAATATTGTGAAAAAGCCCCCCCCCCCCCATGTTCCAGCCTGCACCTGCCTCAGACAGTTGATCTCTCTGTGCCCCCCAGTACCCCATGACAGTCTCCCTTGTATCGCCTGTTCTCTCGCTAGTTGGGAGATCTGTTGGACCTTTGTTCAGCTTTGGGGCGGGGCTCACAGCCTATTGGCTCTTCAGTCTGGAGCCTACTGGTGCCTTGGCCTGTCAATCGGAGCGGGCTGCATTTTCCATCGGCCTTCTCCAATTACCAGGGCTCTTTGGCCGTCAATGAACGGACCATTCAGGAGGGGGAAAGGGAGATTAATGTGACGGACGAGGAAGCAGTCAAAACAGTGGGTAGGACTGCTTTTACGGGCCAAGGGCATCTCACCGCGGTGGCTGAGCCACTGGCTTTGGTGCTCCCTTTAGACACGCATCAAGCTGCAGAAAAGCCAGCAGCAGGCATGGGACTGCTGGCAATGGCACTCCTTCCAGAACAGAATGGAAACGAGCCGTCAGGAGGCCCCACGTCCACCACAACCCTTCATATACAGCCCTTCCCTGAGAGGCAGGCTGACAATGACAGGAAAGGCGTAAACATAGCCCCCCCCCCCAACTTAATGAACCTGAATCAGTTCGATCCGTTGGGATTTTAGAGCACGCCCATGCCACATTGCATATTTTGGACAGAGGATAACGAGAGCTGAGCCGCAGTGAGGTAGGAGGGTGGATATGGGCCAACCAGTGCCTCTCTGAGGCCATGTGGGGAACGGCTACCTCAGACCATTATTCAAACCCCAGACAAACACAGCTATACAAATCTAAATAGATCTTTACTATCACATTTGATTTTTTTTTTCGGTTATACCAATTTCATACAATGTCCAAACTTAACTGCTTCTTCCCCTTTTGCACACTTACGGTCTTCAACTTCATCTTGCATGGAGGCTATGATGTCTAACGAACACTTTCCACTGAATGACTTTATTACATGTATTTATACTACATACCTTCAGTTGGGACAGGCCAACATCCATTTTTCCAGACACCCCGGTCAATATAACCAAATATAGTATGAGAAAGTTTTGTACTTATTCTGCTTACTTCAGAATCAGTTTAATTCCCGGGGGGATTAAATTGGTATCCTAGGTAAATGTCGAACAGATGTTTATCACCTTATGAAGCAAAGGTACAAAGCCTTTAAACTTAACTGCGGAAACAATTCCCAATAGACTAGTCCAATAAAACCCCCGAAAAATACCACGAAACAGTATGAACCTGTTGCCACACACCCACTTTAATCCATGGACTCCTTCCGGGGAAGATCTTGCTATGCCTTTGGTGTGTTTTTTATGGTTTTTATCTCGGAATATGAAACATTCAACAGACAAACATTAAGAAGCGTTCCCGGCGAAAAGACGGAAAAACCTGCTATGTCAGATGTCGACAATACCACAAAGGGTATTTAAATAAATCATCGACGACAGTTCACAGCAAAGCCACAGAGGCATTTAAAAATAGCATATAATTTCGCAGATTGGGAAGGACGCCGAGTACTTGGCGTCAGCCGTCCACCTTGCTGGCCGTATTTTACATATCGGCGTTTTATTTAACACTTTTGTTTTCAGAAACAGGTCATCGGTAGGGGAAGGCAGCCTATCATACAATCTCTGGTTGTACAAGAACCAGAAATAAAGCAGGTTTCACCGGTAAAACGTACCCTCCTGATTACAATACCGGGAAGGTATGACATTTCTTGCCCTTTATAGCCACAACGAAACAAAATATTCGTCTTCCCTATATCCTGTCTGAGTTAATAAGATTATAAATTATTATTCACTTGGTACTTTAAAACTCATCACTCACACTAGCTCAAAGCCGAGGTAACTTTTTCTACTTTTGGAACCTAGGTCGGAAATGCCTTGACTGAGATTCAAAACCACATTTTTGTTTAAATAAATTGTACATTAAAAAAAAAAAAAAAAAAAAAAAAACTCCCCGGACCCTAGAACTGGGGGATGACAGCACTACAATAATAAACCTACTGCTAGACGACTTCTAAAAAAAGACAGAGATGCATGCTGCGAGTGAATTGCACGCTGCTTTGCATAGCAATCGCGGCCGGCTGGCACCGTTTCTTACCCAGGTACTGACGCATCTCCAGCAGGATTTTGGGGGGTCCTCCGTTCAGCTGATAAAACAACGAGCCGAAACAGAAGACAGTCAGTGTTGCCATACAGAAAGCATAGTCACGGAGGGAGAACCGTAACAGGCTCCCCGGACGCCAGGGGCTCGCCTGGACTGAAGAGTGAAGCTTGCGGCGGACGCTGTTGCTGTGACTCTTCATCATCATCATCATCACCACCATCATCACCTCCTCACAAGGAGCCGCTGAGAACGGCAGCCACCCATCCACATCCGGAAAATGAAACTCTACGATCTGATATCATTCGCTGAGCAAGATCTGGGTCCCGAACTCCTTAAACCAGTCAGGCTGCATCAGCTGTGCCGACGAGCCCTTTTCTCGGCTTCCTCGCATACGTCCGATGAGCACTACTCGGGACAGTTAATCTGGGACTCCATCCTATCCGTGGGACGTTTGGGGGTTTTTTCAGTGGCGGAGTCACGTTACTTAGAGGAGGAAAAAGTTCGGTATTGTGCCGCACGCTTCTTTTTGCTGCGAATCAGCGACCCCTGGCGGCACAGGAACGGGACTACACTGCACGTAGCGGCTGGTGCGCTTCTGCTTCGCTTGGCGTTTGCCAGAAATCAGTCTTTTAAAGCCGAATGGAGTTTCTTATGAATCAGCCTATACGTAAAATAACGATTATGTGCATAGGTGCTATAGAATTCTGATGTATTTATGTTCTTGGGAGACTATATTTTCCGATTTCATTCAATAAGACAAGTTTTTTTATGTTGCTGCGATTTAAGAACTGTTAGGGTTTTCTTAGAGATTCCGAAATGAATCATCTTCTTGTCAAAAGCATGTGTTTCCAGAGGCATGCAGCTAAGCGGCTTGGTCATGCCTTCGAACCCAGCCTTCCATTCAGAAAAAAAGAATTCTTTGCCAGGAAACGTCAGACTGAAGGTGTTTTAAAGCAACACTGGTTTGGATCATCAGCTCCGTTTATTGTGTCGACTAGTAGTTTGACGATTGCACTGGTGTTACATTTCCTGGGGGAAACTGCTATGCAAAGACATTAAGATTTTATTTATAATGTTTATATGATCATAGTCCGGTATTACATATGAAGAATTGGAAAAACGCTCTCGCATGGCAAGTAAATGAAAATAAGTATATTCTGGATCAGGTATTTTTATCTACGGTTTAAAAAGAGAAGAAAAACAAACACATGCACAAAAAAAAAAACGCTAATTAAAAGTCAATATACATGTAATAAAAATAAAATGTAATGTTCTTGGATTTAAACACTTTCTAAAAATGCAGCCGATTGTATGAACCACCTTAACATTAAAGTAAATGATAGTGACTGTTAGAACAGGTTCATTTTGGATATACATAAATGAAAATGCACTTCTGCCCAGTGCCAGGCAACTCATTAGGAGACACAGGCGGCCACATGGGGCGCCATTTCTGGGAGGGGCCAGCTGCCGACTCCAATTTTATGACTCAGTCAGAAGTGGACCAATGTGGCACTTTGACCCAGCAGAAACATTTTAATGGCAAGAAAGATTTTTATTACATTTCAGAAGAGACAAATAGTTTTAGACCTTTTTATGTTTCAATACAAGCATCTGTATAGGCAATTATTAGCTAGCTCAAACAGCATAAAATAATTTGTACACATATTTTACAATACATACTGTAGCTTTTCACTGGCTAAAGCAATTTGTAAGAGGGTATTGCTATGTGTATAATACAGCTAATAATTACATTTGATATGAAAAGCAAAAAAGAAAATAAGTTATTTAAATATGAATTACATACACAGATTGTGCAACATTTGTTAATTCTGTATATGTAATTATGCTTCTGACAAGACAAAACAAATTGGAAGTAATTAAGTGGAACTCAGGTCAATTAGTCAATCATTGCTTTACAGTTGTATACAAGAAGCTTAATATGGGACATTTTATAATTTGATTAAATCATGATGTCAATTTATGATTAAAAAAAAAAAAAAAAATGCATTAACCAGCATAAACTAATTCACACCCTCAGTATAAATGTAAAATGCTTTTAAAAAATTTCTCAGCTTGGGGAACTGTTTATTTTTGAACCTCTTTAAAGTGCTTTTAGGGATAACAGTGATGATGTTTTGTACTCAGAGACTGCAGAGCTTGTGGTGTGTGAATCTGAAGAAGATGCTGACCTGTGAGTATGTGACCCCGGACACCCCTCACTGTCCTATCAGAGCAAAGCACACCTGCGGCCAATTTGGAATGTTTACAGATAAATGGACAGTCTGCGTCCAGAAGCCACGGCTGATTGGTTGGACCCCTGCATTGTTACATTTTGTTACGTCAGGTTCTGTCAGTATGTTACCAAGGGGGAACCTGGACACTTCTGCTGGAGGGTCACCTGACAGGGGAGTTGGTGGGTTTGGGGTGGGGGGGTGGATACCGGCTCCTGGCAGCTTGCCCCATAGACTGCCCTCTGCTGGTGGAATGGGGCGTGTCTGCCAGTAGGCCATGACAGCGGCATCACTGATCCGCACCTGCTGGGTGTAACTGTGCCATGCAGATTTACACCTGCGTGCAGAATCTAGAGAGGGACTCCGGAACCAGCAAAAACATTCCCACGCTGGAATGCTGTGCATCCAGTCTTCAGTACATTCCATCCTAAGTGCTCTCTAATCCAGCCTTAACATTAACCCCGGTGCTGAGGCACGTTCGTTTGCGCAGTCTTCCTCTAAACACGTGTGTTTGGGCGTGTTATATGCTTAAACGTGTTATCTTGGCCAACCTTATTAGAAATGTTCATTTACGCTGTCACCCTGACTGCAAAGGCAGCGTTACCATGTCACCTAGAGGACAGACTGGAGTGGCAGTAAGCCAGGCCTAAACCATGGGTAACGAAAAGTGACGATCCCTGATTACGGATTCTTCCGCCGTGTGGCAGGCCACAGGATATTAGCGCTCCCCACTGGCCAGTGTGCTTGGGGTCTCTATGGAGACTCTGGCTCGTAAACACCGTATTTGTTTCCCCTGGATTCCCAGCTGCCATCCCTGATATACAATATATCCAGATCTCCTGGCCGCGCTCATCGGACATGGTGGTCACATTCCCTTTGGCTAAACCGCCACGAGCACCAAAAATTAGGATGATCGCTCAATCAAACTGCAGATATTGTTTTTCTGACTGCATATTTCAAGTTTGCACACACCTGTAAACATGATTAGGAGCGGGATCGTAAGCACGCGCACACACACACACACACACACACACACACATATATATATATAGAAACCAGCATTTCTTGTACAATCTACAGATATAACTGTGTGTGCAGGATGAGAGCGGCCCCCACGAGGTAACGCCCGCGTGTGTCTGCAGCCGAATGATGTCACGTCTGAAACAGGATAGCCATCGACCCACATTTAAAAGCCGAGGAGAAAAACTTCACAGAAAACCGAACTGCGAGCAAGAGCCACCGAGAGCCTGAGTGAGAGGGTGTCACAGGCTGGGGGAGCAGAGAAGCGTCGACACATGCGCCAAACCGCACGGGACCGCAGTCACTGCACCCCACAGCAGTCAGCAATAATCACTAGGCTTTTTTTTTTTTAAGCTTACTTCTAAGGCAACGTAAAATAAGCGCCGTATACTCTACGTAAAAGGAAAGCAAGATGCATCTCAAAATAAAAAATGAGTTAGTACTGATTAAGATGTGTGTTTAGAGACGCTAAGCACAGAAACACAGAGTGTGAGCCCGTTTGTAACACAAACCCCGTCTGTCAGCACGAATCATAACATCAGTCTTCGTACAGCACAGGGAAGGTTCTTGTCATGTTTCTTGGACGTGACCACAGACAGTTCAGCCTTTAACATGTGGTCACTGTCATGACCTGGAATCACAATCAGTGTACGAACTTGGGATAAAAATGATTCAAAAACGCTTTGGCCACGCTGCTGTCTACGGCAAGCAGAAGGAGACAAATAGGGTGCTTGATTAAAAGAATGAGCTAACAATCTGATATATTTCAATATAAATCTAAAATGTCAAACAAAACCTTGTGCTATCTCTCCAAAGGCAGCTCCTCAGTCACCCGTTTCAAGGTTGATGACTTTCAGTGGGGGGGGGGAAGCATTTAGAAGCCCCCCTAACAGTCAGAAAACATCAAGAAGAATCACTCAAAAAAATATTAAACTTGGCAGTGGCTGCGCTTGCAGCGAGCTGCATTGTCTCTGTCCGATGCAACTCCGCTGTACTGTCTTTCACGCAGGTAATGCCAATCGCCTGAACCGCATCTTTGCTGTAACCGTAGAGTCCGTTCTGAGGGGGGGCAGACCGCAACCTGCACATTGATGAGGGGCCGGGTCAGCACAGCAGGCACGTGTCCATCTGCATGCATCTGCGTCGCAAGCGCGTGTCAGTCCGCCTGCACTACAGCATCTGCACCCTGCGGGCCTCCTCCAGCAGCCGCCGGACGTGGCGTTCCTCCTGGACCCCCGCCTGCAGCAGAACCTGCTCCGTCAGGCTGGAGACGTGCTCCAGCGAGTCCAGGCCCACCGCCTTGAAGCCGCCGATGTACATGGGCAGCCCCACGGACACCAGCCAGTCGGACGTGGTGCTCGCACCGCCTGGAAGCAGCTGCTTCCGGCTCGCATCCGCCAAGCCATCAGACGGGATCTGTGCGGGGGGGGGGCGGGGTTGGGTGTTAGCCACTGGGACGGATTGACGGGCAAAACCTCAGACCCTTACGTTACTAGATCAAATTACTCCCAAGTCTTTTTGTAGATAAACTGCTATAATAGCGCCCACTATTGCCACAGCCTCAGTCCATTAATCACCACACCGTAGTGACCCCAGGCTCACTAATGAGTGCATAAGCAACAATGCCTGAAAGTTATTTATGTTAATTTACAGGGCTAAAAGTGATTATTATTGCTGAGGGGGAGGGGGTCAAATAATTTTGTTTATTCCTAGGAGATGCTGTACTGTTTGGGGTTGTCAGATCGTAGCAATAAAAGTGGTATACTGTATATGGATTAGGGAGCACTGACGTGGGGGGGTATCTCTTGCAGGTACCATGGGGGGTATTAAGCAGGCCACTTCTGGAGACTGGCTCCCCCTAGTGGGGTTGGGTTCGGCCAGCGCCGTGGGATACTCACGGGAGACTGGCTCCCCCTAGTGGGGTTGGGTTCGGCCGGCGCCGTGGGATACTCACGGGAGACTGGCTCCCCCTAGTGGGGTTGGGTTTGGCCGGTGCTGTGGGATACTCACGGCCATGCGGTGCAGCCTGCGCAGTTGCTTGACCCGCACCGAATCCATGGCGGATGCCACCTCCTTGGCGGCCTGGCCCAGGTCCTCAGTGTATCTCTGGACCAGACACAGGGGGACTCCACAGCGGCCGTGCTGCAGGGGCAGGATGGAGGGGGCGAGTAGGGGTGGGAACGAGAGGCGGTCAGACATGGCACACCTAACCAACTGCATTCCCTGATACTATTAAAGTTTAAAATGAACATGTATATAAGGTATACCTGCTAATAAATATCAGCTGGAAACGTACAGGTTTATTTTGATTATTGGGTCTGCAGAATCAGGGATGACAGATTTACCCTCCTCCACCCATCCAATTTTAAGTGGTACGTCCCCCCAAGCATGTGACAGAAACATCACGTGATCATTTTCAGTATTTGGATGTGGTGTAGCAGAATTCAAATCTGACATTCTATTTCTCAGAGAAATGTGACAACGTTTTCTCTTCGTCAAGCCTGAAACCGGCGAAACTGCATGCTGGGGGTGAAGAAGTGCCCCCTAGTGGTCAAGCCACTAAAAGTCAGGTAATACTATAGTTCAGACCCCTATCACAGCCATGGAGCCATGCAGCTGAAGAATATTACTGGCACTGATTCTTTGGTGGGGGGGGGGGTGGTGCTTCTGGGGCCTGATGTTCACCTAACTGGCTTCCAGCAAGCAGCGGTGGAAGGACACATTGCTTCTCCTAGGAGCGCGAAAGCCGTCCCACCCGCTGGCAAGTGCCGGGTGGCGTGTAAAGAGAGCTGGTGGTTTGGCAGGGGTGCGCGACGGACGGCGCTCAAGTCTGCGAGGCGGCGGTGGGGAGTCAGAAACAGTCACAGCGATAATTATGAGACGCGAGGTGTCCGCCACCTGAAATAGCAACGACCCGCCAGTCGGCTGCAGGGCTCAAAGGGGAACGGGCAGCTAGTCAGGTACCGGCAACCCGCTGCCGAAAAAACACCGGCGGCTTGACAGAGAGGGCAGGCGAGCAGCTGACACTGGGGTGGCCTCTCTGGGGAAGGATGTCAGCCAAATTCACTGCACTCCAGGTATGCTTAAGGAATGCAGGGAGCCCTGTCATAAAGCAATACTGCTCTGTGCTAAAGACCAGCACCACCACTTACTCTGGCCACCAGGGGGCGGTCTTCAGTGTGAGCTTAATGCCGTGAATGTACTGTAGCAGTGTTAAGAGGGAATTTAGCAGAGTTTATCCATCACGTGTAAATATGTGCCAGTGTCTAAGCTTACAAAATACGTGTATTTAATAGAGATTGCTGCAGTATCTGTAGAAGGCCTCGATCTGCTTCTTGCTATAAGGGTGTGACCTCCGCTGATCTGGACGAATCAGGCTCACCTTGTCTGAGTAAGGCTCCTCCGTGAGGTCGATGCCCTCGGCCATCAGCCGGTCCTGCAGCAGCGACTCCAGGTCAGCTGTCTTGCCGTGGGACACCTTCTTCCCAGCCACCACCTTGGCCCCGTGCATCTGGGGGCATGCCGATTCAGGGAGGTCCGAGAGCCAGGCTGGGGGCGGCGCAGGTGGGGTGCCGGGCGTAGGGGGCAGGGAGGAGTCGGCAGGGACGGGAGACCGAGCAGGAAGCGCAGGGAGTGCGGTGGTGGGCAGGGGCAGCAGCGCGGGGTGGCACAGGCCATTCAGCAGGCGCTCCTTGCGCTTTTTTATGGGGACGGGAGGCGGGACGGGAGGTTTTTTCGGGAGAGTTTGCGCCCCACTCTCACTTGCCGTGGAGTTGGTCTCTGGAGATTCAGGGTCTCCAGAGCTTAAAGGAGTGGGCAACAGCAGTGCCGGGCTGGGCTGGCCCACGGAAATTTCTGGAGAGTCGGTTGCCCCACCCCCTGGTGGATCTTGTCCAGATGATGATGAGGATGACAGTGGCCGTGAGGCTGGGGCGGGGGGCTTTTTCCTGTCGAAGGCCTGCTCCCACTGCAGGTCGCCCAGCGAGTGGCAGCGCTTCCACGCCGGACGCACTGACATCAGGGCAGTGTCGCCCAGCACCTCGCAGCTGCGGCTAGGGGGCATGGTGGCACTGCCCTGCCGCCTCCTCGGGGGGGCCAGCCCCTGCAGGGAGAAGGGCCTGCTAGATCGATGCTCCTTCCTGCCCTGCTGCAGAGCCTCCGTGGACCGGGTCATGGGCAGAGTCGGATAGTCTGGCTGCTGGAGTGGGCCGGACTCAGAGCCCGCCGATGAGCTGAAGGAGCTGGCTGTCCTGGGGCCCTTCCCTGAAACATGAAGGCAGATGCCCTTTAGGTCTCAGCTAATCCTGCAACCACGGGGAGACCACCAGGGGGGCGCTATAGAGGCACGGATACCCTGGCAGATTCAGCGGGCCCAGCACTTTACAGGGGTCCTTGGAAACATTATAAATTATACATTTTATTGGCTGGGGGACCAGAATTTCTAGCTACACCTAATGCCCAAAACCAATTAAGCTTCAGCAGTGGCCCAGGATACCCATTTTTTCACCTCAGTGGACATCCTAATTCACTCTTTGACCAAAGAATTTTACATTTTTATTTATCAGACGCTTTTATACAAAATGAGGTACATAGTTTGAGAAAGCAGGGTCAATTTAGGGTTACGGGTCTTACTTAAGGACCTAACAGTGAAATCACACTGGGATTCAATCTTCAGAACAGCATCCTAATCCACAGAGCCACACATCACTTAATCGTCATAAGGTAATGTTGGGCCAGGTTAGGTGGGATAATCATCATGAGGTGATGTTGGGCCAGTCTGATAGTCTCGCCAGTCCCTCAAACTGCCACCGACCACAAACCAACAAGTTTACCCACTGCACTGATCTGCTTCAGTTGTGTGTCACTTTGGATGAAGGCATCTGCTAAACAAATGTTTTTCTCTCTCTTTAGAGCTAAATCAAATTTGACTTGAACAGATCACACATTAGGCCACATGTGAGAGAGTTTCCTGTGAAACTAACACTGGTTTTAATGAAAATCAAAATACCTAAATGGCATCAATTCCCAGATGAACACTATGAAAATGGATGCTATTCTTGACCTAGCAGTATGACGTATATGCAAGACTCTTTGTGAGAAAACATTGGTAACAAATTAATTCAGTCTTTCAGTTACTTAAGAGAACGATGAAGTAATTTTAATTAAAAACCTCTTAAACCATTTAACATGATTGTTTTCACGCATTCTGTTTATGGAGGGTTTTATTTTAATTACTGAAACTTCCCCGCCTCCCAGTCCCCAGGCCCCGCCTCCCCATCGCAGGCACATTTCAGGCATCACACAATTAACAATACCTCCATTAGGCAGGCCACAGGACGGGGGGTGCTTCGCATTAAGCCCCGGAGGGGAGTGGCATTATCCAGAAAGCAAGGCAGACGAAGCATTTAAAATGTGACAAAAGCCAATGTTTATTCACATGACAATGCACATTAATCGCTATGCAGGAGAGATGGCAAACAAGCATGAGAGAGAGTGAGAGAGAGACATGCAAAGCAGCACTGAGGAATCAGACAGCAATTTTAATCCCTCTGCCCTCACATATAGAAAACCAAAAGCACAGAGTCAGGTGGAAGGACTCCCCAAACCAGTCACACACTGGCCGGCAGGCTAGAATTACCCGTGGTCCCGGTTCTAATGCTACAACGGGAACCAAGATTACTGATACATCCCGCTGTTTTACTCCAGCTTGATTATCATAATCTTCTCTCTTTTTGCACTGATTTAAATAAATTTTATGGCATGGAGAGAGACCGTCCTGAAATGTACAAAATACAGGGTGAGGGGCGGCAGACTGGAGAGCCATTCCCCCCTCCCGCTTTGATCTGTCTGAGAGCTGCACGTGGTTCTAAATAACAGCCCTGAGAGGCGTGCGTGGGCCTAGTCGACTGGACACGGAGGATCCATCAATCGAGGTAAACATCATCGGCATTTACAGCAGACCTCTTCAAAGAACCTTTTTACGGTGCATTTACAGCATTATTCTGTATATATGTACTCCATTTATATACATCTGCCAGCGATTTAAAAAAATAATTAAAATGTGCACAAGTCTTCAGGCACAAGAACATGGTTGCTAAGCAACACGTGACTCTGGGGCAGGTTCCGCAGGAAGCACACGGATGCGGAAGCGTCGCACGTCCAATCCCAGGCAGGCCTGAAACATTCACTGGATGCTTTGAAACAGGCTAAAAAAGAAAATCAGCTAAACATGGAGAGCCTCTCCACAAAGAGACATAGACACACGATCAATGTCATCTGTCCACCGTCCGCCGAAAGCCTGTCCAGTAAGTGTTGTGGGGGGGACGTGGGTCAGGGGCACAGCTGGTGAGACATGCCAAGAGATTATGGTTCTGATGGGATGCGGTAATGACGGGTCAGATCCCCGAGTCCAAGACCAGCAAAGTGACAGAGTCACCCCCCACCCCCAACCACCAAATGTCGGGGGATCAGCATGAAGTAGCATAAGGATGGCAGTAGGAGGAAGACATAGGGGTCGGAGCAAGGAAATGGACCCCAAACACGAAGGAGCAACAGCAGCCAGGTCCCTCACTGAAGCACTGCAGGGGGCGAGGTCCAGATGGAAAGTGGGAGGGGCCCAAAGCATGTGGGTCGGGCCAATGCAGAAGTGGGCATCACGGAGGCGGGCCTCTCTCATTACCGTGCTCCAGGTGCTCGCTGCTCTCGTAGCAGCCCGAGTCCCGCGGGGAGTCACGGGGCGCCGCCGGCTCGTCCGACAGAAGCTTCTCCTGCGAGCCGGCGAGGGCGCTGCGCTCGGGGTCGCTGCTGCCTGCAGGGCGAGGGCATGCGGGTCAGCGCACGGGGGGCGGGCATGCGTGTGCGTGTGGATATGCAAGTCGGCGGGCACGCGCGCACGCATGCGCACACACTCACTGTCGCACTCCTGCAGCAGCTCCACCGCAGTCAGGAGCATGGCCCGGTGCTGAGGGTCTCGGATGTTCAGCTCATCCAGATCCTCCTCCTCCAGCAGCCGGAAGGTGTCCAGGTCCTCGTAGCCATTGAAGAGGAAGGTGGGCATGTGCTCCTGGAAGCGACAGGAAGTGACACGTGAACACCAACCCTCTTGGGCCCACCCGCTCCAGAGAGCCCACCCCCCGGTGTGATGGCATTTCCGCTGATGCCGCCTTCGCTCTGGGGGAAGACACCAGGATGACGGCCCTAAATACAGTGTCTCTCCCTGATCCTTGCAATTATGGCTATTTTGATCGAGAAAGATTGTAAGCAGCTGCGAATGTGGGCTAGCTCTGGGTTTATTTCGAGAGCGGGACGTCTCCCGGGACAGCAGGCCACGTGTGTCCTCAGGGCATGTCCCCTATTAACGCCAAACATATTCCTATTTAAAAGCTGTGCCAGTGGGAGTGTTTGTTGTACTTAGGATGGCTCTGCAGAATCAGACCGGGTGTCGGTTTCAGAGCCTTTGTAAGCCAAACCCACCCACCTTGGTGGTTTGCTTTGGTCAGACCATAAAATTAAAAAAGGAAAAAAGCTGAGCTGGGCTTTCAGGCTGTTATTGGGAGAGCCAGCAGGGTGACACCCCGAGGCAGGCAGCCTACATTATTTGGTTATTTAATGGCTGCTCGCATCCATGGCAACCTGACTGGCTTGCTGTCGTGGGATCACACACACAAAGGGGGCCCACGAGCTTGGCCCCGCCCTGCCACATTTAGGGAGGGTCCCCCGGTTTCCTCCTGCCTCGACCTCCGCCAGATCCACCCTTCCTCCCCTCCCCCGCGCCGCATGCAGTTCGCTCGCAGCCCTGGGTCGACTCCCACAGAGGGAGAAGCTATCTGGAAGTCCTTGCCTAGCGAGGGTGTCACATGACATTCCCTCCCGGTAACCCTACCCTCTTTCCTCACGATCAGCTTTCTTTTGGGGTCCGGCTACAGATGCTACCAGGCTTTAGGCACTTTGGCATCCATGTGACCCAGGCAGAAAGGTGAGAGGTCACCTGTAGGTCACGAATGCCCATACCAGAGAAAGCCCAGCAAGTCAGGACACCCCCGAGATGAGATCAGCGTGCCTCTGTCCTTCACCCCTGTGCATCAGCATCTTACTGCATCATATCACTGCATTTCTGTTTTGAGGGAATATTTGCTACAGACAGATGTGAAGGTCTAAAGAATTAAGTAATAGTTACACTAAAGTATCTGTATTCTGTGAAGTTTATGGAGAAGGGACTGAGTGGGCGGGGCCTTTGGCTGTTACGAGCCTATTAAAACTGACATCATGTATGGGCGGAGTACATGAAGCATGTATCTCCGCCCACTTTCAGGATGAATGGGAGGAGCCTCTGCAGGAGAGGCGGGGCAATGCGACAACTGTTAAATCCGCCTAAGCAAGCTGACGCTGTGCAAGCATGGGTGGGGCAAGTGGGCGGGGCATGTGGAGCCGAGTCTCCTCCCACCTTCAGGTTGATGCGTTCCAGCAGCTCTTCCACGGAGCTGGGCTTGGGCGGCCGGCCCTTCTTCCTCCGCCTCACGGGCCGCTTGGGCTTCTCCGCCTCCTCACTCAGCACGTCCACGTAGATGAACTTGAAGGTGCCCACCTTGTTGTTGAGTAGACCCATCCAGGTCCCCATTGGAGGCTTGCTGATGATGTCGATGACATCACCCCTCTGTGGGGGGCGGGGACAAAAGGGAGACGTTAAGAGCACGAACAGACACGGCAGGAATTGGGGGGGTGGCACCTGCCTGCATGAGCTTACCTTCAGCTTGAGGGAGTCGGTGTCGTAGGGGCTGGGAGTGAAGTCAGTGTGGACCCGGGCGCGACCACAGAAGGGGCCGCCGTAGGGAGGCTCCTCTTCGTCGCCGTCCTCCGACTTCACGCTCTCCCGATTGCTGGCTGACGAGTCTGTGGTGCTCACAGTCTGACCACCTGAAACACAGCCGCGTGTGCAAGATCAGTCTCTGCCAGCAGGGGGTGCTGCGCAAACATTAAAAGCAATGTTAAAAGACATAGTGATGTTTTTTTTTATTTTTTTAAATCAAGAATCTAAATAAATCTGGAAAGGAGGAGACGGGGAAAAAAAAAAAAAAACAGAAAATCCTGTGCAGATGTAGAACTGTATAGTAGAGAGATCTTTGCCGGGTTTTGTCTACGATCTTATTTTAGAGAAGCCCGGCAAGGTGGCAGAGAACCAAACGGCACAACCAAGAGCCAGAACCTCCCTTTGAAAGCATCCAAATTAAAGAGCATGGCAGTCACCTCCCACTCAGTATCGATTCACCAGCTGCTAACCACCGAGAGATAAAAAAAAAAAACTGCCGTAACTCCATCGATGAGCCCAAACAAAAAGGAGCCTGTTCTTGCCCACGCAATTCTCGCAGCTTCTGATCAGAGGCCAGATCTCGCGGACTGCTGTGATCAGCGTGGGAAACGGGAAGCAGAAAAGAGCTAAATGACTAGCATGTGTGTCGCCAGGAAGGAGACTGCAGAGTCCCACTTTAAATCATTAATTCAGGTAGTCCAGGCACGTCTCTTTGTGAAATCAGTCAATCTAGGCAGGCCTCTCCACTGCCACCCACAGGCAGAATTGTGTTTAGCACTCACCCCACAACAAGAGTTTGCTGGGGGCATTAAATGAGTCCCACAGCTAGTTTAAACCAGTCCTGCAGGGGTTCTCAAAAACAAAGATGCCTTCTCACTTGGTGGCCGGTGACACAACAGTTAAGGAACTCGGTGTGACCGAATGGCTGCTGACGGTACCCACAATGCCTTGCTGTCGTGCACTTGAGCAACACAGCCAGAAAAACTAGAAAAAACAAAAACAAAATAGAAAACACACCAGAACAACCTAGCAGCAAATTAACTGAGTGCAAAAATGAGTCAATAAATTAGGATAGACTGGCAGTGCAGTGTGATTTAAAAGGAGATGAGTGACAGTTGCAGGGTTCACTTGCATACGAGTATGAGCAGAAACAGTGCTCTCTGTCTCAGCGCCATGCGCACACACACACACACACACACAGACATGCACATACAGCCAAACACGCACACACACACACACACACACAAATATACACATGCACACACACTTACTCATGGAGCTCTGACCACTCAGAGAGCTACGCAGGCTTTCCACAGACCCCCCCGCCTTCAGCTTGGGGGGCTTTTCCAAGGAGTCTGTGTCCGGCTGGGGAGACTGTGGGGAGCTGGGGGTGCCGTCTGGGCTCGACTGTGGCAGATAACAGAGAGAGAGAGAACTTTAACCCCCCACCACTGATTACCTGTGTTACTGCTGAACCATGCCAAAATTGTGCAAACAACAATATGAAACGTGAGAGAGGGGGGAAAAAAGGTAATTCATATTATGGTCAGCAGATGGCAGCAAACAAGCACAAATTAATTATTCACCTATATGGCATAAATTTATGAAATGACTTGTGACTGGAAATATTCATAGATGAGACATTTTTAAGGGGAGGGGGGGGGAAATTCAGCTGCGCAACACATTTAAAAAAAAAAAAAAAAGTAAAGCAAAGGGTTTCAGTGTACAGTTCACACTCAAGTGACGCTCTGCTGTCGCCGGAAGGTTCCTCTGTTTATTTTTATGACTGCACCTCCGCCACAAAGCAGCATTTTTGGCAATCCTACCCCTCCCACCCCCCACCACTACCCTCACCTTCTCGGCACGGTACCTTCACGATCTGGCAGCGAAATTCCGATAAACATACAGAATGCAAACATGCAGGCACACGCACGCACGCACGCACGCACACACACACACCTGCTCGGACGCTGAGGCACTGTACTTCTTTGAAATCCGCTTCCGCACGGTCTCCTTGACAGACTTCACCTTCTTGGAGATGCGTGACGTGGTGGGGGACTTCACCACGTCCCTGTACATGGGCTCCTGCTCCTTGCTCTGTTGGGTACAGACAGCAGGGGGCGCAGCAGTCAAAGAGGCGTGACTGCAAGGTTCAAAATCCCAAATGGACAAGAGGCATTTAACTGAAAATGACTCATTCAGCTGAGAAATGCCACATTAACGGATAAACTGAATCTCACTAACATCACACACACACACACACACACACGTGCTTCACTAGCACCATCTGTCTGCAGCACTCCTTCACTTCGCTTTGGCATCTACTTACATCGGGGTCCGTGGCCGTGCCGACCACGTGGAGCGCACGATTGGACAGGTCAAATCCGCCAAAGCTGCACGTTCTCTGCCGGAAAGACAATAACGGTGGCGGCGGTTAAGCGACAGACTGAAAAAAAACCCTGTCTGCGAAGGAGCCATGCGCTGGGATGGAATCTAGCTGGATCATGGGAGAACGGGCGCAGGACATCATCGCCACCACCGGAGGGCGCCTTTTCTTCAACCATGCAGGATATCAACTACACTAAGCCTTGTTTGTATTAAGCATGCAATAACAAAACAGACTATATACACAGCTACTTTTACTAGTACTTTACTACTGCTTTATTACTATAATGCACATTTTAATATCCAAGTAATTTAAGGTTTACAAGATTATACAATGGGTTTTTTTTCCACTAAAGACTTCCTTAAACAAGACAAATGTAAAAATCCAAGAGTCCTGTACAAAATGAATATATTTCTGAATACTTTAAACTAGGGGTAAGAAATGTAATAAAGGTCTCAGAGGTTTCTCAACGGAGTCTTCAGCTATTGCCACTGAACCTGATGGAACCAGAGAGGTTCAGGGACCATATTGTCGGATGTGCTGGGAGGGGGTGATGGACCTAACACCTCAGATGGAACCACAACCAGAAGATCCTACAGAAGTATGAGAATGCTCAACGTCTGCCTTGGACCGTCTGCCATTCCCGGGTTCACATTATTCTTTGAGAAGATCCAGGCTCATGTCAGAGTTCTTGAAAACAACACTGGCAAATAGAACTGTCGACTTGGTGGGTCCCAGATCACAGGCAGATGGTGGGAGGGTGGGGTCCGAAAAGGGTGAGACTTAGGGAGGAGGACAGTATTCATCCAGAGGAGGGGGTCTTTAGATGGATTGGAGTTGGATATTCAATGGGATGGACGAGCATGCAGAGCTTGTCGACAGAACAGGACCATCACCATGCCAACCAGTTCACAGTGGCAGAAAAAAAAAAAACTCAAAAACAAAAAAAAATACATTTAATTAATGGATGGTGACCACTTCCACTGAATACAAAAAAGAGCATTTTAGCTTCTTTAAGGCTGCAGAATAGCGTCACCTAGTGGGCACTATCCATGCCAACAGGTCTGCTTATGAAAAGCTTCTCAAACTGCATCCGGTCTTTGCGGTTCCTCCTTTAGGATGGAAGAGCACCTGGGTTTGCAATAGCAAACAAACTTATGGCCCAATGCAGTGTTGCAGAAGCTCAGAGGGAGTACAAATGACTCTGAAGTAGCTTGGTTTCTAATTTGCTGTGGTCTTCACTTACTGTGACCAAGCAGAGAACAAAGGACAAAAAATAGAAACCAGCCCTTGGCCCGAACAGATAAACTTAGACACGTGGAAACCGCCATCTCACAGATACCATTCTAACCCGGCTGCCTCAAGCTTGCATCAGAAAATACTCCATACGAGAAGCTAGACTACCAGTGCTACGTGGCTCACGCAGGCATGGTGAAGCATGGTAAGGCATAGTGAAGCATGATCACCAAACACTGGACTAAATGGCACAAATCTCAGGCCCGCACGACACCACTGAGCATGTACCCCCCTACACTGCTGTGAAGAAGACCATTCTGCAGCCTTGCAAGAAAACCTAAAAGCTCTGCCAGAAGGAGGCGCTGCTGCACCATCTCCACAGACTCACAGACTTTTGCTGAATGCGCAAGAGAACCCTTTTGGTACAACGGTCGACGCTGGCGGCCCACTTCCTATCAGCCTCGCCGCAGTCTTCATCCAGTAGGCAGCGCCGCAGATCCTGCCGCTCGGCCTTGCTGAGGGTCCGCTCCGTGACGGGCCGCACTAGTTGGGACCAGCTCAGGTGGCCATGCAGGCTGCGCTCCACCACATAGGTGATGTTGAACTCGCTGACGGCCGCGCGGCCGCGCAGCCTGCGTGGCGGGAAGGCCCAGCCGCCACCCCTCGCTTTGTCTCGCAGGAGCTGCAGGTCGCAGCGTGACGGTGGCGACCCCGCCAGCTTGGCGCGGGCCCGCTGGTGCAGCAGGTGCTTGGTGGAGTAGGAGTAGGTGGGGTCCAGGGTTTTTTTGGGTCTCGCCAGCCGCCGGCCACCCTGCACGTCCTCGAGGGACACCAGGAAGCGGTGCCGTGCTCGGGGCACACAGACGCCGTACACGCCGTCGCTACTCACCCCGTGGCTGAGTGCCGGGAGGGCCTTCCGCATTTCCCCGTCCGGCATGGAGCGAGTCGCCCTCGGGTCCTCCTCGCCATTGCCATCGGCCTCCGAGAACGAGGAGCCGCTGCCCGGCTTCCTGGCCGGCCGGATCAGGCCGTGGCCTCCGCTGCTGGATCTGCTGAAGGCTTTCACCAGCTTGCGGCTGCCCCAGGTGTCCAGGCTGCTGGAAGACGGCGACGTGGTCAGGCTGTCCGTGTCCCCGTCCAGAGACGTCTGCTCCTGCAGCAGGGAGGACCGAGACTCATCCGGGGCAAGGGGTGGCTTCTTCTGCACGCCGGCGTAAAGCGCTGACTTGTCCTCGCATGTTGGGGACGCCTCGAACCCAAACGGATCTGTGGAATGAGGGAGGATTGTGAAGCTCGAACGATCCCAGCTAGCAGCTGCATGCTCTCACTCCTCGGCAAATCATAGCACCAAAAAGGACAAAGTTGTCCCTCCTCTGTGATGATCTTATATTTAGCTACGGCCATGATCACTTTATAATTGACATGGATTGACTACACAGCTTGCAGTGCACAAGACAAACACTTGGACTGAAAAGGAATTTATAAACAGTCCAGGGGTGCTCAACCTCACTGGAAAGTAAGCCCCCCCTCCATCCCCGAACCGTGGCTGCCCACCCCCTCCATATTGAACTCCTCCCAAGTTCCCGGTCCTTACCCTCAGGCTTCCTGCCGTCCTCCACCTTGATGAGCTTCTTCCGCACCCTGCGGGTGGAGTTGACCAGCTTGTGCAGCCTCCTGAACTTCACAGAGTCCTCCAGCTCGTCGTCGGACGGTTCCCGAGACTGAGAGGTGGGAGGACCCGGAACCAAAGTCAGTTATGCCAACAACGTCATCCAGCACTTCGGGTTAACTGAAGATGGTCAGTAAACATCAACAGTTTCCCATCCCATCCCACTAATGGCACATTCACCAGTGCGGGACACCTCAGACCCCCCTTCCCGGCAATGAAATGGTCAGCCCCAGACTGCCAGTAAGATCACCATGGCAACCAAGGAACCAAACAGTAAAACTAAACAGGTCGCTCATGGGAGCAGCTGTGTTTGCCAGGGGTCCCAGCCCAAGGCGTGTGCTCGCCCCCTGTCCTCCCCCCCAGTCAGGCCCAACATCGCAAAGCAGGGACCCGTTTCCTCCCCCAGCCTCAATCCACCAGGCTCGGATCCCAAGGCAGGGAACCACACTGCGAGCAGAGCCTCCCAGGCAGCCATTCCGGCCGCAGGGTGTGGCAGCGACAGTTTTGTTGGCTCGACCACATTACCCAGAATGCCACTCGCACACAGAGCCACTTGGGTTACAGCTTTAAATTAAAAAAAGAGAAATAAATAAAGGTCAGTTGATTAGTGACTGTAAACATGCCATGTTACAGTGTTATTAGTGAGCATTAGGGGATGAATGATGCCACGTTACAGATGTCTAAGCCCCAAATCACGCTGAAACAGAGCTCACGGAAGCACACACCCACCAGATCTATATTTTACAAGAGGAAGTAAAATGTGAAATCATCCTGGCAGCGAGTCCTGCGTCTCGCGAGCCGTTTCTGTCCTTCCCCTGGACCCGGCCTCACAGACATGACATCATCACACACGCATAACGGTCTCACAGAAAAACAGCCCGTCTCAGATCCTCGTCAGATTCCACGTTCTAGCCACTAAAGAACATTCAGAAAGCGGCATTATTATATCTTACAGATGAGGCGGCATTGTGACCGTGGAGCCGTGATCTCCCTCTGGCTGGGTCACGGGGGGGGGGGGGGGGGGGG
>JAODLC010000115.1:1275518-1288560 GCA_026781145.1 Hippopotamyrus pictus
GGGGGGGCAGCGACGCAAACACAGGAACATATATATGTAGCCGAAATCACGGCGACCTCTGACTTTTCAATGCTGACCCACTGGACAGTGCTGATGAGATCAGGGTGGTTGGGGGGGGGAGTCCTGTTGTCCTATTGCTGCACGTCCGTGTTCCCAAGAACTCAACTTTAGCTTTCGTTTGTGATGGGGGGGGGGTCTTCCTGTTATTCAAGGGGTGCAACAAATCACAAGCATTCAGGAAGAAAGCAAGGCTGGTCCCCAAGACAGTAAAGGTGACAGGATGACTCAGGATGGGGCCGGGGTAAAGGGGCCGCGTCAGCGAGGCCCCCAGCCGCTGGAAATGCCTGAAAACCATCCCCATGGCAAATAGTGGCCAAAGTGCCAGATGGGAGGTGGGGGGGTTGGGCACCCGGAGCAGGAAGCGGGCGACTCCAGCAGGGACCCGAATGCAAAAAGGAAATCAAAGCAGAATGCTGACCACATCAGCACAGAGACATGGCCTGGCTTCTAAACAAGCTGCCCAGAACCACTTACCAATGGAAGAGGCACATGGCACACCCTGGATAGGGTGGGGCCACACACACACACACGCAACCTCTGCAGGGCAGCATTCAAACCCACAACCCTCCAGCAAGTGCACTTCCCTTAGCCTCCTCCTCAGGCTGACGAATCGTCCGACCAACATGGGCGGGGCCACTAGCTGCAAGCAGCAGCATTCCATTCCGGCCATGAATGAAAGCGATGATGCAACATAGCCAATCCTTAGATCATCACCGGGATCAGCATTCTTGGAATTCTGTCCCCCCTGCCAGGACTATGCGAGTCACACCACACATTCCAAAATCTGGGTCTAGCCCATGGATCTCACATGACACCCCCCCCCACCTGTCTCACTTCCCAGGGTGAGGCATACTGTGATAGCTACTGCCTTGCGACATGCTATTACATGCGACATGCTATTACATACAGCCAAGGGTGTAGGAGAGAGAGTGATATTAGGGGGGACACAACTTAATAATTCAAATGCAAATATACATTTTTGGGGGGGTGGACAAAGCCAAATTAAATACTGGGGAATACAGGTCCCCCCATCCCCCCCCGGGGTCTACTCCCATGCATGCGTCCCAATGAAGCATCTGTCTTGGAGCATTCATGGTCCAGGCCAAACTCCCAGGGGCTGGATGTGTTAAAATAGCTGAAATTCCAACCTCGTGACCATGGGGGTTGGGGTGGGGTGGATGTGCTGCTGGGGGTCCCACTGAGAGCAGCCGTGACCAACGCTAACATGCAGCGGCCGTACCGCAGCATTCAAGACCCGAATGCTGGAGGAGAAAGCAGACCAAGCCTGGGGGGGGGGGCTGATGTCCACCCCTCCACACACCAACCCAGCGCAGACGGCCTCTTTGTCACTGCAGTGATGGAATTTACAGTAAATGATTCTTGCGGTATTAACTGGGAAACAAGTACTTGGAAAAAACCGCCAGATATTGCCCAGCATTCCTGCGGAACTCCTGCCTTGAGATAAGGGACGCCATGACTCATCTTAGGCTGAAAAGTGAGCATAGGTGAGGAAGCAAAGTCAGGACCTCCACGGCGGCACCGAGATGAGTCTTCTAGGATGATCCGATTAGGCCTACGGAAGTGAGGATGGCAGGGAAGAGGCAGACAGAGAGGCCGGGAAAAGACAAGGACAGCTGCCGAGAAGCGGGTTCCGTGACTGGGGGTGGCCTTCGTCATCTCAGGCATGACTCACCGCTTGGCGCTCCAGACACGGGCGCAAACATGCACACACACTAAGATAATGCACCGTGGCCCGAAATCGCATCTACGGGCTCTGCACAGCACCGGGGAAACTTAAGCGGCAAGGAAACTGATTCCCACATGACGAAATGGGCGGAGGGGACCTCTGACTCCACCGTCGAAAGCACGACCCAGAACTTGACCCCTTTGGCCCATGACATATTCTTCCCGTCCTCCAATCAAGGAGCGCACACTTCCTGACTCCCTTCTCCACATCAGACCAGCCCGCTTCCCAAAATAACTTGACAGTGAGCAAGGTGTGGGTACTGGGGGGTGGGGGTCAGGGATCGGATATCCTCACAATGCCTCCCCCAGCTTGTACCATTAAGAAACCATTACTAAAAACCTCACACTTCGCACTCGGAAGCGGCAAAACCGTGTCTAGATTCCATCCGCGGCAGCACAAGGCTGAACTCACGTGTGGCGACTTGCGAGAAAATCTCCCAAGATGCAATGCGGGGTCTTGCGCAGAAATTTCCCGCTCCTGCCAATCCCCTTTGTGCTCATAACCTGACATGCGGCCAAAATAAAGTACTCAGGGAAACCACAAACACACACCCTGGCATTCACACCTGGACTGGGGCAATAATTCAAAGCAAGAGTGACATTGCAGTTTGGTAACTTGTCACTGGCATTTCCTGAGAACTCGGAAAACTCTCCCCTAACTACATCGAGAAAAAGCTTTAAAAACTAATTAAGAGAAGGAAGAACCCATACCGATGCTCAATGTGTATGTTTATATATTACTCACACTTAATGCATTATTATTGTGTTTGTTCCTATAAGAGCCTGGATAGGATCCTCAACAGCATCGTCCTGGGATGGAGCTCGGGTGTTGGGGTGAGCCGGGACATCTGGGCTGGCCGGGTTTGGAGCCACTGCGCTCGCAGTCAGGGCGGTGTCAAGCTTAGTCAGCCGGTCATCCAAAACTAGGCTAACCTCTAACTCGCCATTGAACTCATTGTGAAGACATGGGGGCGGCGACTGTCACATTCAAAAATCATAATAACGTAAGAAGAAGGGTTCACATACACAGACACCAGATACCCACACAGAGCTTCATTTACAGAACCCGCCGCTTCAGCGGAATCTGCCCCCGGCCCGAAAGAGACGGTTCTTGGTCTGAAACCTCAGGCCCATGACAGACCTGGACTGCGAGTCTCTTTCGCAGGGTCTGTGTGTAAACACAGAGCAGAACTGTCCTTCATCCAAAGCTGCGGTAAAAATCGTTTATGCAGAGAGCCGGATCAGGCCCATACGCAGAGTCCGGACCTACATAAGCGGCCCGTTGTTCCTGCCTGGCTCGGCATAGAATGGACCGCACACACACACACACACACACACACACAAACTCCAGGTAAGCGGACACATGGAGAGTCCGAATTTTCGCTTTCACGGGAAGACTAGCTAATGTGCTAGTAGAGCATATTTGTTAAGTTAACTTGACAAGATTTAAAAAAAAAAAAAAAAAAAAAAAAAATTTTGCAACCCCATGTGGATCAAACAGCACCTGTCTGTCACAACAGCGAGTTACTACCAACTCCCATAATGCTCAGGGATCGCATGCCATTCAGCCATGCAAATCAAATTCATAACACGGCTGACGCATCCAATGAATACAACCAAACAGAATACTGCAGGCCAATGGGACGTTCCCAACAGCCAAAAGGAACCTGATCAAAAGCTTCTCGGATATTCAAGGTATGGAGCCAAGACCAGCAAGCGCAATTCTTCAGGAATTACCCTGCACCCCACCCTCCCAAAATTAAGTTATATTGACTCTTGACTTAGAATTCCTAAGTGTTGGCATTTTTTCACCCATACCAGAGGGTTGCTGGTTCACACCCCAGGAAGGGCCGCACTGAACTACTTCAGAAACACCCCCCCCCCACACACCCACCCACCAGGGTCAGGTTCTTTAAATGAAATCACACCGCCAACAGACTCGTCATCCCATTTATGAGTCTGGGGCTGCAGGCAAGATCTGTCGCAGGACACGACACGCAAGAGAGCAGACCACAGATACGGGGAAGTCGGGCGCTCGGAATGACTACGCTTACACTCCACAGCGAGCTGAGCGCACACGTAGATGCCACATTCGCAGGTCTGAGCGTTATCAAACAAACACCACTGTCCTTGCTTGGGAGGACAGATACCCTGAGCTTTTCTAGAATTAAACAACCTACCCCTCCACTCTGACGCTTCTGTAGCTGACTAAGCAGTCCATTTGTTCTTCTCTGATCTGAAATATAAAGTGCCCCCTTCAGACCAGGATCTGGGTTTTACCTGATGTCCTGAAAGCAGAATGTGACAGGAGGTCTTCAAAGAGTCAGCCTTATACTTAACGGAGGCGCGATGAAGAGTCCCCACGACGTATATGTGAACACGCAGCGCATTCCACACGCACTTAGATAAATCACGGTGGATCAGGCCCACATGCTGCAGATGCACTCAGGCTCCTGTCGGCGCCATAGGCTATAACCATAACACACGGCGGGTCCTGTACTTTTCTTTGACCGTTCAGAGATTTCCAGTTTGTTAATGATGAGGGGGAAAAAAAACAATTCCCCCCGGTTTGGGGGGCACTGAGACGCAGGCGGAGTGTCCTACCACCCACCCCCACACACTCAATAAGATTCTGTGTATCTTACTGAATTCAAACTGTGTCTCCTAGTCGCTATGGAATTTGCATGAATCCAAATTACACCTCCCAGCAAACTCTGAATCAAACAACATGTAAAAGCATGTAAATGTAAACAACAAAGGAAAACTTCAAAACAAAATAAAAACTATTACCAAAACAGGGTATAACAGACTCCCTATTCAGCACAATCCCAAGATCTGCAACCGTATTTAAGTTACGCATTTTTTTTCCATCAGTGCATAGAGCAACATGAACGGCATCTTGGTGTTACCGTGCCAGAAACGGAAAAACCTTCAACAACAGCAGGACGAGGCTTCACACGAAGCCATAACAACCGGCATGGCGGGGCACCAGCATATCACGGCCAGATGAGAGACGCACCTCGACCTCAGATGCCTGTAAGCGATACCGAGCTTCTGAACGACACCAAGGGAGGAGGAAAACAGAGAAGAGTCGCGGCACACATGGAAAAATCCCCCCCCGAGATAAACAACCCCGTGCGGGGGCTCTGAGCTGCAAAACCACCATCTAGACGACCAACCTGCGAGCCTGTTAAAGCCCCAAACTGCATCCCCCGGGCACAGGATTCAGCCAAACGGCTGGAAAAGCCTTGGTAGCCCGCAAGCCTCTGGATTTAAGACCTTAAACTGCAGGAAGAAAGCAAAAAGCGTGCATGGGAGAGCTTAATAATAATAATAATTATTATTATAATAAATAATAATAAGTGCTGGAAAAATACCTTCTCAGACGCAGCAGTTTTGAACCCCGGTTAGGAAATCCGGTAAACTAAATTAGAGTACAATGTAAGACCGGTATGCACTGGCCAAGAAAAGTTTATATAAATACGTGTGTGTGCGCGCATCACACTAATATCTTTCAGTGATAGCATTGAAAAGTACGAGTTGCAGCAAGTTTCCTGTAAGCGCTTAAGAAACAGGGCTATTTAACCTGTATGGTTAAAAAAAAGTGGAAAGTACTAATAAAGTACTGCATGTTAAGTAACATTATAGTTGCGAGGGGGGCTAGGAGGGGGAAGACGCACACGCATTAATGAAACGTAATGCATCCACGATGTTTATAAATCAGTCGGAGAAACAGGACACAAGACAATTTACCGCCGCGAAAACAGCAGATCCAAAGCTCTCCCACGTGTTACATCGAAACATCCCGTCAACGTGAGCAGCGACCTTTAAAATACAGCCGTGGTGTAATGGAGACCGACGTAGGCATAGTATCGCCAGTACTGGAACTTTACAAAGGAGGCTGCTGGCGAGCAGGAGAAAACCACCTACCATTTTCAGGCGATATCTTGCACCATCTCCAATAAAACCGGCACAGATCCTCGTCAACTTTGCAATCGGATTTATTCCCGCAATCAATAGTCGGTCTGCAGAATGGTCAGTAAAAAAAAAGTTCCTATCGCAAATTAGGGCAATTCAGGCATTAGCCCGGTAAAGCGGTCAGTCGTGATTTACAAGCAGCGGCTATCTGCAGTCAACAACTGAATAGACAATGAGCCTTCTTTTCAGAAAGACGGAGTAAGACTTTGTTACCTTCCTGTTACCCCTCCCCCAGCTGCCCCCAAAACTTACCAACATCCCCATCACATCTGCCCATAGCTTAGAGAAACTGTCAGGCACGCTGGTGTCCGTCGGGCTCTCCTTGGCAGAGGAAGACGCCTGCTCCCCTTCCATTATTTCGCGTTTTATCGTCCCTCTTGAGATCGGTATTAATTTTGCAGTGCCAGCGAGGAGGTATGTAAACACGCAGTGGTCCCGCACGAAAAATCCAGCCTGATCTCCACACGGAAGTTTTTAAACATTTTTCTTTTATTGTTTTGGATCAGACGCAGATAAGGTTCGGAAATAAATATATTTATGAACAACTCTTGCTGAAAAAGGCTTGGGAAAAGCATGCAAGTTCCGTGCATCCAAAATAAATCCTTTAGATGTGTATTTTTAGGCACTATTTGAGTATCCGGTTATGTCACAGTGCGAGGAAACAGATTTGACAATCGCCCGAAAACTTCACTGGATAATTTCTCCGCATCCCGCAGCCTCCTAGCCGGCCCGAACCAAAAACTTACTGCGGGGGGGGGGGGTTCCTTAAAACTCACGGAGACCCACTGCCGCCGTGCCCTGTGAGAAACGACCGGCAACCCGGCACAGAACACCGTCATATTTAAAAACTAGTACACATTGAAATACGGATATAAGTCTGTTTTTTGTTTACTCTCCGGATCCTCCTCCAACAAAAATACCCCCCCCATACTTTCCTTCACATGAATGCGCTCTCTGCTTCCAGCGAAAACAGTTGAGCAACAAAAGGTTCCCTGGTTGTTACTGCTGTCTACATGGAAAGAAGGATAGGTATGGGACTGGCGCAATCGGATTACATAAAAAAAAAACAAGATTAAGTATCTATGGGTGCTCGTAAAAGTTGCACAAATCACCTTATAAGATGGCGGTACTTCTATTATTCTTGCTTTCCCTACACTCCTTTTCCGCGGAAGAGAAATACGCAGAAAACAAAGGCATCACTCCAGAACATTGCATGGATGGCTATTTTCTTTGAAAACCACGTATTTAATCTGGTGTTCTTGCACCTATGCATAGAATGTGTTTTCTGAACCATATCGCAAATGAAAAGCGCTAAAGCTTATTTAACTTGAATTCTGCTAATGAGATTTGCGAAACAACATTTCTATACCTAAAAGGCCCGTATTTCTGTTTAAAAATACCCTTCCGATGGTAGTACAGACTGTCCCCGATTTACAACCTATATGCGACTTACGACGACCACCGACGTTTAAAAAGCAACGTGAATGTATGTAAACATAAATTTCTGGCGGCAGTTCGCCTGGCAGCATACCACAGTAATTAAGTACTGTACTGGGGTGAATTTCCTGAAGCCTTTTTAGCGCTACGTCGTTCGCAAGTTCTGTGTTAAAAGACAGAACTTATACGAATGACGTAGCGTTAAAAAGGGCTTCGGGAAACTCACCCTCTATGGCAGTGCGACTATCCCAGTCTCACACGCATATCCCAGTGTCATTCTTACACCTAAAACTAAGACAGATCATCCTATAATTCTGACATATGTCCATTATGACGCACTACTTCTGTCGGAACTAAACCGAGTCGTGAGTCGGCGTGCTTTTCCCTACTGAAATCAAAACCCCGAAAGGATCTCGGGAGTATTAGGGGGTTATTTGAAAATTTATTAAAAATTAGTGACACCAAACCCAATTCAAAATTGATCGTAGTTTTACAGTTATTCAAGCCAATGTAACTATACCACTGAAACCACACCTGACCAACCCAGACGGTGTTACGTCATTAGCTAAAGAAGAAAGAATTATATTCATGTCATTCACAATGGCTGGCATTGACACGCAGGGTGATGAGCTCAGAAACAAAAACCAAGAAACATAAGTATGAGTTAATAAATGTTACAGACATCTAACTAAATCCATTTTCCTCTTATTTTTTTTGCCTTCCGCTGTCAAAGAGCAGTCAGATGAGTCAAGACTGACCCCTAAAATTCTCCCATGCCAGGAGCTATTCTCATATCATCGTTATTAATATAGTAAGTACTTCCATAAAGTGACACACAGGCCTTGGAGGCTTTTCAGAAATACTGTCGTAGAACTTCGAAGACGTCGGCCCACTTTGGGCGACTGGGTAAGCCCAGTTCTTTAAACATCGGGCTGTGTGATTTCATCACTAAGACAAGGACCTCAGGCATGGGTCTGTCATGTAAATAACTCTATTCTTCTTTCATTTGGAACTGGTGGAAAGTGCTTCTCTACCGGTAAAGAAGGTTCACAGTTCCTGCACTTATACCAAATTTCTCCATGTCCCCGTGTCGTTCAGAATCACCGCCTTTGCCGAACTGTTTCAGTAATACCAGTGCAATTAAAATATAATCTCGTTCTTTGCCAGAACACATTCCCTGGAAGCAGGATCTGGCGAATAGAAACAGCTGCGAAGGTCATGTGACACATACCAAAACAGAGCAGAGTAGGAAAACAGGGACCTGCATTCTCGCTTCATCCTAGGGGGAAAAAAATACCAAAAATACAGGAAAAGAACACTATTCCAACAGAGAACTCAGAAAACCCTGCGCTGGAAAAAAATACCCCGAAGAAAAAGATCACTTTAGTATGATCATGAAAATTAAACTGATGCATCGTGTGGGTCCTGATTTGTTATTAAACCATGCTGGGAACATCAGTGAAGCGTTTGTTTCTCCACTGTCTGGCCACTAGAACTCCAGGGTTTGTTCTGATTGCCCAGAACAGCTGTTCAGCAGGACCATGTTTACAACATAGCAACATAAACCTCTGAAGCCCACAGCAGATAGTTTTTCTCTGAAGGCCTAAGTTTATGTACCATTCAGTCTCGCAGACCAGCTGCTGACTTGATGAGAACTCCAGAAGGTGAAGGAAAGGCTGCTCGGTTCTCCTACGCTCTACTGGCTTTCACGCTCAACCACTGGGTGGCGCATAAATAATGATGTTCTAGCAAGAAATGCATTTTATTTGTGTTACATTTTCAGCCACTTTATTCTTTAACTTTCAAATAAATAAGGGAGACATCGAGAATAAAGCCAGAGAAGAGGATGAAGTCACACTGCTATGACGTGGGCTGAGCCGGTAAAGCACGTGTAGAAACATGAACTGAGCTGGCAGGGCACACACTCCAGAGACACAGGCTGGTTTTTCTCAAGACCATCATGGTTCTGCATGTTGGTTCATCTTGAGGGGGATGATGCTGACCAGCTGTCTGCTGCATCACCACCGACCTCTCACCTCCGAGACAGTAGCGTTGGTGTGGCGTACTCACAGTATAACAGATCTCTCTCTCTCTCTCTCTCTCTTGCTCTCTCACACACACACACACACACGCACACACACACACAAACAGGTTTGTAATTATATCTATGTGAGGACTCTCCATTCATTTCTGTAGGGAAAACTGTAATCCCAACATGACGACCTTAACCCCTACTCAGCCCTAACCTTAACCATAAGTAACCAAACAAAATACGAGACTTTTAACATTTTTACTCTTTCTGGGGGCCTGGAAATGGTCCCCACAATGTCAAAATAATGGGTTTTTATTACATTGTGGAGGACATTTGGTCCTCACAATGTAATATAAACATGATCCACACACACAGACATAATGACCCCCCATCTCATAGCCATTTCACACCTTCCGCACGCAAGTCTTCCCCAAATAGAATGAGATGTCAGCTCTCTAACGAAGGAAGGCGGGGCAGATGGTCCCAGACTTAGAAGACTCAGACTCATTAAGCAGACATTTCAAAGTAACAGACCTGGGGGGTGTCACATTAAGAGACTGAAGTGCCGTCTTTGCAGACAAATAACATCCGTCGCTGAGAGTCAATAATATACGTCACAACCTCCATTAAAGCACCAATTACTGCCGTCTTTGGATAGTGTTGCAGATTAAATGAAGGATCTCAGCTCCCCCAGAAGTAAAACAGCAACAGGTAAATATAGCGAAACTGAAACAATTAGCAAATAACCAAAATCCAACAGTGGAAGTAACATGCGAGAAGTATGTCGCAATCTCGACCAAGTTAGCTGTGGGTTTGAAAAATACAGATTTGCGAGAACGCAGTGTCCTAAGCACGGTCTGTTTGGGGAGTGTGTACCAAGTGTGCCCCCCCCCCCCGTACGTGGCAGGATGGGCAGCACCTGCTGGATTAATGGTGTCGTTGTCTATTGCCACACACAGCACCTCTATGCTGCTCACATTGATATTCCAGAGACTGGCCTGACCAAAGGCAAACCTCGGAGATTCGCACTTTCCCATGAGAGGGTCTGGGGGTGCTTGGTCCCCCCCAGCAAAGTCTCATCTGGCAAGCCTGGGTAGCAAACAACACCCCCCCCCCACCTGGAAGGTAGAGGGCTTCTAAATGTGACCCCCCCCCCCTTCCTATTCCACATTCAGATCTAGCGTGTGTCTACCTGAGCATGAGCTGTGGATGGAGGCTTCAGGATGCAAGAACCCAGGAAGATCAGCGTCACAGAGAAGCTCCTCACACGAGGTTCACCATGAGCATGTTCCTCAGACAGAAGATTGTGGAGGGATAAATGTCTTGGACATGTTACAGAGGCAGGCAGGGAGTACAGGGGTGGATCCCCCCTGCACACCCAGTGAAAATGACCCAGAAGGTCAATGACCCAAGACTTAAAATAATCCTCAGCCCCCTGACCTCTCACACATGAATGATGGGGGGAGGGGTTTGTACGAGGCTGGAGCAGCATTAGCAGAACAGACCTGAGCTAATTCGATAACACAGAGAATAAAAAGGTATGTGTTGTTTAATTTAGGTTATTTAATTTTAATAATCTCCCCAACTGTCAGAAAGAGAGCTGGAAAACTTTCACAGCCCGATGTCCCATTGCTGGACACTGGTCTCATCAGTCCAAACCTTTGAGTAGCCTATATATGTGACCAGGGCCACACTTCAGAGGTTTATCCAGAAGCACTTCGCAATGTGGCGCTTCATCGTTTTTTGTGCCCTTAAGGTCACCGTCGATAATGAGCCATCTCCTTATTAAATAATGTGGATTGCAGTTAACGATTTCCACGCAGATTCTCCTGTCTTCCGTGCGTGGGAAGACCCGGCCCAAAAAGGTAAAGTGGTTAATTATAATCATGACGTAGCCACATGCAAATTTACTCATTCAGTATTAAGCAACGTGTCACCCCATCCAGAGCCACTCGCTAAATCAGTGTACAATAAACTGCGCAAAAGGGAAACTCTTCGGTCATAAAATGTGAAGGATCGGGTTACTTGATATCAAATTGAAACGCAGGGGCGTAGATCTGGTTTCACCATGGTCGGGACCAAATCAGGCGTGAACCCCCCGCCCCCCCCTAAACCCCCGTAACGCTCTCATGCCCAAATATACGCCCGTTTAATTTTAACGCCGTTAATCCACGTGGTACCGTATCTCGGAGATGCGGCATGCAGAGGTGCTTTACCTACAATTAATGGCGGTTTGATTTACCGGCCGACAGGCGGGACTTTAATAACATTAATAAGTGGGCAATAAATTGAAAACCTTGGGTCACGATTTCAGCGCAACAGCATCCAATGAGCAAATGTCTAAGATCCCTTCCCAAGATTTATTTTTACATGTTTTTGTCCAACTTCCCATAACACGGTTGTCAGCTGAATGCCAGAGATGTTTCTTCCCGAAATGAAGATCGAAGATTAGCTAGGTTCGAGGTCTGCATGCAGGATAAGTTGACTAAAAGGGCGATAAGACGCCGGGCCGAGCCATCTGATACTAAACTGCGGCCTGGTCTCTATTCGCTCCCATTTAAAATAAGAAATCGGCCTTATCGGAGATAATCACATTTAAACGGGCTTTAATTTGGAGCTGCAGTGCGCAATTTGGTGGTTTAACGGGTGCCGTTTATTATATGGTATCTGAAGTCTAGGATTCCCCACTGCGATCAGGCGTGTAAAAACATCTGGCATTCTATCTTCGTTATCAGAATTAAAAATCCACTGTAAGATGGACCGGATCGCGCACATGTTGCTTCGGTATCGGACGCTCCACAGCTGCAGGGTGCTTCAGCAAACAGGCCGAAGTACGACCATCTGGGGTCCTGATCATAACTCCGGTGGGGGTGGGGGGACACGGCCGTCTGCGAGATGATCAGCTCACGTCATTACTGAAATTAAATAGCCACGGAGACAAGGTTTCTATTCGCATCAATAATTCACACACTCCGCTGGAAAAAAAGGGAATTTAAAACAATTTCTTTAGGATTTTATGACAAAATGGCATTGTTCTTAGAAAAAAAAGCTCACAGATTTATTTAACTGTTACTTTTCTTTAGATCCGTACTAATTTAAAGTCGAACGATAAAAAAACGTTTTTCTGAAAAAGCTTCTCGATTGCTTTCCCAAGGATTCATATCTTCTTAACATAAAGTGGGTTTGCCAACAGCGCCCCCTGCCGGTCACCTTTCTACACGTCAGAATGGTCGCACTTCAGGCGATCAGACTTCTGTGATAATTACATCACAAGTCACTTCCTTGCTAGCTTGATGTATAAATTCATTCGGTCCTGGGTGTTTTTGCGCAGCGGAATACATATTTTGTCAACTCATTTATGTGAAACATTTTAGTAACATTTGTGAATTATTAAAACTAATGTAAATAACATCACTGAACCAGGGCAGCACGGTGGTGCAGTGGTTAGCAGTGTAACCAGGGTTCGATGACTCTGTGTGTGTGTAAACAGGGTGCTATTGCTCTGTGTGTGTGTGGAGTTTGCATATTCTCCCTCTGTTGTCTGTGGGTACTACAGTCCTCCGCCCCAGTCCAAAAACACGCTGAGGCTAATTGGAGTTACCAAACTGCCTGTAGGAGTGTGTGTGTGTGTGTGTGTGTGACTATGTGCGTGAGTGTGCCCTGGTGTGTGTGTGTGTGTGTGTGTGTGTGTGTGTGTATATATATATATATGTTAGGGCTGTCAAATGATTAAAATTTTTAATCAGATTAATCAGAATTTTCAGTGGATTAATCAGGATTAATCACTAT
>JAODLC010000115.1:1294339-1314134 GCA_026781145.1 Hippopotamyrus pictus
CCCCCCCCCCCCCCAAAAAAAAAAAAAAAAAACACAGTCCCCCCCCATGAACCTAATTACCTGGGAGAGTGCCCTGTGTGGAAAGCCTTGATATCAGTGAAGTATAGGGAAAAAAGCGCAAACAGACTGCAAACAGAATAGCCGTGTCTGGCTGGATCCCCACTGGCGCATTTTATAATCAATGGCTTAAAAAAAGAGAGACGTGCAGATGTTGACTGCGTGGAGACTGCATCACTGCAGCGAGGCAGATGGAATGGCTCATTCCTAATCACAGGATCTGCGACCTGCAGTCTCCAACTGCAGCCTAATGACCCACTGAGCTGCATTTATCTCACGCGCACGGCCGCCATCCCAAAACTCTGGTGCTGACGTTCTTTGAATTGACACAAATAAGTACGTGTGCTAAAGACTATTTGCGTGACTCTGGAACATTCTGCATCTTCGCTTGAGTCATTGCTGAGGGCAGAGCTTGGATACCATGTTAAAAGGGAGCCATGTGCATAGCACGCGGCCACCAGAAGGGGGCGTCAGACCATGCCTGGGATGTGACGCAGCAGTTTAAATCACAAAGGGAGGGTGCTGACAAAGCTTACAGTGTGAGAGTGATGGCCCAGTGGGATACTGGGGGAAACATGGCGGTGTCTGGAACGCACTACGAAGACCCATGTGACCTGGGGCGAGTAACCGCTGTCAGACGTCACCTGACCGTGACAAGCACAGGGGTCCCTGATGTCACCATGGGAAGGAGGGGGGGGGGTGGTGTTTTCCTGGGGGGCGGACAGCGGAGCAGCCAGGATGAGGCTCACATCCAGACCAGTGGGAAAGTCAAGGACAACTTCAGACGCTTCTCACGTTTTGCTATTACGGCTTGGATCAAATTTCAAGTTCTCTGGGGAAAAAGAGCTTCGGAGATAAGAAGGCATCTGAGCTGGAGAGCGAGCGATCCAACAAAGCACACACGATATAAGCAGATGGCTGAGGACAAACAAACGCACGCAATGTTAGCAGATTAATATTACTGGGTGCATGTTTCCGCCTGGTGGATCCATAAGAATATCATCACGTTTTAATGGCTGGATGAGCAAACGGGGACTTTTAAGGCAAGACAGACAGGAAGCTGGCGGGGACCGTCCCACCGAACACGGAGTCACCTTCCGGTGCCTTCCGACACAACGGGGCCTTGTTTTGCAGGATCTGCTTCAAGAGATCCACTGTGCTGCATTTCCTGAGCCGGACGGCTGGCCCTCGCGGGGCCCTGTCCAGATGTCGGGAAGGTCGTGACCCCACCCCCCAAACTCTCGGGTCAGCATGCGCCATGGGGAGAGGTGGGGAGCGGACATGGCCACACACCTGGGCGTGAGTCTTAGTATCGGCAGCAGAGCAGATGAGGATCCGGACAGGAGCGGCTTCAGTTTTACTCAAAATTCTGCATGACGTGTCATCAGTTGCGACCCCATTTATGAGCCCAGGGCGACTGGGCGTGCGTCGGACAGGGACGAGCAGAATCGCCACGTGATGGGTGATGTAATGCGACGTAATGCGATGCGATGTGATGCCACGCGCATGGACACCCGGGCTGCAGTGGTGGTGAGGTCAACGGGCACAGGGCCTCAGGGAGAGCTGGGCGCCAGCAGCAGCACATGCGACACATGTGGCGCCGCCGAGGCTGGCGGGTCTGTCCGGTTACACGCTCGTCTTGCCGGCTCATTTGTTTGTACAGCGCTGCCCACTTCGCCTGCCAACCACGTCCAGACCGATTTGAAGTCACATGGCTGTTTTAACTGCTTATAAGACCAGACAGTTCCCCTGAACTTATACATGCTGAATGCCTTATTCCCCTGATGTTTATGACACGAAAACCTTTTAAAGAAAAATAAAAGTTCCTTAGCTGCTATGCCACCTGCTGGCCTTGAGGTGTACCTCTATTAAGCGAAACCTCTCCTTCTCACCAATAAAGGATAAGGATCAGTGTTATATTGTACCCGGTGTCTGACCTTGAAGATTACAGCTGCTGCTTCATCTCTATCCTTGGGAGGATTCACTTTACTCCCTGGGACAGGCAGCCAGCGCCGGAGCGCCTGGAGAGAGCATGGTAATAACGATCATGCTTCATGCCACCAGCACTGAGCCATATCCCACGCCGGGGTCCGGGCAGGCACGGCACAGGGGGCGGAATGCTTCCCAGGAAATACACAGAGCCTCTCAACACGGTGAGACCAGCGGGAGACGTCGGGAAGGTGAGGCTAAGAGCCAGAATCTAGTTTCATCCCACCAAAGAGCCATTCATCGCATGGAGCCTCCAGGACGGAGCTGGAACCGCCGGCAAGCCCAGAACCCGCAGTACCGAGTGAACAAAGGACTTTTCCTCACTCATCCCACGGTGAGAACAAGAGGGACGAGAAGTTCCTGCACTTAATCCTGCCACGCTTGCCGGTCTGGCACACGGACGGGACACGACAGAGAGCACGACACCCCCCCCATCGGACCCCGCAGCACTCACCCCCCGGGAGCCTGGTTGTCCGTCGCTTCCTGCGGAATGGCCCCCCCCCTACAAGCTGCTGGAGACCCGCTCGTCCAGCCCAGCCGTTGTGCCGCACGGAATAAGCAGAAAAGCGAACAATGCCTGCTTGCTTAGCGGCCGGACGGCCCACAGCCGGGGGGGGGGGCTTTCCGGGGAGGGGTGTACAGGACTGGGGGCACTGACGAACTGCTGGGCTTGAGGGCGAGGCCACTGCCTAGGAGAGACTCTCTCTCTTTCTCTCTCTTTCTTTCTCTCTCTCTCTCTCTCTCTCTCCCCCTGGCGTGAGAGCACTATGCTCCAATCCCGGTACCCAGGACACCTTTGTCCCTGGTTGTTGCCACGGAGACAGGGGTATCCAGTGGCATGCCATGGAGACCACCACCCACTGTCGCCGCCCTGCTGGGTGTGGCCCGCACCTCACACCCCAAAAAACTCCCAGCATGTCTAAAGCCGGGAACTGCCCCACATCCCAAATGCCCTCGGTTTATAAACCTCTCTGGAAAATGGGGGGAGGAGAAGAGATGTAACTCGATACAAGTGAAAGCAACAATTATTTGAGTGAGTCACTCTGCAGGGTATTGTTTGTCCAAGTTGCCCCGATTGGACGGGTGCTGAGAAACCCTTCCATCGAAAGCAGAGCCATATCACTGGACTTTCCCGCCCCCCCCAGGGGGCTCAGGCCGTGGGAGAGGGGGAGCGGGGGCTGGGGAGGCGGGGCTCTGCTGCGCTCCCGAGAGACAGTGGCAGGAAATGGGAGCTGGGACGTGTTGGCCTGCAGGATGCGAGAGGCAGGGTGACAGACGCACAGAGGGACGATCACGAAATGCAGTCCCGGGCTCTGCGGGGGTGGGGGTGGTTCATTGCAGCTTTTAGTACATACTTAACCCCAATTTACTCAGTGAATATCTTCAGCTCTGTGAAGGAGCACAGCTATGGGCTTTGTGAACAGAAACATCTGCTATGCAGCTATAAATGTATTAAAATAAATGTTTCGGTGGGAATGGACCAGAACCGAGCGGAACAGGACAAACTCACAGTCCCCGAAACTGGCCGCCCGCTCTGTATTCTCTGGAGCGACTGTCTCAGTGGCCCCCCGCCCAGATTCAGAGAATGCGGGGTTGATTAACAACGAGGTCATGGAATGCCATGTCGACCCAGTCTGTACCAGCCCGTATGGACCACAGTGCGAACCGGTCTCACCAGGGGCCATTGCTCATCATCTGCCTTCCAGGGGCCCTCAGGCCTTTAATAAATCAGTAAGCCCCCGCCCCCCCGCTTAAACAGCGCGGAGTGTCCTATCATGTTGTTAGGGCAGCGGCGACCTGCGTGGGTAATGTAGCCTCAAGGATGCAATTTTTAACATGCAATCGTCAGGGTTGCTCTGTCTGCAGAAAAGCACTGGTGAGGCATTATGGGATGGGGGGGTATGCTGGTTGGGATGACTGTGACTGCTAGAGAGGGTTTGTAGGATAGCTTGGGCAACTGTGCAGCAGACAGTCAGCACGCAGGCAAAGTGCATGCCAATCACTTACAAGAGAGCTCCGTGTCTTTCCGGAACCTTCCTTAGCGCTGCTGCGTCAGCCCATTAGACGCCATCAGCTGGACAAAATGACATAACTGATGACAGGAGATATACAACACATATACATTATCCGAAAATCTTCATGGAAATATTAAACTCCTCTTCCGCGGCTGACATGTTTAAGACTTTATCTTCAGCTGTGGAGCAAACGGTCATGGAATCAGGAGCCTGGGAGCCATCCGGAGGGACGCCAAATCCTGTCATAACCGCCGGAATGCCACAGAGTTTCTGTTTTTCTAAACAATCGATCACCTTGACCGGGCCCCCTAGACTCCGGAAAAACAGGCGTGCAGCTCAAAGTGTGCACTTGGACTATCATGGCCATGGCAAAGGTCCAGAATCCTCCGGTGAGGGACAGAGGGTACGGACCAGGAGAGATCTGGCTGGGAAGCCTCAGGAGATACATCAGGTCAGCATGTCCAGGCTGCATTTGGGGGAGCATTCAGAGAGCACAGTGAAAATGCATCGCACGGACACAACTGCATCCAGCTGTGAGCATTATTTGCCTGGTGTGCTAATTTTCTCAAAGTGACGTAACCAACTCTGAGATTTATTTAAACAGCTGGAATTTTGCTGGTCAATGAAATAATGCGCTCAAAGGTACAGTGGCAGTTTGATTCCAGAGAATGGAACCTCAAAAGACGCAAGACTTTGGACAAAAGACTCCGCTAAGTTTTTTATGTCAAAAATCAAGTACTTCCAGAGATTTGGACCTCTCTGACTGGATTGTGAAAGACATTGAGACCAAGCCCAGTTTTTCAAACTTTACTGACAGGACATAACTGGAGATGCGTGACACTTCTGTGTAAATCTGCCGCCCCCCCCAGCCTGAACTTTCCATCATACCCTTGAGTTCCTATACAAGCAACTATTAGCGGATAATCCGGGGCCATCATATGAAAACGATTTATATGCAAATCTGTGACGAACGTCTGACAAGTACTGGTGAATTAAAACTGCACTCATTGACTTGTGCTGACCCCCTTCCGGTAATATAGACAGTCGCTAATGAGCTGCTCTATCCAGCCCGCGCTCACTGCGTACTGCTGAGTCAGCCCGGCTCGCCGCGTCAGCGATATCGCCAGAGGCCGCCACTAGATGGCAGCAAAGGGCTGCAATTGCCTTGTTCCTTTTTAACTTGGAGGGTATCAGGCCAGCAGTCCTCCCCAAGAAACCCTCACAGGCCCCGCTCCCCCTTTCCAAAAAAAGACAGATTCTCCTGTGTAACACAACAACAGATTCACACAGAAACATGCAATCCCGTCCGTTGTTGACACAGATTTTGCTAACGGAACCGAGGCCTCGAGGCCAGACGCAGCTCCACTACATAAACACTCGACTGCACTGTTGTTTCCTCCAAAAATCACCCTCCACATGCACATGCATGTGCTGAAGCAGTCCCCTCCATATACAGACACTCGGAAGTACTCCACATGCTGCTCTCCCAAAGGGGCCGTAAAGTACATTTATAAACAAACAGCTTGGAAATGTTAGAGACATTTTCAGGGTTATATATTTTTTATTCCGAAGCACAGGCATGCAGAACCATCACCTCCCCGGGGAGGACGAGAGCGAACGAGGAAATCACAGCATATTCATGTGCAGAATCACGCCATTAAATGCCTTTTAAGAGAGAGATCTGTTTTTCAGTCTACCTCACAGGGGAGACTCTAGGTGCTCGAAGAGGGATTTTCTTGCTGTGTGACTAATGGCACAGAGACGCCCAGGTCAAAGCAAACCTGAAGTGTCTCTGATTGCTTACTATTCATGTCTGCCCACCACCAAAAAACGGACAGTCACAGGTTTTATCTCCACATTCCAGGACTGCCTTCAAACAAAGGTTTCTGGTGCCCCAGATTAGTGTACAGGAGGCTGTGTGTTCCTCCCATCTTTGCCAGTCTGCCCACGGCGCCGGAGACCCACCGCGGCAGCCATTCATGGCCACATTTTCCTAAAAATAACCCAAGTGGACCCTGTGCACCTGGAGTTACTTCCTTATCTAAGTCCAGGCACCCTGTGTCCTGCATCCCTTCGCCTGGTGACAGGATGACCAGGCTCTGAGATGCTCTACTTGCCAAGCAGGATTATCCAGCCCTGCTTTCTCTTCACAGGGGTTTACTGTTGGACCTCTGAGTGGGGAGAAATCCCAGGATCAGCTTTTGGTTCCTTTGATCCTGAATCCCTCTAGTAATATTAACATAAACAGGCGATACCTGTATGGTGCTTAGCCTCTGAAGCCAGAGACTCTGTGCAAAATATTTATAAATGCAGACCACCTTCAAGTACACGTCCAACAGGCTCAAGGGAGTTTGACTTACACAAAAATGTTCTAAGGGCAGAAGGAAAATGATTGGTTGAGAGATAACCAATCAGATTGTAGAGGAGGTGGATCCAAGCAACTAGAGGAGGTACGACCAGCCAGTCAGATGTCTTGGTCCTGCCTCCTCTAGTTGCTTGGACCCACCTCCTCTACAATCTAATTGGTTCTTTCTCTGAATCAATAATTTTTACTTCGGTCCTCAGAACATTTTTGTGTAAGCAAAACGTCTGCAGCCGCACGCATGATCTGGAGCTCGTCAGCAACCTGCCCGCCAGCCGCGCCTCTTTAGCGTTGGCCTCCTTTACGGATTCATCCCGCCGGAGCCCAGGCCGCCACGCACACACGGGGAACGCCGTTAATGAGGACGGGGACGGCCCGCCACGGCCCAGGTTGGGAGACAGACACCCTCTGCTTGGCAGCTGTGGCATGCCAGCGATGAAAGGCAGGTATCAGATCCAGAAACGCACAGGTTCCAGGTTCATTTAGACACTGCAGAACATGCAAAATGGCGCCACTGCTGGACCAACATCACTGTGCACCAGAAGGTGGGAACTGACACCCAAACTGGGCTCTGTAACCAAGTAAGTGCTAGCTGGGATCTCCTGGCTGTTACCGTGACGACCCCTGGATTCCATCATCAAACCCATGCCCAACCTGCAGGCTCCCATAGAGCCTGGAGTCCGTTTGTCCGAGGCAAATCGACAGGACGGCAGTGGTGGGGGCACCACAGCGGCAGACTAACGCCTCCTCCCCTCGTCCCGCCATGAGCGGGAAGATGACGCCAGCCTGTCTAAGGGATGGGGTCAAAGCCCGGAATGTTTCCCAGAGCACGGTCGAGGACCAGTGTACAAAGAGGAGGATCTCTCCAGGGAACGGGCAGACGGAACAACCGGAAAGATGGTGCTGAGGTAGACAGACACGCAAGCCTCTGAACCTTTAATGATGCTGTAAAGACGAACGCAATCAGGAAGCAGGCCCTGCATTAGCTCTGCATTTGCTATAAAGTTTATTACCAAGGAATGGTTTTCTACTATCTATACATTCAGCCGGCAAATGATGTTACCCAGAGCAGCCCCAGGAATGATAGCGTGGCCTGTTACCTACACTAGGGTGAAATCTGTCCTGTGGTGTTTCGGGACTCTGCTATTGTGACGTATCGTCTGTGTGGTGACCTCCGACCTCGTCTGTCACTTGCTTAAGGGGGGCCGGTTTTTCACCTCGTCGCCCTCTTATGGCGGTGAGGTGGTATGAGTGGTCGCTGCGGGATGAAGGGAGACGTGGCATTTTACATACCGCTAACCTCCTGCTGCTGGAGCGGGACTTACAGTAGACCTGGGGAGGGGGGGGGGGGCATGGGGTTTGGCAGATGGATGTGCTTCGTGGTAGCGGGGGTGAGGCAGGGGTTCTCAGCCTGGATATACACAACACCAGACTTCGTCTCTGGGGCTGGATTTCATTTGGCTCCACCCTGGTTGGGGGCCAGCGCTGTCCTGGATAATCTCAAAGCACGTGTGCGTGTGAGAGAGCACCAGGAGCCCCGCCTTGCTTTCAGAGGTCTAGCAGATCCTGCAGAAGCTTGAGAGTCTAAACTTGGGTCAGTCTCGTGCAAATGGGCTCATTGTATCTGCTGCCCGGTCCGCCTGTGACCGCACCCCATGGTGGCGGACTGCAGAACCTGAAGACCAGGATGGAAGTGGGAGTAAAGACTAGAACCGCCGTTTCCCACGCCAATGAACATCAAACTCCTTTAACCACCAAACAAGTCGTACTTTAGCGTATGTAGCCCCTTTGTTTGCGCTAATGTGCCATTCATGTTAACAGTCTAACACCGTCAGCCAAAAAGCCGTAATGTTCCTAATAGAGCGGCTGCTCTGTCTTGAAATTGTGAAGCTGAAAAGTTTTCGAACACAGTATGTATTATATTAAATGTTGGATAGATAGACGTAGCTTATTTGTGATTTCATGTTCGTCAAAGTTTACGTATTTTAACAGCTGTATAAAGTTATTTTTAATACAAATCAAATCAAGTGAAACAATTTAAACATATACGTTTTCAGGGTTTGTCAACTCTCACATCTGCCGGAACAGTCACTCTCAGACTCTCACGCAAGAAGTCTTACCGCAAATCTATATTATTCCAACCTATAAACCTAAAATTAGCAACACCAAAAGTGATGGAGTAGCTTTCAAACCCTACAGACTATTTACAAGGTAATACAACTGTTATATATACGTAAATGCGTGTGCGTGTGTGTGCAGACCTGTCTCGAGTTGAATATCTCACTGGCCAAGGTTGGTAACCCTACGTTTTGTTTAAAACGAAAGGTAAAATGCACTGTTTTCTGCTGAAGCGGATTGTCGTTCCGTTTGCGTTGTCACTCCGACAAATATAAAACAAATATGAGAAAAACATGGTGTCACTTTTTATATCTTTTCGAAATAATAAGACCGCCCATACCCTACTGTAATAGCGATTAAAGTGACCAGGTATTTTGGAGTTTATATTAAAACGAAACTTTTATTTTATTACCGGTGTGGGGTTATTAGTACTTACTTAATACTTAATGAGCAGTAAAATATAGATAAACACGACTGTATTATGGGTTTTACGTATTTCTGGACTGACAGTATCTGCTGTGAGGATCACTGACTGATGGGTGATGGGTGAGCCGTATGCTAATGCCATGGCCCATTAACAAAAACCAAAGGTGCGATACGTACGGAAGTACGTGTTGCCGGCGGTTAAAGGAGGACGCGGCGGTTCTTGTGTTAAAGATGTCCGACTGGTTGGAGCTGGCCCCCCAGTGTCAGCCAGCCCCCATCCTAGCAGTCCATTAGCCTTGGGGAGGCCGAATCCTCAACATGATGGATGGCGGATTCTTCAACCTTAGAGGGTTCAAGGCGATGAATAGCATCCTGCTGAGTAGGAGAGCCGCCACAAGTGTGACCAGGGCTGACTTTTAATCCTGAAACCGACCCGAATCCTTCATCATTCGCCAACTACGCCAAACCCTAAAAGTACATTTATAATCTTAACGCTCTCCAAGCCTCAATTTCGCACCCTCACACAGCTTCTACCCTGACATCATCGCCTGACCTGGTGTAAAACGACTAATAAATTATGTTCTTTAATATTAATAAAGTTCCTATTCTGTTCTTCTATCCCGAGCAAGTCTTACAGCAAAATTAATCAAAGCTAATGCCCCAGAGCACTTCAAAAACATCACGGACGAACGGGAAGTGGACATGATGGGCCATGAATGTTTCTGACGTGACATTAGCTACTCTGGGACTTCTAGACAGAGAGGACGTCTCTGAGACCTCATCACCATGGTGAAAGAGGAGATGTATCATCTGGACAGCAGGCTCAGCTGGGTAGATGGGCAAGCAGGCCTCCGAGGTCAAAAAAAGGTGCTTTCAGACAACGTCTGAAGCAATCAGTAGAAGTGTCGTCTCAAAGCCACTAAAGGGGCAGATGGGACGGCATACGACGGGAAGGAAGATGACCCTCCCCCCTAACAGCATGACAGGGACCTCAGCAGTGCTGCCAGAGCCAGGAAGCGACGGCACAAGGAAGATGGGCGTCAGGAAGGCCCAATCATATCGCACGACTCAGGAAGGAGCGGGGCATTGTGGTCCCACGTCACAGGGGGTGCGGGTCAGGCCAAGCTCCACAGGAAGGGGTGACAGCTGCAGGGTTAGCAGGTGGTCAGGTCACGTATGTGCGTCACCTGGCACAAGCTGTGACTGAACATGGGATTCTTAGCTCCACCATGCTAAGGTGCAGGAAGGCCAAGGGGGTTCAGCCATAGGCTGGGAAGAGAGAGGAGGAGATACAGAAGAGATGGAAAAAGGCAGTTTGCTTTCTGTAAAATGCCCGATATCAGGCTTCTCCGTAGCCTGCAGAGCTCCCTGTGCCTGATGGTGAGTCCTTGGTGGCAGGATCCAGCACGTCCCAAGCTGACAGCCACACGCTTTTAAAGGAAACTCCTAAACAGCATGTGGGTACATTTCTAAGGGGGCCTCGTGGTGCTTTAGCTCTCCGAAGATGCTTTCACCCCCATCCCCCCAAGGAGGTCACGCTTTAACATCCCATTACAGGCTGTGAACACGTACATGTGCACACACACACACACACACACACACACCCTCGAATGGCCCCAGGACCCCCACTGCTGCCCTTGCCACTAACACTCAACCACAGGTGCAGTGTCTAAGTCAGTACACACACCCCCTGCACGCTCCGCTGGTCTGTCCCGCCTCCTCCCCGGAACCTCCGCCCCCAAAACATGGTTAATTCATTTGGCCTAATCACTTGATCCTTCTTCACAAGATTTTAATTGCTCAGGCCCCTCGGGGCTTGGGGTGGCTCCTGTCCCCCCCAAACCCCAGAGACGGAAGGCAGGCTACTCGGACATGGCAGTCTCCATCGTACAGTAGAGTTGGATGTCTCGAGACCACTTTTACCCTGTCTTGGTCTTGTCACAGTCTCGACGGTCTATGGTCTTGTCTTGGTCTCGGATCCCTCGGTCTTGTCTTGGTCTCGCTGTCTTGGTCTCAGATCGGCATATTGATCGGGAGATTTGGAGCGAGAAGTATCCATGACACACAACGTAACGTTCGACAACGCAACATTATTTTTATTTCGCCTTTCGCGCCCTTCAAATGCTACCAATCAATGACATACATGCATTTTGTTGCAATTCAGACATTGGCGCTTATCTTCAATTTGATGTTACAATTTCATCTACAAATTAAGTATAACTGAAATTGGTTACATATTTCCCATCCTTTAGATAGTTGTTGGAGGTGTTAGCTGTTTTGTCAGATGACTTTGGGACCAGTCAGTACCTGTCATGTCAGTCCTCAACAGCACACAAAAGTTAAGGGAGTCTTTTTTTTTCGGTCTCGGTCTCGGTATTGGTCTTGTCTCGACTTTGTCTTGGTCTTGACTCGGTCTGTCTTGGTCTTAGTCTTGGTCTTAGTCTTGGTAGTGTCTTGGTCTTGGTTTAGGGGGTCTTGACTACAAGTCTATCGTACAGACCCACAGCTTGCTGCCCCCCCTGCCCCATCAGGCCATCTTTATGATCTTGACTCAGGGGCAAAGAGAGAAAGTCAAAGTGAAAGGTTTTTAAACACAGTTGGGGTAGAGACATAGTAAAATAAATCCTGACTGACACCAGCATGTGTATGCAGTCGCCCTGCCCTCACTGGCCTCTTTATGTCAGGCAGGGAATCCCACAGAAGGTCTGGCACAAAGGCTGCTGGGTAAGAATCCGCCTGGGAGCTGGTAAGTCCGCTCTCTCAGTCTATAGGGCCTGCGGGATTCATATTTACATTTTTACTAGGTTTATGTTTGTGTCAAAAGGAACTCTCAGTTTTCACCCTTATAGACAGTGTTACAATCTTGAAACGGTGTTTTTATTTTTCTTGTTTAAACTGAATTTCTACTTCAATTGGCTTAACTTGGCTGATTGACTACAGCTGAAAATGGATAAATCGGCTTCTTGGATGACCTCGCCTTCTGTGGCTCTAAATAGCCCAAACAATGAGGACTTCGCACCCTCACTCGCTTGTTGTTTGCTTGCTTGTGAACCCTAAGAGCCATAAAAGACTGTGATTTGGAGGTGTGGGTCGAGTTTTTCTGCTATGTGGATCGAGGTTAGATTTTGGGAGAGGACTTTTACTAATTGTTTGTTTTTTTAGGCGTAGATCAGAGTAGCTAGTTGGGTGTGGAAGATGTATTTGGCTTTTTTTGTTCCCGTTGTGAGGTAGGTAGGTGTTTGTTTCCTTTGATGTAATTTTTTTTCTTTGTTTATGCTGAGTTCTACTTTTCTTTCTCCTTTCTCCCAATAAAAAGTGTACCAATTAATTATCACTCGGTTCTGTACTGGTGTTCTTCCTGGACAGGACATTTGGACTCCCTTTTCCTTCAAGTCTACTTATTGAGCCTTACTCAAAAGAGGCTCATAACAACAGACGGGCAAGTTACTACAACAATTCAGGGTAAGTACTTTGTTCAAAGGTACAACAGCAAGACTCAATCTAAAATCAGATGAAATAATGGCATGGGACTCATGTACAGAGAGTTTTCAGCTGCGAATGAACAGCAAGACTAAGGCGGGAAAACGCAGCTGCTCTTCGTGCTCCGTTATGCTGCTCATATACTTCTGCCGACATCGGACATCGTTTTAGCAATACGACATGGTACAAACCACGATTACAGCTTCAGCGCTTTGCCTATACAGTTTCCAAGGTTCTGATCCCACCCAATGCCATGATTGGCTGACATAATGTGACGCCACAGGGTTGGTAAGCAGGACTAATTATGCAATCTCAGGCATGCTTTGCAAATGGTAAATTGACATATGAATTCTAACATTTCTGTTAATTGTCAATGTCCTAGCTGTGTAATGTTTGGGGTGGAATGTGTGTGTTTTGTTACATTGTATCCAGGAGTGTTATGTAAATTGTTGGCTTCCCTGTCTGTGCCAGTGCTAGTGGCTGTTAATAGAGGAACCTACATATTGAAAGAACTGTCATTCCCTTTATTACAATGACTCACGCACTTGCTACAGAATGTTTGTTTGTGCTCTGAATGTGGGTGTGCTGCATCAAAAACTTTCTGTGCCCTCTAGGATTGTGCTGTGACACAGAACTAGGTGAAGTGCGTGATAGATTGTTCTCAGTAACGTGTCCAATTTTGTTTTGTCCAGATGTTCCTTGAAGTAGACGGGCAACTTTTATTGTAGAAGGAAAAGGGTGATACTGAAAACAAGAGAAGGGTTCCGTCCACTAACTCCGTCCACCAGTACAAACATCACGCTTCCTGCATTCCGCTAATTATCCACAATCTAGCTGCTTGTCGAGCAATCGATTCCCATACTTCGGGTATGTTACACTTCCAGCTTAAGAGCTACATGGTTTAATCAACATCTCCCTGTTGCTGGCGGACTCCTTGTCTCCAAAGCAGAACCTGACTCACCAGCTGTTATTTCAATTACTGCAGAAATGTTATTTGAACACAATGCTAGGGTTCCTGGCACTAGATGTGATTTGGGGGGGTTTGATGGCCATAAATTACCCTTAAAGAGTTTGTGTGTGTATGCATTTGTATGTGGTTTTGTATCTGTTACAATGAGATGAACAAATGTCCCCACAATGTGATAAAAACCTGCAATTTTGATGTTGTGGGGATCATTGTTTCGGTCCCCACAAGAGGAAACTCAATTTTATAAAAATGTGTGACTGCAATCAAAAAACTAAAAAGAAGACTCGTATTTTGTTTGGTTACTTATGGTTAAGGTTAGGGCTGGGTAGGGGTTAAGGTCATCATGTTGGGATTAGGCTTTTGCCCTTAGAAATGAGTGGACAGTCCCCATAAAGATTTTAATACAAATGTGTGTGTGTGTGTGTGTGTGTGTGTGAGATAACCGGTGTGTCCAGGGAGGCTCCGAGGCTCCAAGCTCACTGTGACTCTGCACTGGACTAGCCGACGTGAGAAATGAATTGATGGAATCAGGGCAGGATCCTCTGTACTGCAACAAGAGTAATTACAGTAAAGGCCAGGTGGTCATTAACGCTGCTGGGCCTTCCGATCCCAGCCTAGCCTCTGTATGCTTGTGCCCCCCCCCCCCATGGAGGCAATTGCCTGAGCACACGCTTCCAATGCAGTCATTACTTTTAGGAAAGGGGAGGTCACTCTGGGATTTCCACACACTCTGACATGGATCAAGGGGCCCAGGCACTGGTGTCACAAGCACAGGGACTGCAAATGGAACACTGTAGTCTGCTGGAGACAGGCTAAGGCACACTGAGAGGGGCTTGGTACGTGTGGTACATTCTCATTCCCTGTTACACTGCTCTTTTCTATAATATCACATTCTAATGCTGTGTTCTATAGGATCACATTCTAAAGCTATGTTCTATAGTATCACATTCTAAAGCTGTGTTCTATAGTACCACATTTTAATGCTGTGCTATATAGTATCACATTCTAAAGCTGTGTTCTATAATATCACCTGTCCCTGAACATCACCGACTTGTCGATATTGGCGTGATGTCAAGCCGGATGTCCTGACTGCTGCAGAGCGCTTGTGCTGAATTCCATTGCCTGATCTCCCATGTTTGGCCCTTCATTCCGTCCCCACAGTGGCTCTGTTTCCTGCATTTACCTGTCATGTTACACTGGTCCTCTCCCTACCCCCACGCCTTCCCCAAATAAACCTACCATTGACCCCCCCTCTCCGCACCTGGCTCCAGATCACATGCTTCTGCTTCCTTTTCAAGTTGTAGCCCAGAACTGCAACAGGGGCAGCTGCACGGGGGTGTCTGTGAAGTGCATCGTTTGGGGGGGCGCATGCAGGTCTGGCTTCCTTCTCACACCAGCAGAACCCCCCTGTGAGATGGGCCAGACAGAAAATAAACAGCTCCCCCATCAGCTGGCAGTGATGAGGATGCACTCAGCAGCTCAGTGTACACTGCTGGTAAACACCAACTTGGTGAATTCTATACCCTGAAATGGTGCATTATCAGAGGTGCGTGGCGTGGCGGGCCGGTGGGGGGGGGGGGCGTGAATCTTGGGGCAGCAACTTGCGTACACGTGTCAGCTCTGAAAAGCTCTTTGATCAGCCTCAACCGCAGCCGCATAATCTATCATTAAGTGCGCCTTGAGCTGCAATTTTGATGATCACAAGGCCTAATTAACTCATTTTAATGTAAACGACTTACCCTACTCCTTCTTTTTGCAGGCAGTAATGAGCAGGTAATCTGAATTAATCCACTAGAGTCTGCAGAATGAGGGGCAGAGGCCTCGCTGGTGGTCGCTCCATGGCACCCCGCTCAGGCCTTCGCAGCGTCCCTTTCAGCCAGCGCGGTAATGCCGTTACGGCGGCTAATCCCAGCAGGAGGCATGCAGCCCAAATCACCGTCTCATGGCTGGCCCACTGTGCCATAGTGGACCAGAGAACGACCAGAACTGACGCGAAGAATGTCCGCAATTTGCTGATGGAGGTGGGGGGGGGCACTATTCATTTCTGTTGTCCAGTTATATAGTGCTTTTCACCAAAGCAGCTTACAGTTTAGAGAAAGGTTACAATTTAAATGTCCCCTGGGATTTGAACCTACAACCTTTGCATTGTTGAATGAATGAATGAAGGTTACATTTATAAAGCACTTTTCAAGACACCCAAAGTGATTTACAGAACCAGTGGGGAGCCACTCCAACCACCACCATTGTGTAGCACCCACCAGGATGATGCGACGGCAGCCAGTATGCTCACAACACAGTAGCTAAGGTGGTGAAGGGGCAGGAGCGAATTCACCAATTACATATAGGGGATGATTAGGAGGCCAGATTTGTTAAAGCCACAGTGGGCAATTTTAGGCAGGACATTGGGGTACCATCCCTACCCTTTTGAAAGATTCTCAGGGAGTGTGGACCTAAATTTTATGTCTCATCCCAAGGACAGCACCATTTTTACAGCAGTGTCCCCATTGGGATCCACACAGTAACACTTCTTCCATTGTTAATACAATGCTCTACTTGTTGAGCTATAGAGCATCCCAGGGACTAAAGAAAACCAGGTATGGCAATACCACCTCAGATGTGGAGGCTCAACCAGACACACATCCCTCAAAGGGACCTGGAATATGTAGGGGGCAAGGAAACCGTGTCTTCGGGCAGCGTCTGATGTTTCTGCCAACTGTCCGAGCTTGGACAGGTCTGCTGTGGAGGATCTTATCGTACGGGATGCCTACATCGAGAGCTGAAGGGGGACAAGAGCAGAGGCCCGCAATGGTTGTTGTAAGGGGCTTGGAAGCCCAAATACTTACAAAAAAAGACCCCAGAAAATGGAAAAGAGGGTACAAAGATTTACGGCCCTCGGTGAACCGGGTTGAGATGAGTTATTTCAGCAACTCAGGGTGAGGAGAAATCCCATCAAGCCAGAGTGCGTTAGAGACACGTGTGTGAATGCAGAGGCATGGTCCACACACACACAGGGGAGGGGTGGGGGGACAGGCTGCTGGGACATCACAGGCCCGCCAAAACCCAATTTCCAGGTCCCTGATAAAATATGAATCCTGCCATTCGGCCACGGTGCTCTTCTCGCTGGCTGACTTTAATTATAGATGGAGCGATAACATGGAGGGGGTAGGGGGGCAGATGCCAGCTCAGAGCGTGACCTATAGTCCATCGCCATGTTCACTGCAGACGCATAGCTGCCGGGACTCAGTTGGTAGCTCGCGGTAATACCTAAAGTGCCCAGAAGGGAGGCGCACTTTTGCCGGGACCCGGGGGCTAACCCCAACTCCCCAGACTAATGGCTGCAGCCTGTGCTTTGGATGCATTTTGCCATGTCTTTATCTCAGTTTCCTTCCCACTAACATGCAGAATATTTCAAAGCCTTCTGAAGAGACGATTTCAGAGACGAGGCTCAGAGCGCACCCAGCAGCCCGGAAAGAGCCATTAATAAAGATTAGTCTGCTTTCCACAGGACTCGCTTCTCCCTCGTCATTTAAAAGCGGGATGATTAGAAGAAACAGTGGGAAACGCATCCGAAAAAACATCCCTGGGATATTTTTTACGTGGACTCCTCCTTGGAAACAGAGGAGACAGAGACATTTCCGAAGGCAAACATGAAAGGCTGCTTTGGTGCATAATTACGGGACTGGGGGTTAGATGTGTTGTTAATGAAATGCAACCACAGTCGGAAAGGTCCACCCGGGCAGAGAAACGGGGGATAACCGAAACACAACCACAGCTGGAAAGGTCCACTCGGGCAGAGAAGCGGGGGATAACCGAAACACAACCACAGCTGGAAAGGTCCACCCGGGCAGAGAAGTGGGGGATAACCGAAACACAACCACAGCTGGAAAGGTCCACCTGGGCAGAGAAGCGGGGGATAACCGAAACACAACCACAGCTGGAAAGGTCCACCTGGGCAGAGAAGCGGGGGATAACTGAAACACAACCACAGCTGGAGAGGTCCACCTGGGCAGAGAAGCGGGGGATAATGGAAACACAACCGTAGCTGGAAAGGTCCATTTGGTAGAGAAGCGGGGGATAACTAAACAACACTAGGGCAAACCAACACAGAAGGCAGACCTAGCACTGCGGTATTAGCCAATAAACATGCCCCTAGCTAGCTAACACCATTCCCTCAAGACGTCTTACTGGCCTACTGGAAAAGATGCTAGACTGGCCGGCGTCACACTCAGCTTATCGTATGTGTGTGTGTGTATATAGGTCACACTCTTCCTTCCCTTGTGTTGGTGGACCTTGGGGGGGGATGTTTGATATATTTTAGGTTATAGACTCCATTCTACTTCCTGCCCCCCATCCCTTCCTCACACACCCTTGAGTGGACCCCCCATCCCTTCCTCACACACCTTGTGTGGACCACAATGACAGTGCCTGTCACAAACAGTGCCATCATCAGGGGAATCCGTGCCCCCCCGAGCCAGTCTCACGCCTTCCGGCGTGGCACAAAACAGCTCCTTCAGCTTGTTGCCGTGGTGACACCAGCACGTTTTCCCCACGTTGGTGATCTGGTGGGTAACTTAAACCGGCGATTCCGTTTCCAGTAAGCCATCATTTCTTATGGCATGCCGTTAAATAAATTGAGAGTAAATCCCATTAAATTCCTCCTGGGAACGCTGAGGAACACATTCCGGGTCTCCATGCCATCTTCCACTGTTATTCCTGGGAGAACAATAGAGTCTAATGTGGATAAATATTAAAGCCATAACAAAGCCCTAAACACGGCATTCTGAGTTATAAGGGGCTTGTTAAAATAAAAAAAGCCCTGCATCATACACAAAATCTATATTAATGGACTAGGAAGTGCAGGGAGCTGTGGTAAAAATTGATTGTCGGCTGATTAAATGTCAGATCACATTCAGAATTTAGGATCTTCGATGTAACAATACGTAAAAATGCCCAACGTTTTGCTTCCAAAATGTTTTGCTCAAAGAAACTTAATAACAATGGTCATGCAGCCCCTATAACAAGACTGACGGGCGTGTCTCCAGACGACTTGTGTCACCAGCGACCTTTAATGACCCCGACCTGTCATTGGGCCAGCTTATGGATGGGCCTAATTGAGGGGGGGGGGGGAGTGTGCAGACGGGGGGAGGTGTCCAGACAGGCAGGTGTCTGTCAAACACACTTCTGGAAACTCCAGAATCGGCATAGACGGGGGGGGGGTATGGGGGGCTGGAATCTGTGGAATACATACTGCCAGAATCAATACATGCTCCGCCTGGCCGCCCCCGTCAGAGGCGTTTGACACGGCCGACCCCCACCCGGCAGATGGTGAATTATTCACGCCGAGGCCCCTCTGTCTCTCCGTACCAGACAGGAACACGGCTCTTGTTGACTTGACATGATCTCCCTCGAATTATATGAATGCTCCAGTTTCCCTGAATACTAAATAGGTTTTATTCCCGCTGTCGTCCAGGTAGCTGACACTCATGTAAGTGAAAGCAATTCAGGCATGCCGGATAAACAGCAGATTCACTCGGGGGGGGGGGTGTAGGGGCGCATAGTGAAAACAGGTGGCACGGTTCCACTCCTCCCTCCTAAGCTGCACCTTGCGTCCAGGAAGTGACACCTGCGCCAACTCACTTAGAACACGCAGCCCAGTCCGCACCAGTGCCATGTCGCCTGAGGTACCTGCGTCAAGGAAGACCACCAAATCGCAAAGGAAGGCGTCACAAGGACATCTTGACAAACGCGAGATGCGATTCCCACTGCCCCGCAAAGCAGCCAGACTCACTGTCAGCTCAGTTCTTCTGGGTTCTGCATGATTCCGGCGATGTCACAGTGGTGAAGTGCCTCAGTCATATGTGGCCACTGTGTCGCCATCATTACATCCTTCCGTTTAGCTACCAGTTAAAGAGACGTATTTCCTCAGTCTGGTTTATCCTTGCAGTGGTTATATTGATCTCTTGCCACAAGGGGCAAGTTTTCTGGGTTAGTGGAATAGAGTAATAAGGGACGTAAGAGCACACCGAGAGTCATAAAAAGGGCATAAATGGAGCATAGAGGGACAATAAAAGGAGCTGAGTAATGAGCAACATAAAGAGGGAAAAATAGCAAGGGCCATAAAGACACTATAAGGAGGAGTCAGGCAATGACGAACACAAAGTAACAGAGTAATAAGAGCATAAAGAGAATATAAAGAGGGGACAGACAATGACGGACACAAAGTAACAGGGTAGTGTGGGTATAAAGAGAATATAAAGGGGGGACAGACAATGACGGACACAGAGTAACAGAGTAATAAGGACATAAAGAGAATATAAAGAGGGGACAGACAATGACGGACACAGAGTAACAGAGTAATAAGGACATAAAGAGAATATAAAG